>OW152818.1:12918668-13518668 GCA_933534255.1 Iphiclides podalirius | reverse complement strand
GTAACTTGAATTTTTCACATAAATTTTGAGGTTATGTGAAAAAAATGTAAATACAACAGTTGTAGAACTTTTTATTATCTACAACGTTGCGATTTAACCTGTTCCATCGGCCTTTTAGTTTTGCCGGGTAATCGAGATAAACCATTTGTACCCTTAAAAACTCACCCCCTCCCGACCTCAGACCGGCCGTAAATGATTTTTCCTTTCATTTTCTATTTATATTATATTCTCTTCCCTTTTCAATGCGTTTCCTCCTGCTATATGTTTTTTTTTAATTTTGAAATTATTGCCCCTCTTCTAATAGCCTGCTGGCCAATTTTGAGCTTGACAATTGACGATCTTTGCAAATGTGTGGGAAGTCGATTGATAGAGGAAACTCAGAATCGTGCTTTGTGACAGTCTGTGGGATATGTTCAACAGTGGGGATTTACACATGGTTCCGTAAAAACCTTTCGTCGGTGCAGAGATTATAAGAAACCCTTAAGAACCCTTTATAACCCTTTTTCCAATTAAAAATAGCCTATGTCCTTTCTCAGGCTCTAGACTATCTGTGTACCAAATTTCATTTAAATCAGTATAGTAGTTGTGGCGTGAATGCGAGACCGACAGACGGACTTCTAATTCGACTCATATCAGACTGTGAATGTGACATTAGTACATACGAAAAGCTCCATGTTCGAGTTTTTCTACATCCGTTCATTCAATGCTCTTTCTTTTTTGATTTAGTTAATTTGAATCGGAGGGCGTATTTCCATTTGAGAATTGAATCGCCCGTATATTGAATTAAAAACCCTCTCAACGTAAGTCAACATATTTGGGAATACGAATTCGGACCAATGGATAGCCATAAATTGATTCAAATAAACTGATACTGATGTATATATTAACCTTAGTAAGCATAATACGACTGTTAAATAAAATCCCTTTAGGGCACATTTTGAGTATATTTTCTTATAAAAACTTCATTTATTTTTTATTAACAAAAAGCTGCATAACGCTGCTGGGATAATGATAGAGCAATTATTTTAAGTGCATTCTTTAATTACCCTCGGTGAAAGTCAATTTATCTGTATATTACCGCAATCGGCCAAATATGCACTCGAAATTTGTGAAACTATGAATCTTCCATAAATCCTTACCCATTTAATACATTGATTAAAACCAGGAAAAGGTTCCTATGCAAATGTATTAAAATATTTATGTAATGAAATCAATGACATCCACAATTAAATGAGTGAAATTATTTTTCATGTCGGATAAATCTTTTATGAGCTATGTTGGGTCATTACTTATTAAAACCCTCTGAGTGTCCAACCACTGTGACTTATATACCGAGGAGAGGGCCAAAAATGAGTTAAAGGAGCGCCCAGCCTAAACGGAGCATCGCTAAATAGTGTGTGCTGTTGGGTGTCGTGGCCCCGCGCGAAAGGGGGCCACGCATATTTAAGCCACTCATCTCTGTCTCGGCGTAATTTTTTGAGTGAAACTTACGTAAGTAAGAGTGTTGAGTTTTGTTTTTTTCTTTACCGCTTTATACTTAAAAACCCATTGGAGGTCAAAGACTGTTTGAAGGAATTTGCCACGGGCCCCGCGCTTGCTTAATCCGGAACTGTGCCGGTAAGGTGTTCGTATGTGCCAATACGATTTGTGGATCAAAAATTTCATCATCTAGCTGTAGTAGCACAAGCACAGATTTAGTTCAAATCGCACATCGACTTTTCAATAAACGGAACAAAAAATAAAATTCCTAATTGAATTCAATGCTCCGCTGTACCAAAATAAAACTTATTTTCTCTATCTAACAATCTGTTAATGATAAGTGACAGTGCAAACTAACAAAGCTTAAATGTTTTGAGATATTAAAAGTTTTATTATGGTGAACTTACTGCACATGCAAAAAAATAAATTCAGCATATTGGGTAGATTATTATATCTACTTCCTATATTTTAGGTTCCTTCAATTTAAGAGCTAAGTCTCATGACTATATTCGTTACGCTAGCTTGTCGGTGTAGCTCCCAGTAGTTAAATTGTGCAATACCCTCCATCTTTCTTTGTTCAAAGCCTTTACCGGTTTCCTCTATAGGACGCAACATGTTAAAACCCGCGATGATTGCAAGTTATTATCATTTGGTCGGGGCGAAGCAATTTTATCCGTATTGGGTCGCTATGATCTTTATTTGTGAGATTGATGAAATTGCAGTCACCCGAAATGAAGGGGTTATAATTTCACCTCTTGGAGAATAAAGTTAATTTTAAGTTAGACGAACGCTAAACGTGTGTAGTACTCGCATAAACACAATAAATAAAAAATAAATTGTACATGTATAGGTTAAGATGAAGAAAATATTATAGCATATGACATGAGATGGCATAATTGATAGCATAAATACAGGTGCATTGTATTTGCATTTCTGCTAGCAATGTTAAGCAGAAACATCGGCCAATTTGAAATATATTCGTTATAAATATATTATAATTTGTTCCACTAGGTAAAATTGTTGAAGTGATAATTAACAACTGTATATTTTAGCAGTAAACTCAAACGGACTGAAATGACGATAATGATTACATACCGTAGATTAAAAGGACTCACTTAAACCCAAACTAACCGTTTATGACTTACTTTATATATGTTTTTAATTATGTAAGCGCAAAAAAGTGCAAGTATCGGTAACCTTAATCGCATAACATCCGAGTATAGCATTTTAATAGGCTTATCGCCCTCTATTCAAAAACGTTCGTTAAACAAATGTTTGTAAAAAAAATTATAAATAATATATATATATATATATATATATATATATAACTGTAAGTTGACCTCCCCTCGGCTTTGATGAAATGATTTGAAAAAGCACATGTCAAAACAACCTTGAATTCTGCTTGCATGAAAGTGTTTACGTCATCCATCAAGTCACCGATTGCCAGAAAGATGGTTAAAATGCTTGTATTGTGTTTATAGTGCTATTTTGAAGTCTAAAATTATCGAGGTGGATTTGTTTTATTTCAAACACAATTATATAATTAACTTGCAGCTAAACTTGGCAACAAATTGTATCAAGTATTACAGAAATGATTTTTTATTTATTATTACTATTTATAGCTAATTGTGTTAAAAGGGTAAAAGTAAATATCGCCCTCATACGCGATGCATTTCTACATTTTTTTTTTATGTTAAAGATGGCAAGTGAGTTGGCGATTCACCTGATGGTAAGTAGTGACCGCCACCCATGGATATTTGCAACACCCGTAGTATTGCAAATGCGTTGCCACCTTTACTAAAGTTGGCCCCAGCTACCTCACTCACCACACGAAATACAGAAGTACACCACTTCCACTTCACGCCAGTCTTCTGTATGGTACGGTAACGGACCTGTCGACAACGCAACATTTGTCTATTCACACAATTTTTGGTCCTTTGGATTTACTTAATTTGCAATGGAGAGGCCGAATTTTAATTTTTGAATCGAATCCCACATGTATACGACAAAATTTCCGACGTAAATCAATATATTCGGGGTTCCCTCGGGGATTTACAAATTGGGACAAATGATAATGCATATTACTGCACGTAGGCCGTAATTAACATAATTATAGCGTTTTTAAATAAAAACACTTTAGGCATTTTATCGCAATAATTTTCGGTTTTAAAAGGTTCGAGCGCTTTACTTTACCTATTTCAAATTGATGAATGGATGGACAAAATTTAACGCTACGTAATAGTATATAACTTTTTTTAGTATCAAGCAACGAGAGCAGGTGCCGTGTAGATTTTAATTTAATAACATTCTGTTCTTACAGAAAATATTGTACCAATAATGTAAAATTATATTTTCAAGTTCGCTTTTCGATTTATCTCAAATAGCCCTAGGTTTAAAAATTTTGAAACACAAAATCTCACAAAACAAAAGCCTTTTTTAATCTAGTATCTCTTTACTTTACTTTGATTTTTATTGATAATATTATTTTGAAAATATATAAGTGAGTTTAATGCTTCTATGTTGAATAAAGATATTTGAATTTGATTATAAGAATGTTTATCATACCATCAATTATCGGGTAGTGACCATTACCAATTTCGAGCAGGTAGTTTGCAAATCTACCAGCAAACTGGTCCCTACCCAAGTGTAGTCTAATATTTTTCGAAGACTTAAGAAATAGATCTCTTATAACATGACATGATAAAGTCTTCACCGGCTCCAAAGCTCGCTATTAATTCAATATACTCGAGCAACCAAATTTCGATCGCCGGTGGCGGCACCAACGAAATTGTTAATTTTAAGTGCTGACTTATCAGGTGCTCAACGGTGAAGGAAAACATCGTGAGGGAACCAGCATATTTTCAAAATGATAACAAAAAAAAAATATTTCGAAGGTATGTGAATTCCGCCAATCCGCGTGGTAGATTATGACCTAATACCCTGTATACAGAGTAGGCCTTTGCCCAGCAGTGGGGCTAATACTTTACTTACTATTTAAATAAATATGCTTTGTCAATAAATTCATAGAATTTTTCCCATCGTGGCAAAATTCACTTCGTTTCACATTGCATAAACTATATTCAAATACTCTTGTCTACGAATATCACAGCATTAATTGCGAATAAACCTTTTACTAGTTTGTATATGTTGTTTGTATTTACTCGGCTTAATTAACAAGTCCATATTAACATGTAACATACAGGAACAAATATTTGTACTCTTTTTGCAAAAACTACAAAAAACGGACGATGATTACATGTTGAATCCCCCTACTTTACTATCATGGATGTTGAATATTTTCCTATGGATATTATTTAGTATGTCCCAAAGATAACCCTTTACAAATTCTAATTTCTAAATTATTTTCACAATTTAAATTTGTTGGAAATACTGGCAACTTTATCATCGGTAGAAGAATTCTTTATATATATAAAAAAGCTTCTGTATGTTTGTGTCCACTAAACTCAAAAATTATTGTATGCATCGTCTTGATATTTGTTCACAACATTGATATTGAACAAGAAAGTGTAACTCTAACGTAACGAAACAAAAAAATCACTGCGAAAAGTGGCCGAGATTCACATTCAATTTTATAAAATTAAATTTATATTTCTTATTCAAAGTGAATCGCAATAACTACTAATGGATGTTATCTCTTTTGTCTGCATGGTAGGAGGTTATATTTAATCACAATTGCAAAAATACGCGTTTAAGTTATGGTAAGCTAAACCTGGGAATACGGCGGATCCCGACAAATAAATTAATTTTAACAAATCAGAAACTGTGCTGCTTGGACATTCCGAACTAGGGATCCGGACGTACATTTTTAAAAACAACAAGTCCATATTTTTACTAACGAAAAACAAATACGACTTCAAATACCTTGCTCTGTTTTAATTTAAACTAAATTAATAATTCATTTTGAGGAGTTACCTAAGAAATCTGGAACCCAAGATCCAATACCAATGAAACTAATATGGGACCTCATGGGAAGCACCAGGTTACAAATAAAAACATAATCATCAAAATCGGTTCTGAGGTAACAAACAAAAAAATACATACGAATTGAAAACCTCCTCCTTTTTTGAAGTCGGTTGAAGATCCCAGTGAGAAATTTATTATATAAATTCTTTGACCGCATAAACTATTATCGGGCACTAAAAAGCCAAATTCTCTAATACAATTGAAAGGATTTACTTACTTTACGAGGTTATATTATTCGTCCAATAACCGCAAGACGTGTTTTATTGTGAAATAAACGTTTTACTGTTAGACGCGGTCAGCAGCATTTTTATTTGCAGTATTTTCAAGCGACTGCTATTTTTCTAATTAAATCTTAAGCGTTTAAAGACAATACGTTCAAATAAATTTTTAAACTGACTTCAGTATCGAAGTCAGTTTAAAAATTTATTTGAGCGTATTACAAATAATTTTTACACATGAAAACTGGATCCCTGTTTAAGAATATTGCCCCCACATAGCTTTGTGAGATTCGGCATGGCATGGAGGCTTATGTGACATGTGGAAGGTAAATATATTACATATAATGAAGCTAATTATATGTTATATACAATGTCTTAAAAATTAAAAATGAAGCCTCTACGTTCATACTGAATTTTTTAACCGCAGAATAGTCCATATGATATCGCCAATGACAGAATAATGATAAAGAAAAATAGTTTCAAATATCTAAGAATATCTGCCGGTTGTTTATTTTTGCTATTAGAATGATTCTATGAATATTTAATATTCATACTTCTATATATAGAATATACTACAAACAAACATATATCAATTACCTCGAATAAAGAAAATAAGTTTGTGATTATTATGCTAAGTTTACAACTTAATAAAATTAATTAATAATATTACAACTATTAATAAAATTACATAAGATATAAACAAATGGAGAATTTACATATGCTAAAAGGTTTTTGATATTGGATGGACGAGGGATATTAGAAGATGATAGGAAGATGATCATGGAAGGAACCTGGAATTCTGGGACAGTTGAAAAATATATTACCAGGTCAATCATCATCTAGACCACATTCACAAATGGAACTATCTATATTTCTTAAATTGGCTAGATGAACATTAGTGCAGACATGCCCAAGTCTAAGTCTGCAGACAATAGAGGTGGCATGCTTATTAGCTTTAGGAAAATTAAAGAACCATGGTTTGGTCGGAATGTCAGGTTGGCTTGATGCATAGTGTTTCCCTCTCTATCTCTACTAGATTTCTTCCAGAGCTCATACCAAACACAGTTTAATCTGAATTTAGCATATGATAATAAATCATGAGAGAAACATCATGAGTATATTGGGATAGGGAAGAAGTAATAGATGTATGTCGCCAAAGAATTTTAAAATGTCAGATTGACAGAGTAATGCCCGATATCTGAAACACTAATCATCGTAGAAGTCAACTAATCAGATGTCAAATGGCTTTTCAATTGTTATTTGAGTTGCCAAAGGGACTGTTAAAATCTCTGAATTGACCAGAATGATCTTTATGTTCAGAATGAGGCCAGCCAACGTTATACTTTATAAGGATAGGACTTACTTATATCATCTGCGTACCTTGTACATATTGCCGTAGTTATATGCTTTGACTTTTATTTACCTTCTATCTTCTCCTATCTATGTTAGTAATCACTTTAGTTACATATTTTCTTACTTCATATATCTTAGTGTTACTAGTTGTATCTTACGATCTATTTTATTATTTTACTAGTTTTAAACCTGTTTCTACCTCCACCAGTGTTTATTTATATGAGAAAGTGGTATACGAGCTGGCGGTTCACCTGATGTTAAGTCCATGGGCGTCCAGGTGCTAATGGGTTTTCACTTAACATCAGGTGAACCGCCAGCTCGCTTGCTACCAGTACGTTTTTACATCATAAACATATAAATAAAATAGAACAACCCCAAATATTGGTGAGAAACTCGTTATGTGAATAAATTTTAAGCTTTGTGGTATGTCATCGTTTTTGTAAAATAATAATAACAAACAAGTTTCTACAAATTATTGTTGTCATGCACAATTTACAACAGAATATTTTGCTTATTATTTATTTATTACAGCCCTATTTAATATAGGGCCGTAGATGTTTAGTCAAACAGAAAGGATGCTAACCGTTGCTTGTAAAATAATCGGAAATTAATTACGAATTCATGAATCTATTTGAATATCGAAGCAATTCTATCTTCAACGTATCTCATTTCCGTTTGGGCCAAATGAAATCAGTTTTCTGTTAGAAAATCAGCATCATTTGCTAATATCTTTCATTGCAATTTTGTTGTTTCTTTATAAGAACGTTTAATAACTAGTTAGTAGTTATTAATTTGGTGATGCATCAAAATTAAAAAACATAATGCAATATATTTCTTCAAAATGGTTCCAAAAACAATCAATTTAAATAGTTTTTTTATATATCCTAAAAAGCTCTTCACATTCATGTGATAAATGAGATATAATATGAAGAAATAACATAATAAACTATATAACATAATAAACATGTTAAATGTATTTCCTTATTTTTATAGGTTGAATTGTTTTTTTATATTACAAGTAGAAATGATATAATGCTCAAAATAGAAAAAAAATGTTATTAACTTTCATTCATGATAAAAAATTGGATTATATGATGGTGATTTTGAGAAGTTTCTAAATAAGACTAGAAGTCAAGTCCTGCACTGCACACGTATTTTAGGAGAATGATAAAATACTCGTAGATAAAAAGTTAATTCAACTATCTTTGTACTTTCCCATTTTGTAACACATCGTTGTTTACTTGTTTGGTAAGGGATTATCGTGCAGCGACGCGCAAATCCTTTTCCAGCGGTACGGTATGTATTCTATGTACTAAATACGAGTACGTCATTATACATACGAGTGTCCATTAATGAAACATGAATTCACGCTGAAACCTAGACCGATAACTGTATAATGATGAATTTAACACGTATTTTAACAACACACACTTATTTTTTTTAAATTAATAATATTAACTATTTACTATGACTAGTGACAATTTTTTCCCCTAGAATCCTCTAAATTGTATTGGTTCTGAACCTTGTTTCTTCTTTCACATTTCATTAACACCATATTAATTAATTTTATTTCATTGCCTATTCAATCGTGAAATTTAGTTTTTGGTGATATTGAATAAAAAATACGAAATTTCTCCTGCCACTGCCCTTGACGATCCCCTTCGTTCCGGTTGACTGCAATTTCATCAAGCTCACAAATAAAGATCATAGGGACCCAATACGGAGAAAATTGGTTCGCCCCGACCAAATAATACTGGCGAACTTTTCGCCCTTTGTAACGAAATAAGGGAAATGACTCGCAATCATCACCGGTTTTAATATTCATATCGCGAAGACTCGAACTACGCTTATCGACTGTAAAAACTCCGTGTTATTAACAAACCATATCATCAACGACCCGATTGACCTAGTGAGTACTTGCCTTTTACTCCAGATACCCTAGTATCGAACCCCCGCCCTACTAAAATAATATTGTGCGATGACGTGGTATTTTTCCAGAGTCTGAGTGTTTATATACATGTCATACGTATTTATTTACAAAAGAAAAGTATTAAAACATGTAGAAAAAGTACGAAAAGATTGTCGCCGCTGTGGGAATCGAATTATGCTGGAAAGGATATAACAATAGATGCGCCAAGCATTGCTTCAAATGCTAAATAACAATGTAGAAAGAAGGCGTTAAGATTTTCGTCGCTGTGGCTATCAGCCATTTAGCTCAGTGGCTAGAGCGTCAGGCCGCGAATGCCGAAGACGTCGGTTCGATTCCCACAGCGGCGACAATCTTTTCGTACTTTTTCTACATGTTTTAATGTTCAATCTTAAGTGCAGAGATTAGCACTTTAAAAACTTTAAAATTTTTAAAAGAAAAGTATGTTTAAGTGTAAAAAAAGTATGTTTATCAGTTATTCAGTACCCATAGTACAAGCTGCTGCTTAGCTTGGGACTAAAAATGTGTCCTAAATATTGATATTATTTATTTATTGCCGAAGACATATAACGTGAACGCTGGGCGATAGCAGTGAGAACGAATATGCTCGCCCGTAGGTTTGCTAAGTGTACTGAGTATTATAGTGAAGATTACCTTTTTAAAGCAATCTGTGGGAATTTCGCGTCGAGCTTACAATGTACTACTTTCTTTCTTTACTTTATACAATATCAAAAGTATATGAACAATGTGTACAACGCGTGTAGTGTAATAACGCCTTCAGGGTTTGCTGCGGGCAGTGCTAGATGTACTGATTGGATTAGAATATGCAGATGCTTTCACAGAAACTTACCACGCATTCATTCGCAAAAAGTCTGCAGGCGCCTTTTAACAACGGCGGCAACCGTTTTTTTGGATTCTGAGGGCGATTTCCAAACGTTTGACCGCGCCCCGTCCATTGTGTAGGTTCCATTGTTCCAACTGTGATAGGTCCACGCAACAGTATTCACTATTGCAAGAATGGACAGGTCCATCCGGGTAAGTACCACGACCTTACAGAAGACCGGCGTAAAATAGAAGTGTTACACTTCTCCGTTTCGTCTAAGGTATATAGGTTTCGTGAATTTCGTGAACGAGGTAGCCGGAGCCCACTTTATTAAAAGGTTGCAACGCATTTACAGCCCGACAGGTGTTGCATGGTGGTAGTGTTTCCGGTCTTCTGTGAGGTCGCGGTACTAACCTGGACAGACCTGCCCATTCATGCAACAGCCAAAGCAGATGCATAGCCCTACCACGGTTATGATCTATATTTGTTACTTTCTTTTTTATATTTTTAATCGTAGTCCGCACTTTATGAATGTTACTTGTAAGTTTAATAAATAAATACATTAAATATTAGATAAACGTTAATTTTATCTGTAAGTGCCGCCGATGAAATAAAAAAGAAGGATATGGGATGCGTATCTTAAACCTAGCGTTTATAACCGAAAAAATAAATTATATTTGACCGCGGACTTACTCATTTTCATATTCGGAGCCATTTCTTACTTATTGACTCACGAAAATAACTTGGCGATAGAACAATTTCTTAAGGCTTTTCTGTATTCTGTTTTCAGACTTACAAAGTTAAACCTTAAGCAAACACGTCGCACGCAAACTTAACATATAACTTTCGTAACACGCCTTTGTCACAACACATATTATCTAGTTTGAGCTGGGACTAGAATCGGCTTACACAATGTGGATATTTCGTTCTTTTTGATTATAAACTTTTGGGCTAAAAGAAATTTAACAAACCCTATATTTTTTGCTTTGATAAAAAACAAAAATTAAAAAGTCTAAAATAATTCATTAAAAACTGTATTTTTTAACATATAAACCTTCCTCTCGAATCACTCTATCTAGTAAAAAACCGCATCAAGATTCGTTGTGTAGTTTTAGAGATCTAAGCATACATAGGGACAGACAGAGAGCGGGACGACTTTGTTTTATACTCTGTAGTGCTTAATGTATTGTAGAAACATTTATTTACTTTCAGGAAATATCCAACCTTGCAGACGCAAAGACAAGTTATATTTGGAACACGAACCAACTTATACCCAAATGGTGTTCTACCAAGGGGGCATATCAGCCACCGATTAAACAAGCGCAGTCAACGGCCATCGGGGTCACCGGCGCACCGAACTTCGATGGCCCTAGCAATTGTGGACGACGAGCGATACCGAGATATGATAAATATACTAATTTATACATATAATATCCAATAAACGTGAAATGAAAGTAGCTCTATTATTGAAATAAGGTTTTATACTCATTATTCTCAAACTCAAAGCGATACAATATCATTATAAATTGTCTGCGAACCAAGAAAACGTTAAATTTTCCTTCTATTGTTAATAAAAAGGCGATCTTTAAAAGCTTTGGGGAGCTTAAGAAATCTATAACACTGTTTTATTATCTTGCGTAATATCAGCAGTGGTTACGAAGATTCTTCGGTAAAAAGGTACTCTATTGAAGGAATAATTATCTTTTCAATATATTTTATCGACATACGTTGAACTCCTTGCCACTTTCTTACATAAAAAATATATTGAAAAATAAGGGAATCAAATAATAATGCTTAATGAATTTGTAGAACAGTGGCATATTTTTGTACACAAATTCAAAAGGAATAATTAATTTTCACGATTATTATTAAATAAGATTTTTAATAGAACTCTACATATAGTTGTAAATATGTACAAATACAGTTTTATATGTCTCATGCATGGGGCAGTTAGTTCTACTTCAAAATCTACTTTCCCTTGTAACAACCTACAGTAGGATGTCTCGGTTAGCTGAAATTTACAAAAGATAATATAGAAGAACACATTAGAATCTCTCCGTGTTTCGCGATCAAAAGGAGTATATCTGTGAACGAACTATGTTTGAAGATTATCACGTCATATCTGAAGGTAAAATGACCGCCCTGTAAGAATGAAAATTCATAAAACCTTGCGCATGTTCGTTAAACGTTTAAATTAATTTATCCTGCCCTCTCGTCACATGCCGCAATTAAATTCAATTCTGTTTGCGTCTCGCCTTTAAATAGACAACGCAGTTTTATTAGCGCCGTCATTCTAAGAGACGCTGAAATTGAAGAAATAATTTTATTTACCTCGCACCGAGGGCATATTCGATGGGGCAGCCATTGTTCTACTGGAATTTGAAAGGGCGATAAAAATAGATTATTTTCTCTTCGCATGTTAACTGTCGGTAAATTTTATTGCTTTGCCTCAACACCTTGAGCTATAGTTAAAAATGGTGGTTTCAAAACTCATCGGATTCTTACTAAGAACTAGAAAAACCATATACTAATTACTTAACATAATGAATTGGACTGAAATCATATAGATTACGCTTGTGTTAAATCGAGTCCTTTTTCTAATGTTCTCTAACAGCTAATTGAAACATTCAACATAAATTCACAAGGTATTTGGAATTTACATAAAAAAATGGATTTCTCATTCATCGGTTCAATTTTCCTGGGCGCATTGATTCCTTAAGGTGAATACTCTTTACAATCGTCGTAAATTGTAACATTTTTTTTTATTTGTACAATTTTTGAATAGCAGATTGAATTTTTCCAGTATTTCTCAAAATATCTCGTTGAGTTCCACGCAATCCAATCACAACTTTAAGTTAGTCGACTGTACTTAAAACTAATTCCAGTCTCCGTCGTGTCCAGCGGAGCTATTTTCCATCGTCACTCATGGTTCGGATAAGGGTCTCATATTCGGGCTTACCTTCGTATAATTATATTCTTTTGTAAGTACTTTCGTGATAAATGTGTAAAAACGAATGCAATTTAGTTCGCTTTTTTGTTGTTAAAAAAAGATTCTCTATGTTACATAAATTAAGTGAGGAAAATCAAGACAATTACAATAATCGTCTTAGTTTAATTCGCACACGTTCGATTATGTTTTTTTTACAAATATTACTACGCGTTTGCGATGGTTTAACTTGAATTACTTTGCGAACGTCAAGGAGTACTGTTGATAGGAGATTTTGCCAATGCAGTTGCATTTCGAATTTATACCACTGTCGAACAGACAATGCACACAAATGATAGCTGAGAACGCAAAACCAGCGTATTAATTGTGTGAATACGCCCATTTCGCGTTTTCAGCTAGACTGAATACATCTGCTTAACCCTTTCTCGCCAACAGACGTGATGTCATGTTGTGTGATTTAATATTTATGCAATAGTAGCAATCGCGGTTGATCTCCGAAGCTCATCATCAGATCTAAATGAAATTGAAATGGGACCATTTCCGCCATTTCAATGAAACTTTCAAACAAAAAGAATTTTACAAGTCCGTCTGTATATAAAATTATTATTAGTACGAGACGGGGCGCGACCGCGAACTAGTCGCACTCACCCTGATGAAGGACCGACGATGAGTCGGAAACTAGTCGGTACATACAACCGGGTTTACGTGAGTTCAGCCGTCTTAATATTACACCGTCTGTATATGTCGCAATTATGTCTATACATAAAGAAACAGATAAACACCCAAATTGATAACCACCTTCTTTTCGAAATCGGTTAAAAATACGATTGAATGGCTGAGGAGGGACTATTCTTCGTTGCAGCCTTTCTAAGCGATAGTATCGATATCCATAGAAATTACTACTATTACTACATGTATTCAGTATTATTGTGTCAAAAGATATCGTTAAACGTGTCTAATATTGTTTTTAATCAATACAACATTTGTATTAATACTCAAGTATTTGCTTTCTCTTTATGGCTGCCTTATTCCCGTATGCTACTCCTACCTCATTTTAGTTGAGTTAGTTTCTAGAAACAGTTTAATAAAATCAGGTTATTCCTGGGCCTTTTATTAGTTGAGTTATATTAAATCTAACGCGCATAGTTTTATAGTTGTTTTAGAGTAGATTTAAAATAATCCTAGAAAAAATACAAAGATGTAATAATCTTTTACGAGTAACTTCTAAAAAATATGATCTTCTATTCCTCAACCAGTAAAATTTCTATTCTAAGGTAATAAGACAAGAAATAAGACGTACTATTAGGATTAAAATTACGCTCTACATCTGTCAGTGATTTTACATAATAGAGAGCTTCGAAGCTGGTGCTAAAAATATCTATGATAACTATGTAGACAACAACATTTCCTAGCATTAACAGTTATTACAAGGTTTGTTAAATAAATGGTCAATAAAATTTTAAACGAAGGCTTACACGCTCTTGGGAAGTGGCTGAATGAGCTGGGTTAAAAGTAGACAGCTTATACATACTCTGTGTGCACATTCCCATCAGTGATTATAGACGTAAGCTTTGTTAAAGTTCAATACTAAACAACAATAAAAAAAGGCATTTGGTTTGGGAGCGATAAAGTGTGCCACAATGAATCTTTATACAACATGCCGAGATAATAATCGCCGCGAGTAACGAGTGATCATTACTGTGAGCAACTGTTATCACTAATGACAGTGTTCACGCAAGTTATTAAGGGAGAAAGTAACGTCATATGATAATATGTGATCGATTAGTGATTCTTTATAATGTTACGCCATTGCTTAGGTCTTTTCCATTTTCAAATTAGGTCCACATATTATTACCAGGCCTATCAATGACGTTTAATAATACACGATGATGACGCCAATGATATTATATACAAATACGAGATAGATATGACACTAGCGCGCTGAAACTAAAATACTCAAATTACACCAATTGGTGTAATTAGATTGCAATTCTATAGATTGCTATTTCTTTCGTTTCATCTGTCACATTCGCTTATTATTATATCAGATAATGTAAAGCGGAAGCAGTATAGGCATGGGTAATCTATATTATTAAAAATCATTTGATATCTAACTCGTTTTTGTGTATAATATTGTTGAGGCCTATAAATATATTTGCCATTCTAGAAGATTAATAAAATATGTAGTACATACAAAACAATTTAAGTTAAGAAGCTTAATTTAGCATTATAGGAATTGGTAAAATATGTTTTGTTATTTATTAGATAGGTATCAATGATATTATGATGATGGTACGATACTTTTTTAAACCGCTTCTTTATGAAAATCACAAAATTTACTGTGTGTCAAGGAGTTTTGACAACTTCTTTCATAGTGTTTTTCGTGCTTTTGACTTTGACGCTCATATAAACCACCGGAAGCGCGAAAAATTTGTTTAATTTCTTTGTCCGCAGATTAAACATTGATTTATTTGATCGTAGCTCCAAAATGGAAATCGAAATGCCATGAACAACGCAAATTCTATTCCTTACTTATAATATTATAATTAATTATAATTATGATTAAGTATATATTATAATATTATAATAGAAAATTCTTAATGCGATTAAGATTCTAACATATTCTCTCTTGCTTCTAGCTAGTTGACCATCATATGCGACCAATTTCAATCCAACCAATCTCTTTAATAACGTCTAAAGAGTATTGCATGGACGTCGCGAACAGTGTTGGCTTACGGCTGAAATATAATCGCATAATATTTCAACATTAAACGCCAATACTTGATTTTTAATCTTCATTGGGGTTTTCACTCTACTACATGGTTTCAATGTACTTTTTTGCCTACAGAAAAAAATCATGTAAAAAATAAAACCGTCAACGTTACTTGCAGATATATCACTACATAATATAAAACAAAGTCGTCCCGCTGTCTGTCTGTATCTATGTATGCTTAGATCTTTAAAACTACGCAACGGATCTAGATGCTGTTTTTTTAACTAGATAGAGTGATTCAAGAGGAAGGTTTGTTTGTGTAATAGGTTTGTTTGTGTGTGTTAGGCTTACATAATGCGGGATCTCTTGGTACAGGACATGACGAATTTCTCGTAGCTATGGATCGGTATTCTGTCGACATAATGGCGATTAATGAAACCTGGTTGCGAGAGGGCGAGGAGGGGCGCGCGCCAGCGGTGCCCGGTTATAGATTACGTCACGTTCCTCGGCCTTCCGACGTGCGCTCGCGCGGAGGTGGAGTCGGCTTCTACACACGTCAGGGCATTGCAGTCCGCACACTACCGCACCCCCCAGCCCCGCTCGTAGAGCAAATGTGGCTTGCAATAACAATTAACGGTACAAAATTAATTATTGGTACTGCTTACAGACCGCCGTGGTTGAGTGTTGACATTTTTTTCGATGCTTTATCGGAAACTCTCGGAACATTCTCATGGTGTAATAATGTAGTTTTATTAGGCGATTTCAATATAAATTTATTAAATGATATGGATAATAACTGTAAGAAGTTGAAAATTTTTTTACAATGTTATAAATTAAATCAGTGTGTTACTGAGCCTACCCATTTCACGGAATACAGTGAAACTCTAATAGACGTAGTATGTACAGACATTCAAAAATCATTCACATCTGTGAATCATATACCGGAACTAAGCGGTCATGCATTTATTTGCTGCGAATTAAATATAAAAAAAACCGAAACCGAAACCGATTATTATATCGCGTAGAAATTTGCATGTGATTGATAATGAACAGTTCCTATTAGATTTGAAGTCTTTAAATTGGTCAAGTTTCAAAACATTGGATAGCGTCGATGACATGGTATCATTGTTTAATACTATGTTGATAAAATTATTTAACATTCATTCGCCCGTACGTACAAAATCATTAAAACACTACCAATATCCCTGGATTACTTATAATATACAAAAAATGATGAAAGTAAGAGATGAAGCAGGTGTTGTTGCACGTAAGTCAGGTGGTACAGCAGCCCAAAAACTACTTTATAAAGAGCTCAAACACTATGTTGCACAAGCATTAATAAGAGAAAAGAAAGCTTACTACAATTTTTTTATAAATAATCAAAAAGATACTCGCATCGTATGGTTACATATAAAAAAAAAACGTTAGGTTAAAAACCAAGCCTGACCTGCCTCATCATATTTTCAACGATCCCGATTTGATTAATACAAGCTTTTTAAATGTGCCCGGAAATAATCAAGTTCCTACTTCATATATGACATTCTTTAAATCTCACGTCAAAGTCTCAAATGTATTCAAACTGAAGACAATTGAGGAAAGTGATGTTGTGAAAATAACACAGTCATTAAAGTCAAATGCGGTAGGTGCAGACGGTATTTCCTTGGATATGTTGAAAATGTCTTTTCCCGTAACAATACCTGTTATTACGGAGATAATTAATAAATCAATTACAACGCAAACATATCCCTCAGAATGGCAGCACGCACTCATCAGGCCTATACCCAAAAACTCAAATCCTATTAGCATAAAGGACATACGCCCGATTAGTATACTCCCCTGTGTATCAAAAATTTTGGAGAAAGTCGTGGCTGAGCAGGTAAGAATATACTTAGAAACCAACGATGTGCTTCCCAGTCTTCAGTCAGGGTTTAGAAAACTCCACAGTACGTCAACCGCTATGGTAAACGTTGTCGACGATATACTATCAGATCAGATATAGACAGTGGCAAAGGAACGATTTTAGCCTTGCTAGATTTTTCCAGAGCATTCGACTGTCTTAATGTGCCATTGCTTTTGTCTAAATTACATTACTACGGTTTCGACATATCTGCGATAAAATGGTTCGAAAGCTATTTCAAGCATCGTATACAGCAAGTAGAAATATCAGACGAAAATGGGTTACCAGTCATTTCGAACGCTCAGGCTGTCAAACAAGGCGTCCCGCAGGGATCTATCATAGGACCTATTTTGTTTGCCGTGTATTGTGCGAATATAACAAATTGTATTAAGCATTGCAAATACCATATGTACGCGGATGATACACAGATCTATATACCTTGTAAACCGGGGGAGACTAAATTAGCGGTGGAAAAATTAAATGACGATCTCGAAAGAATTGCAGCTTGGTCAGATTCGAACGCATTAGTCCTTAATGGAAGCAAGTCTAAATATATGATTCTAGGTACGGCTCAGCAAATACAAAAAATAGCAAAACACGAAGCTAAGGTAACCATTAGGAGCGAACGAATTGAACGCGTGACTGAGGCTCGCAATTTGGGTTTGTTAATAGATGACAAGTCACACTTTGAAAGTCACATAATAAATACTGCAAGAACATGTTTTTATAGGTTAAAAGTATTATATCAAATTAGAAATTGCCTAAATACCGATATGCGGATAAGACTGTGCGATTCTTTGATTTTGTCTAAATTTAATTTAATATGGATATAGTGTATGGCCCTCGTCTGCTTGTGCGTAGCAAGAAACTTGTGCAGAGGGTGCAGAATGCCTGTGCGAGATTTTGCTTTAAAATACCTCCACGCGCTCACGTCACGCCGTACATAAACGAGCACAGTATTTTAAAAATGCAGTATCGTCGAGAACACCACCTAGCCACATTTCTATTTGGATTAATTAAATATAATATACCACCTTATCTATATCACAAATTAGTGTGGTCTCGCGACGTACAATCAAAGATCACTCGCTCGTCATGTTACTCTTTGGTTGTTCCCTACCATCGTACCATCGGCTTTCGTGGAAGTTTCAAATATTCTGCCTCTAAATGCTGGAATAACCTGCCGCCACCGCTTCGTAGTCTGAAAACATTAAATACATTTAAAATAAAATATAAAGCTCACCTAATTAATGTTCAAAAAGCTATGGCGTGATATTTACGTACCTAAATAATTACAGACACTTAGCGCTGTCCGGTGGGTTCATACGAAAAGCACATGAGAGTGCATAGAACTTTTTTTTTTTTTTTTTTTTTTTTTTTGATACGTAAATGCTGAAAAAAAAATTTTTTTTCGTGCTATTAATTATTGACTTTATTAAAATATTGTTTCCAATGATAAAATTGTTGCTTAAGATTATGATTATGATTACATACCTGTGAGAAAATATTTTTGTAGGGTACCATCATTTAGCATATCTTTTATATTATTTCCAACTCCAACTCCTCATAATATACATGACTCTTATGGTGATAACAACACTTTTTAAAATGTTTCGGACATTCTTTTCCTTTCTTTTTTCATTAGATCCAGTTAGTTCATTCATGTAATTTATGTTAATTATTATTAGTGTTTGAATGACGGTGTGAACGTCCGTACGTCACTTAATTCACAGGCCCACTGAAAACCAGCGCTGTAGTCTCGTATTGACTGCAGCATTAAGCTGAGTGTGGTCTTTTTGCCGTATACGCCACACACAATTGTGTGCGTAAAATGTGTAATGTATTTAATATTTTTTTATTCTTCTTTTTTTTCTTCTTAGTATGTATTTTTTGTTTATGGTTTAAATGTACATGTGGCGTATTTGAGCAATAAATGTTTTCTTTCTTTCTTTCTTTCTTTCTTTCTTTCTAATACATCGTTCCATTAATTATAATTTAAACCGCATCTTCGTTTGACCCCTTTTCCCATACAAGAACTTCACAAATATAAATAGATTGTCTGCAAATCACCTTTAAGGCGATAACTCATCTACTGACCGACATAAGGTAGCCGAGATCCATTAGCTAAAATCATTTATCAAGGTAGTCCGACAGGGCTTTTGCCTCAATTAGAAAATTTAGTTCCGTGACAATGAGGATGATTTATATTATATTCGTGTAACGCATCTATCTACATCGTATGCTTTGATCTGCAAAATATTATCATGGGACATTTTGTTTAATAAAACTAACTATTTTGGGACAACAGCTTAATTTATGACAAGCGGAGGCAAAATTTTCGAAACATCACGAATTTTAAAACAAATAATTGCACAATTATGAATATATTATCAGTAAACTTGGTTTACTTAAAGGTATATTAATGCTTTTTTAATCAATTAAATAGAATGAGAAGTAGAAGTATTTTTGAAGTCAGCAGACTATTATGAAAATAATCTGTGACTACAATGTAAATGAAGTGGCGTAAATAGAAGAAATTATTATACTTTATTTTTTAGTGGTAATAATTTGTCAACGTCGACAGTTAACCATATTGGTGTGTCCAATACTATTGTATTATTGTATGCATAATATATAACATTCATTTATTTCTACACAACAGAGAGTTCGTGCTCGAATTAATAACAACCCAAAGCGAAAAAATAGAATGAAAAAACTCGAAGAAAGTGAGTGCGACGAGTCTTTAAGAGTCGGATCCTAATGAGATATTGTTGTCTGCGCCCACTGTCTATTAAATTCTCTTCTTCCATTTAATTTTTTTGGTTTTGGCAGGATCTACCACTGTTGGCCAAAATATGTTAATACACCAATTTTAATATTCAAATTTGATCGCACCGATGTTACAAAGCGATAGTTTTTATGATTGTAATGCATCGCGATATAACGCCTTTTGATTTTTACGGAATAGTAAAGTAAAACTTTATGGAGGGGCTTTTCCCCAAAATCTTCCTTCTTCAAATCGAAAACCTACAACGACCAAACGCTGTGTGACAGTGTGGCAGTTTTTCTTCTACCTCTGGTAGGTAGACTTCTCTTTTTAGTTTCATTGTACAGGTTGTCGATTATAACGCTTCCAAACCATTGCCAAACTCAAACTCAAACATAAAATATCTTTATTCAAATAGACGCTTGCGCGTTCTTATGATACGTTGAATTTTACATAAAAATTTATACTAAGTTTGTAAGTTACCACCGGTTCGGAAGGCAGTTTCTCAGTTGAAACATTTGCTGTTGATTTTAATTATCAATTAACAATATGGTACAAATGTCAGTTAATACATGGTACACAGGTATAACAGTCTTATTTTAGCCTACGTGGGTATCAACAGTATTAATTACACACATTGGCGTCGTCGAGATATTCCGCAATGGTATAAATAATCCGGCAACCACAAATTACGAATGACTGTCCACCACAAATTACGAATGATTGTCCTCGATACTCGTCTCGGGTCGTGGGTTCGAGTCCCACACGGGGTCAAGTATTTGTGTAACCCACGTTTGATTCGCTATGAAGGCTGACGTCAGGCAAGCGGCCGGTCGTAAAAATCAAAGCCGAAACCGCTTACAACATGATTCACATGTTGTGCCGATCCCACCTAGCCTAGGTGGGATAAGGGCAGGAGTAAGAGAAAAGCTGTATTAAAATTTTTGTGGTTGCACTGTTTGTGTCTGGCTGGTTTTAGTACCATTAATTATTATAATAAAAAAAAGAAAAGTAAGGAAACTATTTCATATGATAAAGATATGACAGACAGCAAAAAATTTGCTTATATCCATCATTAGTTTTGTAGTATCGCCAATTTTACTCTATTGAATGTCCACTCCCATTAAATGCCCACTTTATCGTATCAAATAATACGATATCGTCTGTTTTGTAAAAGGAAATCTACGCTCGGTCGCCTCATTTGTAAGCGGAAGTTGGTGGTCCGACCCCTCAATGTTTTTCTCTCCATAGCACTCTTATCATTTGTCATCGGCCGCATTGTCCTCGACGTTTTCTCCCTTCCCCTGCACGCAACCGGTATTTTTAACAACCATCCATTTCACCCGCCCACTGACGTTGCTGTTTATGGCTCGATTTAAATGATTATATTTCAGTGTCGTGATGCTCGACAGTAAACTAACACTTTTCAAATTTCCATTTTCAAATCCTATCACTAATGTTTTGAGTATCCATGGGCTTCATAACCACCACCGGCTACGAAACTTAACCTACGTTTTCAATAAAATTTCGATGATACTAAAATACAAGCTGAATATTCATTCGGTGTCAATTCAACGTAGTATCTTTTATTTATTATTCAAAAGAATAAATAAATAAAAGATACTAAACTAACTCATAAAATTTAAATAAATAGAGTAAAGTACAAAAAACTTCGTTAAATCTTTCAATTAGGCACGTGATCCTGTTAAACTACTACACAGAGGAAAAGTTATTTCAACACGTCAATCTGCCGTCTTCACTCTTAAGTCTATTAATTTTGGTATACGTGTTCACCTAATGGCTTTTCTATGTTATATCCTGCTTGTGTTACTCCAAATTGATTTTGTATATAATGAACTCCTGTCCTCCTAATATTACTCCAAAATGTTTTCTTACGAGGCTAAAATAAACATTCAGCCTCGTAAGAAAACATTACAATCTACGAAAATGTATAATTATTTTGAAATTTTATAATACTAAATGATAATTATTTAACATTTTATATTAAGATACTTAAAAAACAATTTTCATTTATCTAATATTTACAAGATTTAATCTATCTAAAATTACATATTATCTAATAAACCTAATCCTCGCGTCATGCATGATAAATTATTATTAGAATTACATTTACCCGTTTTAAGGGCCGTGATAGCTCAGTATCCGCGCGCTCGCCTTTAATTCAATATACTCGAGCAACCTGAGTTCGATCCCCGGTGCCGGCACCAATGATATTGTAAATTTTAAGTGCTGAATTAACGTGTGCTCAGCGGTGAAGGAAAACATCGTGAGGAAACCTGCATATTTTCGACATAATAACAAAAAAAATATTTCGAAGATACGTGAAGTCCGCCAATCCACACTGGGGTCGCGTGGTGGACTATGCCCTGATACCCTCATGGACATATGATACTTTACCCGTTTTATCTGGCCACAATACCAACCATAAGCATTTAATTATTACACAAACATTTATAAATGTAATAATATTGGACGTTTATACGTTGCGCTAGCACGTGTTAAATATTAGTTATTTATATACTAATGGAAATTCTTAGGAAACCCCCTACACTGACGTTACCATGACCGACAGTGGACTGGGGTCCGCACATCTTAGTCATATGGCAGGGTTTTGTCACAGTTACGTGACCAGCGGTATTGATAAACGCAGTTTTTTCAAGCACCTCGCTTAATGGTGCGATCCATTTTAAATATTGGCGACCTGGAAATTCTAGATGATTATCCCGACATCAATCGGAAGCCAATCCATTATCATCAGGCGATTAAGCCTCTAAAACTCCACTTAATGAGATGGGATGACTTATTCTTATACACAACTCCACTTTATGAGATGGGATGACTTCTACACCGGGTCACATACTTTCAATTTTTTTTTTTGGCTTTATATTAACGATGGATTAATTTTACTTTTCAATAAACGTATAAAAAATTACGTATTTTTGTCCAACATCTATTAGTACACAACACAATACTAACAGATTATTAAACCAATTCTTTAGAATATTTTTGGCTTCTGCAACACCTGTTACTTCTCCAAGAAATTGAATAAGTCGGTAAACGAAGATTTATGAACTCTTGAAGAACTCATTATAATCACCGGTGGGCGGATGTTGCTAATGTTGTATCACTGCGTAATGTAAGTAATGGCTGCATAAATAATAGATAGGTGTGCGATTTATAATTATATAAGTATATATTGCTTAAATATTTTTTTTTATTTGAAAAGTTGCCAAGCGAACAGACGGTTCGACTGATGTTAAGTGAATACCGCCGCCCATGGAGATCAGCTAGACTCTTGTTCCAGATGCGTTGACAACTTTTTGCAAATTGGGCTCCGGCCTCCTCACTCACCATAATACTTTATTAATGTACAAACACACAGCAGGACACTATGCGTATTAGTGAGACTGGGTCTTCGTGAAGATCCCAGTAGTCCCATATTGACAGAACATGCGCGTTTGACAATTCATCAATCTTACATTACTAGATTTTATAAAACAAAGTATCACCGCCATGTCGGTCAGAACGCGATAGACTCAAAAATTACCGATGAGACTTTCAAAATGGTTTTCAAAAATGGGTGGAGTGATTCACCACGAAGGTTTAGTTGTGAAGTTAACAGAGGGAAAGAAAATAGTCTAACGGTAACTGCTTCTGTAAATTTTAAATCCAGGTTTTGTCACCTGTCACAATTTCGTTAACGCGCCGAGACGGACCTGCTACAAATTTTCTAATCATGTCACGGCAACATTCCTGCTCGGGCCAGCTTCTGAGCTTCGGTAAGGTTGTGTGGAACCCAGCGCGAAACGATCCTCCTCACACGAAGGTGTTCCTTTATAATCTTGCGAAGACTTCCCCAACCAATCTGAAATGTATACTGAATTTCTTCGTATGTAATTTGCAATATTTTTTTAATTTTTACAGACTTTTTTTTTTAATTTTGCCAGCACACTTTCTTCGGTAACAACCGTCGAAGGACGACCACTTCTTTTTTCATCCCCCAAAGTTAGGCGAGCGCGTTTGAATTCGTTATGCCAACGGTAGCTTTTGAAGGTCTTTCATCCTTAAATGCCATTTGAAGTCGATCATACCACTCGCCGGAATTTAAGCCACAATTTAAATCATTGCACGAATATAAAATATAACATATAATATGTTCCCGTGGCAGACATTTTTACATTAAACACGATTCGATTTGGCTCTCAAGAAAATGCGTAGGGCTATGTAAATTACGAACAATGTTTTATTTTTACTTTTAAATTATTAAATTTTTTAAATAATTATAATCAGCCAGGGTCTCATGTATAAAAACTTTTTCGCAAAACTATCTGAGTGGCCTGGTACTCCCATGTCTTAAAGAGTTACTTATAAGTTACAAGTGAGATTTGAATTATTAATTGTCGTATTAAGTAGTTAGTATATGTGATGATATTGTAAATTGCTGCTTGTTAAAACTAAGTGTGCTTAATTTAGTTTTTTCTTCACAATCCCCATCATCGTCGCTTAATGGAAATTGGATTTGCAAATTGCAATCGGTCTAAAATGTTTCTAATGTCATGCTGCCATTTACTCCGACAACGAATGTAATGTAATAAACTTAACTTGGTTCGCTTTGATTTCAATTTGCCAAAGTTCATTCAAAACCTATATACGTTTTTAAACTGAATCACCGAGGAGTGGATTAAAATATTGCGGCGGCGATATGCGTATATATAAGTTTTGGACGTCGGAGAGTGACACAAATGTAATTTTATTTTTATTCTCTCCTCTTTAATGACTATCAGGAAGGCCACAGCTTAGTATACAAATGATTTTGAGCCTATCCAGGGAGAACATTTAAATAATACAATTTAAATAAAACATTTAAATAAGACAAAAAACTGACGGAATCTAAGTTTGGTGAATTTGCGTTAAAAGTTTAAGTCTATTTAATATACAATAAAAATGTATAATAATAATGACTTATATATGTGTTATAATTTTTTTTTGATTTGGCAATTTTAGAATTTAGCACTACGGTGAACAGTGTCGAATTTACTTACCTTTTTCTAAGAAGACTTCTGTAAATTCCAGCCAGTGCTTTCTATTTCATTGCATTATTCAAAACGAGAACACAGCTTTGTTGTTTTACTTTATACTCCTTGATCTTGGATCTATAATGACAGAAGAGCTTTAAAATCCGAATTAGAAAATCCAAATCATATTTATAAAACGTCATTTTAATTAATCCCAAGTACCAACTTTTAATACCGGCTGAGTTACCGACGTGGTAAAATTTAAAATTTGAAACCTTGACATAAATCACTAAAACCTTGATAAATGCCCAGTTAAGGTGGAACACGATTTAAAAATAATTTTAAAAATAATAAATTCATTTCACCAAAAATGTAGAAAAGCGAGTATCGCTTGTTTAACTGAGTTTCTGAAGCTTAGTAAAAGTTTCCAAAGCTTAACTTTTGAAGTCGTCACATAATTTAGAACACATTTCCCATCTCATCTACTGAATTAACTCATCCTTTGTGTGAGCGAATATTTTTTAAATTAAACATAAAAGTCTAATCATGGATTACTATTGTGAATAACTTGAACGGTTCGTAATAAGAGTTATAATACAAGTATTTAGAGCCGTGATAGCTCAGTTTAGAGCCGTGGTAGCTTCGCTTTTAACTCAATATGCTTGAGCAACCCGAGTTAACTCCCGGTCCTGCCATTAATGAAATTAAAATTTGTAGAAAAAGTACGAAAAGATTGTCTGGCTGAGCTAAACGGCTGATTGCCACACCGACGAAAATCTTAAGGTCCTTTACCTAGATTGTCACACACGGAAGATTCCCTCAGCGGCGACAATCTTTTCGTACTTTTTCTACAAATTTTAATGTTCAATCTTAACTACAGCGATTTGCACTATAAAATATTTTAAATTAATGAAACTGTTAATTTAATTGCTGACATATAAACAATATCGGTGGTGAAGGAATATATCGTTAGGAAACTTGCATATTCCCTATATACCTGAAAAACTCTTGTTGTTATTTCGAAAATAAATGATCCGTCCGGATAACCCGACACGTGAAAATATCGACGACTTATCTAAGTTATTTTTATTGCATTTTTAACAACGTTTGGGGCCTAGTCTAGTGTGCATACTTTACTAAATATACTTTCTCAAATGACTATTTTGCAATCACTATTTGGTAATTAGAAAGTTTTCGCTTTTGTTATTGAAATTATTAATTATTTTTATTAATTACTTTTTACTAATCTCTACAAATAAGATGAAACTAAAGTGTGTGAACAAATTTTTAAATAATTTTTCGCAGTTGCCAGGTGGACGAAATCCAACAAAATAAAGCTGATTTTAACAAAGAGCGGTAAAATGTAACTTCATTTATCAAACTGTCGATGAAATTGACACGACAAGCTCTCAGCGTTAATGTGCATCAGCTCAATACTGTAAAATCTTTTCGCATCATATAATTCCCACGTGAAATTAAGTTCGTATTTCAATTCTACAAATGAATACTTTTTTAAACGACAGATTTTATTTACCTTTTTGAAATGACCTTTCCGTTTCTAGTCTTATTGACTTTCAAATAAAGGTGTACCTTAACTAGCATTTCAATACTTTAATAGTCAATAGTTAGTTAACATCAGACAGTGAAATTGCAAATAATTCGAAAATAATTTTTTAGAAATTACAGTTAATGTCACATGTACATTAAAATCCTCTCCCATAGCTGCAATTAATGTATTAAAAAAAATGTTACCTATTGTCACCACACGTTTAAATTTAATCACGTAGATACTAATGATATTATAAAAGCCTTGAATTCTATTAATCTTAAAAGTAGACTTTGAAAGACTTGTTCACTTCAGTTATTTTCACAGCATCTTATCGAACGACATTTTGTGCATTGTGGGGTAGTGCATTGTGGGGTAGTGCATCTGATATAAATTCTATATTTATTCTTCAAAAAAGAGCTGTCCGAGCAATCTATAACATCGGAGCCCGGAATACACTCAGAGATATTTTTAAACAGATTAATATACTCACTGTTGCGTCCCAATATATTCATTGTAATATTTTGTATGTTAGACATAATCTTAATTGTTAACTAAAGAATAGTGACAGACATAAATTAAATACTAGATATAGGGATAAATTAATTACTCCATTGTTTCGTCTACAAAAAGTAAATAGATCGTTCATGGGGTAAAGTGTGCGCATGTATAATAAAATCCCACAGTCGGTATTAAGTCTGCCACTAGATGAATTTAAACGCAAAATTAAAAGTGAACTTATGGCTAAGGCATATTATACCATTGCGGAATATCTTGACGACGCCAAGGTGTGGGGTTAATACTGTTGGTACTCACGTAGGCTAAAAATGACACACTTGTTCTATTATATTGTAAACTAATCGTTTTAAAAAAGAGCAACTGTTGAGTTTCTTGCCGGTTAATTCTCAACAGAAACTGCTTTCCGAACCGGTGGTAACTTACGAACGTATTAATTTTTATGTAAAATTTTTGACTTTTCATAAGGCGCAAGCGTCTATGTGAATAAATATATTTTTGATTTGATTTGATTTGATTTAATAAACGCTGTAAGTGTGTTTTCGACGATGACATTGAATGATGCAAATTTCAATATCATTTCTCTAATGATGCGGTTAAGGGGTTGAAACTTTTAAGTTTCAGAGTTCGAAAATATTCTAAATAAAGTAATTAGTGCAAAAGTAAAGAATTACTTGTATTTATCGTTCCTTCTACATTAGAATTATTTGCAGAAGTGTTTTTGTACAAATACAAACAAAACAAAAAAAACACTCATTGAGGTCCATGTAGATAAAAGGTATAAAAGTCCCGAACACACGAAAAACGCGTTGCAGTAACTAGCCAACTGAGCCCTCGTATTTGCCGAAACAATTATAAAGCAAACTATATTCCAACCTTGTCATCGTATAAAGAGGTCGAATACTTCGAGCAGATCGTGACCACAGACGAATTTAATTAATTGACCATATATTAAATGAACGTATTCAAAATAAAATTAAATAAGAGAATTTAGAAATAGAAAAGCCATTGCAATTTATTTACTTAAATAGTCAGTAATACCGTCCGTTAATTTTCAATTACACCGTGTTTGTCCAGATTACTTTTGACAACGCCCCTAATGATGACATTAGGAGCGTTGGCGAAAGTAATCTAAATTTGAAACAAAATTACTGGCCACAATGGCTGAAGGCAGAAGCAGATTCAAATCAAAATTGAAGTCAAAAGATTTTTAATAAAATTAAACTTGTTTCTGTATCTAACTCGAAATGTTCTAGAAAAATCTTTGCTATTTGATATATTTTTTTTTTAATTTATTAATCACAAAAAATATACAACGAATAGTTTTACATAGCTATTCTCGCCAAACTTTTACGTTTGATGGCGAGACACGCTCGATTTTCAACATAATATCTTCTAAGTATACTCTACTAATTCACTTATTATATTAATTATACACATTTATTAAGTTTTTTTTTTACACTATTATGATAACCAACACAGGAACTAATTAAAAGAATGATATACTTTTGTTATATATAAACTACTTCTCCAATGATAATTCATCAAGAAACAACTGTTTAAGTTTTGACTTCAACACATTTTTATTCAGTTGCGGACTCCCTCTCAAAAGTTCAAATTTATTAAATATCTTAGGTATTCGAAATTTTGATAATCTTTCCCCATAATAATTATTCATTCTCGGTTTAACAAGCATTTTACATTTTACACTTCTTAAATCATATTTATTATTAACATTTCTTTTATAATCGTTACTATAGTGGTGATGTATGCCTATTAAGTATACGATTTTTTTATCTACAGGCAGTATTTTACAAATAGGAAATAAGTTATTATAGTCCTGTCCACAATTATATTATAACTTTTTTGGTAACTAGGTACTTCATCATTAATCAGCCTGTAAATGTAAATTTTTAATATTTTTTAAATAGGTGCAAAACGTCCGCCCATTTACAATGAGTCCATAGCTAATCAGTGAGTCAGCAAGCGTATAATACACAATGCGTAACGTATGCTTGTCTACAACTGCATTTTATTGATAAAACTTACATACCATGGACCCTAATTTATTACATATATCATTAACATGTGTTTTCCAGCTAAAATTTCGATCAATAGTTATTTTTTTTTTTTTTTTTTTTTTTTTTATGCGAAAAGTTGTCAAACGAGCAGACGGTTCACCTGATATTAAGTAAATACCGCCGCCCATGAACATCTGCCACGCCCCAGGGCTACAGATGCGTTGACAACGTTTTGAAAATTGGGCTCCGGCTACCTCACTCACCAGACGAAACGCGAAAGTATTTGTCATACTTCCACTTTACGCTGGTCTTCTGTTAGGTCGTGGTACTTACCCGGACGGGCCTGCCCATTCGTGCAACAGTCGAGACTGTTGCGTGGCCCTACCACCGTTAAATATTTAAGTTAAGCCTAAATATTTAAATGTATTGACATAATCTAATTTATCAGACCTGCGGTCGATTTTATTAGCATGTAGGCATTCATATGAGTGGCCAATTATATGTAGCTGTTCTTTATTAATGATTTTAACTTGTCGATTGTATGGTGAGTGTATATGCATGCACTTGGTTTTCGACAGATTCAATACAATTCCATTATCGTGTGCCCACTTAGTTATACTTTCAAAATCTTCCTGTACATAGCTTTTTATCTCAGATATATCCTTGGAACCATTGGCGTACCTAGGGCTATTTTTCAGGGTGGGCCTGGGCCCTTACTACAAAAAAAAATTAAACACTGTAGAACTGTTAAACAACGCAAAGAATTTTTAATGCGATTTTCAGCAATAGATATTATTCAAGTGAAAGGTTTACATTTAATACATATGCATATTATAGTAGAGAAAATTCGAGAAATTCAATATCTACATTGCACCTCGCTCGCCTCACTCGGCTTCAATCTGCTTTTGGCGATGAAGGATAGGTGTCCAGCCTAGAATTTCGAATCGGTAACCCAAAATCCTGGGGTGGGCACTAGACCATACTGGGGTGGGCACGGCCCACCCGGCCCCCCCGCTATATACGCCTATGCTTGGAACCATAAACAATACACATATCATCGGCATACATAAAAACGCGGCACTTGTTTACGTCATTTGACACACTATTCACATGCATCACATATCCTAATGGACCAAATACTGATCCAGTCGGCACCCCCAAATCCACGTGCATATCCTCACGCCAGCTATCATCGTACGCATTTTCTATTACTCAGGCAGTTTCGAAACCATTTATTCGTAGGGCCTCGCATTCCACATTCATTTTGGAGAGTTCCCTGTTGTATGTCTGGAGTCCAAGGTCCAATACCAATAAAATTAATATGGGACCACACGGAAGTTGAACCGAATAAAATGCAAAATGAATTTTAAAAATAAATTGATAAATTGCCGAGTTCAGATAAATAAAATAAAAAGTGTGTGTACTTATGTACACGCGTTAGAAGTTATACTTCTTTGGCGTAACAAGATAAAAATATTTACAAAAATGTTATCTTTCGCCTTATTCTAACATTTGTAAAAACGACACTAATAATAAGGAAAAGGTATTTAATATTTAATACATTGAAAGTTTTATTTAAATATCAAAAAATAATTATCGTGAATACAATTATTGCCGTTCTAACGCAAACATACGTAGATATCTAGCTATCTTTAGGGTGTCAGTGTTACGTGACGGTGTGCGCGCGCATCATTAAAATTTACTCTCATAATTTTTCCCTAACGCGCCAAAAGAAGTATAACTTCAAAAGTACAACATAATTAGGAACCTTCTCTTTTTTTTGTTTTTTGTTGTTGTCATTGTCAAAGACATCCACATTTTATGTTTCACTTTGAATCCAAAGACTAGCATTAAAAAAATTCGTAAATTGTTTAAATAAAGTACTGCTTAATGAGAAAACTCCGATTATCCTAACTTAGTATCCTCTATTGGTATTATAGAAGCATACAAGCATAATGTCTAAGTGACGTTTGATTACTAATTGATACATTAATGCACGTTTTCAACTTCGATTCCTTTCAATTTTAGGTGGTCCTTTGGTTAGGGATCGATGGTGATCTATCACAAACTTTTATGGTCTGGAATGATCACAAACTGGCATTATAAGTATTCCTAGTATATATATAAGTACTCCTTGAGATATAATTAAATTAGTTCAGTACGACAAACATTGTTAAAAAAACATAATATTTTTTTAGTGATCCACCTTGGAAACTTCCATTGTCGGAATTGGTTTACATCATCGAACAAAAGATTTAAAAGTCTCTTGGTGAAAAAGGAATCTCGAGTGGCAGCCTCGTACTGGCCATCGCAGTGTGGGACGACCCCCCACTAGATGGAGTGACGACCTGTGCAAATGAGCGGGAAGTCGATGGATGCAGGTGGCTCAGGATCGTACTTCGTGGCAGTCTATGGGGGAGGCCTATGTTCAGCAGTGGACTCAAACAGGCTGAAATGATGATGATGATGATGGTGGTGAAAAAAGGGTGTTTAAGTAGTTAGATGTAAGGGATCGTTAAATGTTGCTAAATGGAGCTCAGTAGCTGAAAATGGCCGCATTTTCCATATTACGCCAACTGTGAAATTACTTTTTGCGACGAACATCAATATTTCGTCCGTGAAACAGCTTCCCATAAATGCGTTATGCGATGTGGCGTCATTCTTTCTCCTGTAGTATTTATACCGAGAAAGGTACTCGTAAGTGGTGTAAATAAAACATGTGTGTATTGGGCGTAAAAAAATAAAAAAATCTTTTTTGAAACAAAGTCCGATGCGGTTGAAAAATCGATGCAAGTAACGCCTACCGCATTGCTGTAGGAATCCGACTTTCATCGTCTAATAATGTGTCTTAGTTGCTTGCGACTTGCGATTATTTAGATGAGATACCTGGCAATGACGGATATTTAACGGGACAGATATTTTTAAAATGTCTAATAATTTTCATAATTTCAATTTGTATATCGTCAACTTTACCTCCCAACGGTACCAGATACTAAGTTGATATTTAAATTTTGAAATTATGGGATAAATTCCTAAAGTAAATAATGCTGATCTTAGCGAATAGCCCTGCTGAAAGCCGACGGCAGAATGTATAATATTGTTATCTTAAATAAATTACACTACTTTTCACTAACATCATCATAATCATCATCATTTGAACCTGTTTAAGTCCATTGCCGAAAATAAGCCTCCTCCACAGACCACCATGAAGCAGGATCCTGAGCAAGGTGACTAGAAGCCAGGAGGCAAGAAGTCGATGTATACGGGTCTATGCAGCGACCTCTCGCACCCTTTCACGGGACGTCACTCCATCACTGGGGTCCATCGTCTACTGAGATGGCCAATACGAGGCTGCCACTCGAAAAACTTTCTTCTCTATCGGTTAACGGTTCTACGAGCTATATGGTCGGCGAATTGCCCTACGTCGTTTCACTATAACATTGGCAAACATATTGATAAATTTCTGGTGGTTACCAGTCACTTAGTTCAGTAGAGTCTATCAATAGAGATAAAAGCATTTCAGTAGTACATAAATATGAGCAGTAGTTTAAGAGGTAGAAACAGAATGGACAGATGATTCACTGAAGCTATCAGAACCTGATAGCTTCAGTGAATCAGCTTCGATTAAAGTTGTTTTCCCTGGTCCACTTGTTTTCCACTGGTCCACTTGTCTTATCTATGGACTATTCTATAAAAGAAGCCTTCCAAAGAACATTATGTGAAAGCTTTTTAAATATGTAGTTCGTGGTGCACTCGTGTTTTTTCTATGTCATATAATGCGAGAAACTTGTATTCTCATCCAAGCGTTTTCTACGAGAGGCATGCCGGAGATGTATGTTATAGCCATTAAGTGCACGCCGTTAAATTAAATATGTATTTTATGGGATTGGAGTAAACCTAACCAATCTTCTAAATCAGTGTCTGATTAAAAATTAATTATTGTCATAAATTAGGCGGAATTAATTGGATCGTTCTTCAGATTAAAGCTTTAATTAGATATGACCATTAGTCAACAGAAACGATGGCAATCTTGAGTCTGTAAGAACTGACAAATATTTTGTTAACTAAATTTTAAGCAACGATAAAATACAATTATTGATTTTTAGAATAAAAATGTCATCAAAGACGGGGAAATCATATTTGATAATATGATGCGTTTATCTTAAAAAATATATTTACTCGTGCATTATGCTAAGACGCTTCTGCGATTAAAAGTAAAACTACAAACTTTAAAAATAAAGCAACGTTTAAAAATTAAACTGATTTTAACACAAGATTCTTATTTTCCTCCTTCGAACGGTACAACGGCTACGTAACTTCATTTATCAAACTGTCGATGAACTTGACACGACACACTCTAAACTTTATTGTACAACATAACAGCTCCGTAACGAAGAATCCTTTTATAATATACAAACCCGTTGTGAAATTAGGTTCGTATTTAAATTTGACACAATTTGGTTTGAAGGAGGTACAAGAGCAATCAGTCAAATGACGTTAAGTGAAGCCAGAGAAGTACGAATAAATCCTTTATAAACAAGCGGATTACTTCGTTATCTTTGTTTTATGTGAGAATTTGATAAACGAGTTAACTTAATTTTAATTGTCTAAACTAAATATTTATCAATGTGAATGTGATGTTTATTAAAAATCTTAGTTACAAATGTTTCACTTTATTAATTAATTGAAAGAATTTGGTTAATAAATTAAAAATGTCCTATTTGAAATTTAGAAATACTTTCAATGGAAACGTTTTCCATGTACGAATTGTCAATAAAGCAATTGAATAAGCAAGAATGAATTTGTTTTCGGTGATTCCGTTCCAATTTGGTCTGGAACCTCCAGGAAGATAAGTGGTTATTGAGCGAGAAATCCAGAAGAGCTATATTTGCGACGTGTTTATTATCTGATGGAGAAATCAAATTTTGTGCACTCAGTCTTATAAACAAATCGGATACTGTGGATCAGTTATTATTCTCAGTAATATTATAAAATACTTGAACTAACCATATGTACCTAATAATGATTATTAAATTTTAATCAGCATATTATTTACTGTTAATGTTATTTTTTAACGAATAAAAACCATAATACATTTGAATTCTGCAGATTGTTCTATAGAAATTGGCTAGTCTTTTTTTCCGTACAACCTTCTCTCGGATTCCATCAATTTTCTGTGAAAATCCGTCACGTTTTTCATTAATCATTTCGAACATTTCTTCCCTTAGCGTGTTATATTTTACCGACAAGCCTTTATAAAACTTCTAGAACAAAAACATAAAATTTTGCAATACACAAATGGAAGTACAGGATTTCTTCAATATTTTAATATCAAGGCAAAACGTAACTATTTGTGAAAAATTACATTAGGCAAAAATAATTTTTGCACCTATTTTATTGAAATAAATTTTGATAGATATTGAAATAAATTTCCCAATTAAAGAGAAGCTGTGAAATGTATGTGAAGTATTGACGAATAGTAAATGACCACATGCATATGAGAAACATAAACCAATAAATTAGCATTGTCAAGCTCAATGCTAGCCTAATTTAACTAAGGTCTTTATGCAATCAAATGTCTTAGAACAATTATGTAAAAAAACTAGGGAAATGGATAGGACACAAGACGCAGACAGGAAAACTCAACGCGGTAAAATCCGTAAATAAGTTTAATTTGGACAAGAAAACATTCGATCAGCTTTGGGTACGCTTAGTATTTTTTAACCCGACAACTATTTATTTTTATAATTCACGAATTTTTTTAATGAAACTCAAGATTTCCAATGTAATGAATGTGTTTATAATTGAATTTTTAACTCCGAAAACTGCAAATTTTACAGAAAAGTGACCACCTGCAGAACAGTGCTAGCCACACACCTATTCAGGATACAGGCCTGGATATCAAACACGGTAAATACAAAAACGCTTAGAACTTAAGACCCTGTTATTAGTATTGTGGCCGAACGTTAACGAACCGTATAATCAGCACTGAGCGACATAATTTGACATTTGTAATGAATTTTCAAAATATTTGCCTCACACGAAGTAGGCTAAATTTAGTAGATGAGAAGGAAAATGTGTTTCAAATTATGAAACTGCTTCAAAAGTCCTTTAAGCTTCGTAAACTTTTACTAAGCTGCAGGAACTTTGTCAAACAAGCGACGTTCCGTTACTTTTGTTGGTGGAATGAACTCATTATTTTACTCGACTTCCAGGCTAAATTTACTTTCAGCGTACTTAACCAAAAGGCTAAAAGATTTTGTAATTAGTATTACTTACAATATATATGACATATAAAATACATATTTTGAAAAGGAAGAAAGAAAGGCTTTACTGGCTGATTTTACATTTAACAAATTCTAAACTTGAAGCGTTATAAAACTTAGAAGTTACACTTAACTTTATACGGTATAACTTGGGCAATAATTCTACCTGTGAGTTGTCGTCTCATAAATAAAGAAAATAAAAGTCAAGCAGAATCTACGACAAACATTATTTACTTTTATGCATCCTTGTCGCCATATAGAATACGATATGTCACTCTGACTATACCAGATCGATAAAAGATGCGTCGGTGTGGCAATCAGCCGTTTAGCATAGTGGCTAAAGCGTCAGGCCGCGAATGAAGAAGACGTGGATTCGATTCCCACGGCGGCGACAATCTTTTCGTACTTTTCCTACAAATTTTAAGATTTAATCTCTGCACTTAAGATTAAAGTGCAGAGATTAGCACTATAAAAAATGTGAATCTTTAATTTTTAGATCGCTGATATATATAACTTGCCGTAAATACTTTGGATTGAGATTTTGTATATCACTTGCACAACTGAGAAGAATATTCATACCTCACTGTCCTTTTGACTAATCAAAAAGAAAATTTTGACTATAACAAAAAATATTGTTCTTTGGCGCGTTTTATAAGGAATCGGACACATATACATACAAACGCTTAAAACATTGTCATGTCCTTCGGCAGTTATATATCCAAATTTTTGGACTAGCAATAGACACTTTAGTAGTAGTAGAAAGTAAGATAACTGCCAGAGCATTGAATTATTTCAATTAAGAATAATTGCTATTATTTTAATTCCTTTTTTACATAAATAGTAATATCTTTATTAGTGAATATACCTACATAATATGATATCAAACATATAAGTAATGAAAGTCTTTAAACGGGTTTAAGGTTTAATTGGAAAACGGCAGTCGTGCAAAGTACTGCAAATAAAAATGTTGCTGACCGCCTGTAACAGTAAAATGTTTATTTCGCAATAAAATACGTCTTTTTGGTTATTGGACAAATAAAATTAACCTCGTAAAGTAAATAAATCCTTTCAATTGTTTCAGAAATTTGGTTTTTAGTGCCCGTTAATGGTTTCTGCGATCATAGCAATTATAAAATATTTTACTATTCGTATATACAGTTTAGTAAACAAATATCATTTAAACAACGATGGGAAGAATCTACGAGTATTAGCTATAGAAATATGCAATAGTCATTCAATCGAAATTTCTAGAAAGTAAAGCATAATATAGTTGTAAACATGTTTTCTAAATTTTGTGTAAATTTCTGTACTTATGTAACTTTAATTTGCTTCGCCAAAGGTATTTTTGCGGGTTCTGCTACTACAACTTAAGGGGGTCTTCACAAATGTAACTATTTATCAAATCTATCCACTTTGGAGGACTACTGTATATTCGCTATGAAATGGAGATGGGGAGGGGGAAACTTCTGAAGATATCGTACGGCATAAAATTTCTTTTTATGGGATAATAGGGCTATGTACAGACTCCAAAGTGGAGTTATTACCTAGAAGAACCATCAGTGAAGGGACTCCAAACCGTACCGATGCAAAAATAGTTGATCTAGAAGTCAAAAGAAGTATAACTTCAAAAAGTTCTAAATAAAACTATTTTAGTAGCGTTACAACCCACCAGAAATCGATCGTTTCATATGTAAAATTGTCTTTAATTAAGAAGTTGCGAATACTATATGCGGTATTTACTACTACATTTGAAACTTGGATTATATACAGCGTGTCGTTACAACCGCGACAATAAATTAACACACGTCTAACGGTACTTGCAAATAATCATAAAAAATTTAAAAAAAGACAAAATTTGTAACATCCTATATAACTACAACTGACCGATTCATACATGAAGACACTTTTTCATTCCTTGCCGCAGCGTGGCAGTACAAATCTCTCCTTCTAACAGCAGTATGTTTTATCTCTTTCAAATTCATTCAAACCATTCATATGCTTTGTGACCTTTACAAATAAACTTTACGTTACCGTTCTATACGTAAAGGTGTTCTAAAATTGTTTGTTTTGGAAAATTTAATAACTCGGTAAATATTGATGTTTAAAGAATGTAAATGTTTAATACAATTTTTAAAAGTTATCCTCTATATCTGTGTTCATTTATTTTCGCGATGGTAACGTCACGCTGTATACATATGTATCAAATTAAATAAAAACTGTGAATAGCAACTTGTTCATTAACAACAGAAAGAAGCGTTATCTTATCGATTTTATGTCATTTTAGTCACATAAAACCAGCAAATAAATCGGAATGATTGACAACTTTTATAGGAAACTTTGCGCCTGACTTAACAACTTTAATTATGAAACATAAAGCCATAAATTTCGTTAGAAATTGTTTCCTGTGGTAATTAAAGCCTTAAATAAATATATGGTAATATCTTGTCCTACGTCGCAAATTTAAGTCAAACGACACGCGGGATTCCATTCTAAAACGAATATTCGCCTCAATTCGTTCCAAATTAACTAAATTCAAAGGAAATTGGGAGCGTGTGTCAAAAGCGACAGACATGAGGCGGATATTAGGTAGGAATAAATAAATAATAATAAATATTTTCGGACACATTTTTACATAACGTTCTCATGTCCCACTCTAAACTAAGCCACTCAACTAAGCAATGCTGCAATGTACTATGGATACTAGAAAACTGACTTTTCTCTTGTAAGTAAATACAACTATACATATATAAAACCCCAGACACTGGAAAAACACTATGTTCATCACACAATTTTACAGTGGTAGGGTCACGCAGTCACGCAGCAGCCTTGGCTGGTGCACGAATGGGCAGGCCCGTCCGAGTAAGTACCACGACCTCACAGAAGACCAGCGTAAAGTGGAAGTATGACAAATAGTTTCGCGTTTCGCCTGGTGAGTGAGGTAGCCGGAGCAATTTTCAAAAGGTTGTCAACGCATCTGTAACCCTCGGGGGTGGCAATGTTCATGGGCGGCGGTATTCACTTAACATCAGGTGAACCGTCTGCTCGTTTGACAACTTTTCAAAAAAATGATTTTCTAGTAGTGGGGATCGCACCCACACCCTCTCGCGCAAGAGGCAGATGCACTACTCCCCACGCCAATCGGGTCGTCCAAAAGAAAGAAACATCCTTCGCCGCCGCGGGAATCTAACCCACGTCGAATCAACACCACCTCTTCCACAATTGACGCTTTAACCGCTAAGCTAAGCGGTCGATTGCCAAGTAATGTTCACTATTATAGAATAGTTGAAAAATATTGAATAATCTCTAAAATAAACATGATACTAATAATGTAGCATAAGCTTCGTTCACCAGTTTCGACAAGAATTCCATACAAGAGGCCACATAAAATACAATATGTTTTTGCATATAACACAGGAAACTTCAAACATGATACATGAATGTAATCATCGTGTCCAGTGAAGTACGTAGGAAATATCTTTGACCATTACTTCACAAAATGTCCATCGATTGCCAGTTTTACGCGCCCGTGGCTTCTATTGATTACACAGTCTATTGGTGTCTATCCGTAAATTATGAACCTCACTGAACGATCCTACGTTCACGCAAGCAATAGATTTATATTTTAGAAGAGATTACAATAGCTATTTTTATTTACCTTTTTAGAGTGCTTAAAAATATTATCATATTGCAAAGAAATAATATTAATATACCCTATTTATTCACGATCATTTACGACAGTCATGAAATTTAAATTTTAAAAACATTATACTAAACATTTATACTAGCGGAATATAATCGATAGAATTAAGTTCACCTTTTTATATCTTATCCTTTAAACGAGCAATTCTTGTATAATCGGAATCACGGAAACGGATTTTCATGAAATTTAGTATGTGCGTAGATTCGGGGGCGAAAAATCGATCTAGCTAGGTTTCATTTTTAGAAAATGTCATTTTATCCCTATTTTCAGGGAATGAAAAATGTCATTCGAATATGACGGTAAATTTCGCCGAAAAAAAAATGTTATAATAGCTCGGTCGGTAATCGGGCGACCCCGAAACAGAAGGCCGTGGTTCGTGTCACGATCATTTACACACTTTTTTCTTCCTTTTTTTTCGATTCCAGATCATTCCTTTCTTTATTTTTTTTCGATCCAGATGATTTTGTTTTTTTTTCCCCTTTTTTTAAATTCATTCTTTTGTGAAAAACACCAGTTCATATTTTCTTATTATTACGTCGGTAAGATCGAAAAATATTATGCATATTTCATTACTCAGTAATTTGTATCTAAATGTAATTTCCAAAATACCCAATTTACCAAAAAAAAGACAAACCGAGCAAAGCTCGGTCCTCCAGGTACTAATATATTGACTTAGTACATAAGAATAAATACATATAACTTCTTACTGATTTGGGATTGTTAAAAAATAAAAACCTAAATTGAGCTAAATTTTTATTGCAACATTGCTATGAAATGTTACCACCATTATCCATAGAGCTCTGAGTAATGGCAGCACTTATTTTCCCTCTTCCCGAGCTAGCTGACGTCTAGAGCCGCTTTCTGATTCAATTACCCGTCGTGCCTAATTACTTCCCGCCAATTAAGAATTATGTGGATAGTGCAACGGCGACGGTATTGTTCGGATAATTTCGAAATGGCTTTTAATTATAACAGCGTGGTATAATCTTAGCTCGCGTTTCGTCTTCCTTTAAATCAATCATGTTTACCAGAATTTAAGATGACAATGACTTTGCGACGTTCAGAAATTGTAACATGTTACGCAAAGGTGGTAGTAAAAAGTAAAGGGACAACTTATAATTTTGGCTAATATTCCGAATAGTACGTCTCGTTTTTCAAGCTAGAAAAAAATTTTGATCTATAGAGAAATGTTAATAACTAAATATTATATAAGTTATAATCATTGAAAACCACTAGATTATGAGGAAAATATTAACAAACTTTTTAATTTTCATACAACTGAAATCCGTCATTACTGTGCGTCCATTATTCATTATAGACTATTATTTTAAGTTAAAAACTTACGTTTTCAATTTTTACGTTGTAAGAAGACACAAATACACAGATATAAACACAAGTTTCTACTTCATGAACATGTATTATTAACAATTTCTAAAATTTAAAATTTGTGACTTAGTGTACACTTAATGTCTCGAATATTAGGTTCAAAATGAGTCACAGATCCGACACAGAGCGATCCAACTCGGATAGGTTAGGTTAGAAGGTTAGCCTTCGTTGTTAGGTTCTTTTTTTATGACCACCCAGAAAACTTTAGTGTAACAGTACTTTTAGTATTTTTAAAGACTCTTTTTTAATAATGCGAAGGTTATAATGTGTGAATTCGTAAATTTATACATATTGTCAAACACAAAATGGCGGATTTATTTAGTGAAAATAACAAGTTTTAAATATTTTTTTTTATTAAAAGTAAGTGTTTGCCTTGGTTTTCATGTATGTAATATTTAATTATTAACGTTTCTCTATCGATTAAAATTTTTTTCTAGCTTGAAAAACGAGACGTACTATTCGGAATTTTTACCATAATTTTATTAGTACGTCGTGCTAGTCTCGAAATACATATTCGAGAAAATTCTATTCACCCATCGACGCTTTCCAGTTTAAGATAGTACATGAATTACTTTCCATAAACTCAAGTTTCTGGAAAGCGGAAATAACTGTCATACAAAAGTGCGGCGTACAAACGAAGAGTGATGAAGATTCTTCAGGAAATTGGTGTAGTAATCTAGTCTTATCTTACTTACATTACTATAAAACTACGAACATGATGTACAAAGATCTATTATTACATAAAAAAAAACTTTGAACTTATATTCCAAATCAAGCACTGGAGAATCTAAGTAAAATCGAAATAAGTGACACTTTTTCAATATTGGCAGTTTTAAAATCAAATTCGGCGTAATAAAAAGACAGTATATATTTATTGTCTTTTAAAAAAATACATTTAATATACGTTGGCAATTAGTCAAATTCGATGAGAAACAAACAATGCTTAACCTTTTAAACTTTGGCATTAAAATTTCCACCTGACGGACGGATGGATAGGCAGTACATTTGTAACATCGGGCAGACCGCTAGAAAAAAATAAAGATGTATACATGTGTAACCGATTTTTCTTTTTGCAGGCTTTTATATGGCCGATGAAGTCAAAAATCTAGTCCTCGTCCATGATAAAAAATAGAAAATGGCCAATGAATTGTGAAAATATCGTTTAATACATAAATATTTAATTTACGTTGCATGCAATGAAACTTCCATTGTCTGTTAGACCATACGAAGCTTTTCCCACTTAAACACCCAATAAAAAGTAAATACTGCATCGCTAATTATATTAAGTCTGCACAAAGCAGTACATCGTCCATTAACAAAGAGTTGGCCAAATGCCAGTTAGTTTGTTACGCTTTATTTCCCATTCTGGATTAATGACAAAAATTTAAACGTTAAATATTGACTCAATCGGTATACTCTTACAAATGCAGAACATTTTAATACTGATAACCACCACTAAATTGAAAATTATTCCACTTAAAATAAGGCCGAATTGGTTATAGAAAAAATAATCATAATTACTTTTTATGTGCATAGTTGGCATGAGATCAGGCGATTCACCTGATTTCAAATACTTTTACAATACAGATGTTATCATGCTGAAATTTCATTCTTAAACGATTCTTTATATATTTTTAAATTATCTTTATATTTTTTTATCGATCGCTTTCATCTTTATTCATAAAGAATAATTTCAAAGTAATTAATGTTCACTACAATATAATTTAAAGTATACCTCACAGCAACGCGTGGCTGGGTTTGTGAGTTACAAAATATCATTTCAATGATTCTACTTGGAATTTTAATGGCCGGGCCGTCGTTTTCTCGTTCAAATTAAATGAATGAATTTTAAACTTATAACACGAGATATTTGATGTCATGCGAATTAAAGGACCCAATGGCATATTAATTAAATTTCTTGCTCTCGAAATGCGAATACTTAGCAGTCTTATTTCTGAACTCAGAAAGTGATATAGAAATTTATATTTGAAGTGTCTGTGATGGAAATGAACAAGAACAACAATATTTTAGGGTTCCGTACCCAAAAGGTAAAATAGGACCCTATTACTAAGACTACGTCTGTCCGTCTGTCACCAGGCTGAACCGTATCTCATGAACCGTAATAGTTAGACAGTTGAAATTTTTACAGATGATGTAATTCTTTTGCCACTATAACAGCAAATACTAAAAACAGAATAAAAAAATATTCAAGTGTGGCTCACATACAACAGACATGATTTTTTTGCCGTTTTGATGATACAGAACCTTTCCTGCGTGAGGCCTTTTTTAACATTTTTAAGGGAGTTTTTAACATTAAGTACTTATCACGTGCTGCAGATACCTGCATATTTTCGAAATAATAACAAAGTCAAAGTCAAAGTCAAATATCTTTATTCAATATAGAAGCATTCACTTACTTATTGATAGTCAAAAAAAACTCTACCACCGGTTCGGAAGGTAAGCCACTGACCTGAGAAGAACCGGCGTAAGAAACTCAGCGGGACATTATTTTTTTTTTTTACTTGCCAAAAAAATTACAAATATGTGTACAATTATTAGACTCCTATTAAACTCCACTTGAAAGAGCCTGGAGCGATCAATTCATTTCCAGAGTGTGTTATCATTCATATAATCACTAATACTATAATAGCCATTAACACACAAACGTTCCTTTACAAGTTTTTTTTTGAATTTAGCAACGGATTCATTTTGAACGTTTTCTGGGATTTTGTTGTAAAAGCGTATACATTGTCCCATAAAAGATTTACTTATTCTACGCAATCTAGTTGAGGGTAGAACTAATTTATGCTTGTTCCTAGTATTTACATCATGCACATTACTAAATTTTGAAAAGTCATTCTTATTTTTGTGGACATACATAACATTAGCAAGTATGTACTGAGAAGCTACAGTCAATATTTTTATTTCTTTAAATAGGTTTCTTAGTGAGTCTTTGGGACCCAGGTTATAAACCGCTCGAATAGCTCTCTTTTGCAGGATGAAAATAGTATTTATGTCGGCTGAATTTCCCCAAAGTAGAATGCCATAAGACATTATACTGTGGAAATAGCTAAAATATACCAGACGAGCCGTATCCACATCAGTCAACTGTCTAATTTTTTTGACTGCAAAGACTGCTGAGCTAAGTCTACTCGACAGTTTATTAATATGGGGGCCCCACTGCAATTTGGCATCTACGGTTATGCCAAGAAATACAGTCGAGTCAATGAGGTCTAACGCTTCCCCATGTAAAAGTACATCAGTTTTTTACACTTTTTACGTTGGGAGTTGTAAATTTAATACATTTCGTTTTTTTACTATTCAACATTAAGTTGTTAGCACTAAACCAATGCACTACAGTGGAGAGAGTATTGTTAACGTCGTCATAATTTGAAGAATGTCGTTTAACTTTAAAAATTAAAGAAGTATCATCAGCAAACAATACTATCTCATGATCATTATTTACAAGATAGGGCAGGTCATTTATGTAGATGAGGAAGAGAAAAGGCCCCAGAATAGATCCCTGTGGAACCCCCATACTTACCAGGGCCCCGGGAGATCTCTTGCCATTCACGTCAACTCTCTGAACACGATAGCTCAAGTACGATGTCAGAAGATTGAGTGCGGCATCTCTTATACCATAGTGGTGTAGTTTCCTGACCAGAGTGTCATGCTGTACACAATCAAATGCTTTGGTTAAGTCACAGAATATACCTAAGGCATCCTGTGACTCTTCCCAGGCTTCAAAAATATTCTTCACAAGCTGGATACCCGCATCTGTAGTTGAGCGACCCCTAGTAAATCCATATTGCTTGTTATGCAGCAATTTATGTGTACTAAAATGGAGTAACATTTGATTCAAAATAATTTTTTCAAAAATTTTACTAAGAGTCGGTAGTACTGAAATAGGTCTAAAATTGCTGGGGTCAGAAAGAAACAAAGAAAAATATATAATTCGAAGATATGTGAAGTACGCCAATTCGCAGTGGGTCGCGTGGTGAACTATGCCCTGATACCCTCTGTATAGAGGAGGCCTTTTCCCAGCAGTGGGGCATGTATAGGCTAATTACTTTTGTTACTTCACTTTTTAAGGTAGAAAAAATATTAATAACTATAAAAAGAAGGACAAAGAAGTTTTCCTCTCGGTATAATAAATATGGAAGTATAATTTCATGCTCCAATAACGGACTCTAAATTTATGACATTGCTGTAATTAAACGACTACTTTAAAATCTTTTATAATTTTAATATATTGCTTGAAGTTCAGTGTTCTAACATAACCTACTGCATAACGATCAGTAAAAGATAGTTCTTTCATTTTTTAAAATTGTTATAAGATCGAACATCGTTTGTATGAAACAAATGAGAGATTTGGGTGACCTTTTTGCACAAGTTTCCTAATTTAGGACTCCACTTTAACAAAGGATTAAAATAATTCTATAAGCGGCAAAAGAAATGAGGCAAGTTTGTACAGAAACATAAAAATGCCTTGACACTTGTTAATAACTTGATATAACTTAATTGAATTTGCCTCACTACAAAAATTGACTTAACGATGTCGTAAAACTGAATAAAATTACCTTGTGGGACATTAAAGATGTTGTTCGGAAATAAACTGTTCAAGTAAGAAACTGTAGCGTTTTGTTAGGCAAGTTTTATGTTTTACTAGCAACGTTTGAGAGTTTAAAAGAATATAATCAGGGCAGTAGTAAAGTAAGATTAGTAGATTAATTAGCAACGTTTGAGAGTTTAAAAGAATATAATCAGGATTAATTAGCAACGTTTGAGAGTTTAAAAGAATATAATCAGGGCAGTAGTAAAGTAAGATTTGTGTCGTCGGACAACATAAAGAATTCGCAGCCAAATTTACAAAACACACGAAATTATGTTATTAATATATTTTCACCAAGTTCTTATTGATCAAAACTAACAATAGATCTAATTTAACTGATATTATTGTATTAAAAATATGGAATATACAAAAACTGTTTAAGAAGAACACTGATTTTTAAGAATAGGCAATTTGTCAGACACGCATTTAGTGACGGACAAATCCGGAATCAAAATTAAAGAAATAGTAATATAAAAAAATAATAATATATTGTTATAGGTATTTCTTAAATCTTGTGACTTAAACCACAAGCGTCATATCTTAATATCCCGTCCATAGCCCCAGCTAATTAATATTTACTCACGACCAAATTATATCGTAATTATTATTCAATTTAATCGGGTTTTATGATGAAATCTAAGAAAGAATACACGCACCTTTTAATAAATTTATTTAAAAGAGTTACTTAGACGTAATTTTAAAGTTGTATATTATGTAATTTTACTATTTTTGACGGAGATAAATAATTGTACATATTATCTTTTTAAAAGTTCCAGAATCCAGTCTGAATATATATAACTTTGAAATTTACTCGCTCACTTTCGTATATTTTATACACTCACGCTTTCGTGAAATATAATTCGCAATATTCTCAATTTATTACCTGAAAGAAAACTTACATAATTGATTTATATTTCACTCCTTTAATTTTTCCTTTCACTTTCCTTTTTTTTTTTCATTTTCATTTTTCATTTTCCTTTCATTTATAAATTAAATTTTAAAAGAGTAAGCCTAATATCGACAAATCGCAAATAAACTAAAAACTAAAAATCTTAAGTAGTATTTGCTTATGTTTTCATTTATCACTTACCTACGCTTCATCGGAATTTTCGACGATACGATTAAACTGGATTCAGTCTAGAAAGGTAGTTAAAGTACAGTAATTTAAGTAAAGATCGAGTTAATAAATGCATGAGCTGTAGTTTATTTGACGTTCAATAAGAGTTTAAGTTATTAAGCCTATATTGAATAACGATATTTTGACAGTAGTACATTTCTTAATAACGCTCTTCAAGAAATAGAATATATCCCCAATACATTTCCAATCTATATTTACGACGACCGCATATTTCGTTTAACTTTCAACCAGTGGAAATGAAACACCTGCGAAACCAATTTCCTATCGGCTTGCGGACTAAATCAAGCGGTCAAGTCCTAAGAACATTTGACTTTCCATCGATAGTTAATTTGGACTTGTTCAAAGAATGGAAAAAAGTGGTCTCATCCACGTTTCTCTGTTTATTTCATTTATAACAAAGAGGATTATCTTTGAAAGGCCTGTTCGCTAATGGTAATCGCTAAGGCATACTTAGTAATGTATAATTTCTAAGCTCACTAACAGCCCATTCCGTTTTGACTTAATGTTAAAAGACCCTCTGTACAGAGGAGGGCTGTGAATAGGCTGTTACTTTACTTTTTTAAAGCTTTACATGTTTTCTATGTGAAATAATAAACGCCGTATGCTTCGTCGCTACATTTAAAGAACTTCATTTATACAATCTGTAACTTCGACGAAATATTTATAAAATATTAAAAACAAAACAGTGGAACAAAACGGTAATCCGACAAACGTTTTGCAGGGCAGTGTTGGATTATCGAATTTGTCATATTATAGAATACTGCCTAGATTCCCCTATAGTCCGGAATTTTTGAAAAAGTGTGCCTTGTAATCCGACAAATTACAACACAAAATTATAATATTCTATCTGTAAAACAAAACATACTACATAATATGTGTGTAAATTTTAAAACAAAACGCGTCGAGCACAATACAGTGTAGTAGGTACAACTTGCAATCAAACAGCAATCAGTAGAAAATAAATTATTCTGTAATTTGACCATAAGCTTTAGTGGACGCGGATTTGTTACGAGCTCTTACCTCGGATTAATTAATTTTACTTATCAACATTTGTGGTGTTTGGCCCATGGAATTGTGAAAAAAAGTGAGACAAAGAGTATGAAGTCTAATTAATAGATCACTCACTTTATCTTATTCTTTAAACGAGCAATTCTTGTATATATATATAATTATATATATAATCGGAATCTCGGAAACGGCTCCAACGATTTTCATGAAATTTAGTAGATTCGGGGGCGAAAAATCGATCTAGCTAGTTTTCATTTTTAGAAAATGTTCTTTTATCCCTGTTTACAGGGAATGAAAAATATCATTCGAATATGACGGTAAATTTCGACAAAATCCACACCACCATTATTAAGCTTGTTTTTCTATTAATTCTAAATTTGTAGATACAGACTGCAACCGGCTCGTGTCATACTCCATCATTCCAAAGTACGCGTCAAAGAGAATGTAATCATTACGTTTACGCGTTTCGCTGACGCAATATTTCAATCCACTCACCGCTAATCAGTTTAAAAACGTATTCGGTTTCAGCTGAACGTTGACAAATGGGTGTCAAAAGGACCGACGATAAGTTTATTACATTCGATGTTAAATGGCAGCATGTCGTTGGAAACATTTAAGACCGTACACAATTTGCAAATCAAACTTTCATTAAGCGGCAAATAATGAAAACAGATTAGTTAAACGTATCGCGTTTCACTGGCAGATAATAAAAGCAAAAGTTTTTTGAATGTCTGTAACATCAGCCCATATACTGACTTCTGAAAACAGTTCACGTGTACAAAACTTAAAGTAACAGCATATATATGTCCCACTGCTGGGCAAAGGACTCCTCCGGACACAGGGTATTAGGGCTTAATCGCGGCCCCAATGTGGATTGGTGGACTTCACATAATTTCGAAATTTTTTTTTATGGTTTCGAAAATATGCAGGTTTCCTCACGATGTTTTTCTTCTCCATTGAGCACGTGAAAAGAAAGCACTTAAAATTAAACAATTCCCGGGGAATCGAACTCAGTATATTGAATTAAAAGCGACCGCCGGAACAATGGGCTATAACATGGAATGTTTGCCATTTACACGGTGATAAGCAGAGATGATAATAATACAAGCAACGCCGTCATATAACCACAAAAATATTACATTAACGAGTTCTCCGACCTGACCTCCTAATTAACTAAATTTTTTACTATAACAACTATGTGAGATGACTTAATTAATTGCAGATGAAAGAGAGTTTCCGAAAGCTCCCAATCATGCCGCTTAATTCCACAGAGCTTATCTCTTATAAATGAAACTATATTACAGAGCAAAGATAAATTAGCGGCGGATAATTAGTCTGGCCCATCAAAATAAAGCTGCGGCTACAACGGATCCGTAATGACTGGGAAGGCGAGAGTCATTTCTCCCTATTTTTAAATTATACCTTCGGTCGTGAGGGTTAATTAAATTAGCCAAGCAGTAGTTAATTTAATCGTTCGTTATTCAAATTGGATTTTCACTTCAAAATGTTTTCAGTATTTGTGGATTGAACTAACTGAGTAATTATGTACTTCAGTTTTTTCAATTATAAAAACTTAACTTAAAAAAACTAACAAAAGAAATAAATTAGCTCTCAAGGGGATAAATACTTCGTACTTTGGAATTCCTCTTTAAAGCCTATTTGGACTCTAAAACCGATGAAAGTTTAGCATAAAAAATCTAAAGTTTTGAGTATAAAAATAAATTTTGTATCAGGGTATTTTTGCGACCAACGAATATAAAATACCTGAGAGCCGAGTCGAGCCTTGGATTCCGCGATAAAACCTGGGGATTACAGTCATAATTCTTTCGTTACTTTTATTATAAAGGCTTGCACTATAAGCTTTTTTTGCAGGCAGACAGGCTCGTTCAAACCTTCCTGTTGAATCGCTATTCCCTATAGCTACTGAGTTAAAGGCAGATTCTCTGGGAGCCGCTTCCTCATGGCGGGCATTCCTCAAGGCTCCCTGCTCTTTTCATTCTACTTTGTAAAAAGAATCTCATGTTTTTAAAACAAAATTAATTTTAATTTAGAACTCGCAACCAAAACTTTTTTCTTTTTAAGTGGCCAGTATTGAAAAACAGCAATTTGATAGGTAGGGGAAGGTGGGGAAATGGCGTTCACTTGAGAGAAAATCGCTGTATTTTTGAAAATATCAATTTTCTACATATTAATAATAAACATCGTAATCTACATATTAACACCATACATATTTATCTTAGACTTATAGGTAATAGAAAAGTATTATTAAAAAAAACATGTTCGAACGCCATTGCCCCAGACTTTGAGTACTAGAAATTTTTCCAAAAAATGGACTGAAACATTTTTTGGAAAAATATCTAATAAGGTCCATTATCATTACAAATGTATTTGAGCGTAAAATACTTAGACCTATCTTTGATGGAAAATGAGAGATGGCGAACGCGTTACAACCAAGAGCTGTACCAATTATATGATGAGCCTGAGATTTGCTTGACCAGACTAAAGCCCACCCGCGGCTGTTATGCCTCAAATGATGATGATGACTATCGTGAAATAAACCTTAAATAATTAAAGTAAGGTCTACAATTACAAATGAGCATCAATTATACCTTTGTATGTGAGGTAAGTCGTATATAATTTAAAAAAAAAAGGTTTTATCTTCAACACCAAACTAACTTCATTTATTATTTTTAAAGGTAATCAATCCAATCCAGAACATAATATAGCATGAGACCACAGCCCGCAAGTAGTACAGTGATACCTCATTTCGTTATTTATACCAAATTCTTCAAAAATAATGGTGAGCGGTATAACCCCAAACGGTCCTTTAGCATTTAACTTGAAATGACAATGCCAGAAAATGTATGGAGCTTTGCCCCACTTATTAAAATTCGTTTACAAGCATGCTTAATGCGGCATTTTATTGCTGTTTTATAACTGATCACTAAACATTTAAACATACGTCCCTAAAACTTGCGGTTTCGTTTTAAATCTGAGTTGAAGTTTCAAAATTATTTGAGGTTATATACTTTTATAATGGTAAAACTGATAAAAAGAAATGCTATATTGTTAAAAGTTATTGCCAAAACCATGGCTATGAAATGAAGTAGGATACTCAAAGCAGAATGAACTACGTGACCACGATACGTGCAGGCTTTTTTGTATGGAGAGTATATTAAATGAGCGACCGCGATGCACGACACGTTAACCATACTAACACTCATAGATCACTTACACTCATAGTCGATGAAGCGACGCGCAACAGACAACAGACAGCGTGTTGCGTATCTCGATGGCGTAGCTTAAGATCTATCTTAATTCTTAACTGTATTACTAAACCTTGTTCTATCGTCTTTAAAGATATGGTAGACTGTTAGGACTGATTGGAAATAAAACAACCCCTTAGTAATTATGGATTTATTCATCTCCAAAAGTAAATAATACGTTATCGAGAAATGCTGCTGGAACATCAATATCATTTTGATGACGAGCCCAACCCAGGTACCATATAAGCGTCATTACATGACAACAACAGCCGAAGGTTCTATTGCCTACAACACAACTGCAGCAGTATCCCAATATCTGGTCAAACGCATGGATACTGCTAGGCTCTCTGTCGAATAAAATATAAGTGAAATAATGCCTTTGGCCAATATGCCTCGAAATGAATAGTTACCCCCAATACTATTAGTCATTTCTTGTGAGTGCTCCACTTCTGGACTCACCTCTATTAAATAGAGACCATGTTCCCTTATATGCTCCCCATAGTAAGAACGGGCCTGTTTAATTTGATATGGCCCTAAGGCCATAAGTGTTAATTCACTTAAACTAAACATGGGAAACTGCTGCAGTTGTGGTAGATTTCCATCAATCCTTATAAAGATGGTTCTTCGTCTATTTAAATTATATTCTTGGATGAATTGTGCTAACTGATTCGTCTCATTATAGTAATGTAATGCTCTTGATATGATTTGGTGTGCATCTGGTCGATCCTGAATCAATGGATGAAAAAGGTTAATCAAAGCCGCTACAATTAATAAATCAAATCATCCATTAAATGCAAAGAAGCCCTATTAAACAATCTTGCCTAAATAACTTAAAATAATGTTTTAATCGGCCATTCACCACCTCAACAACAGATCTGCATAATGTTACACAGCGGCTTTTGTTTGCCTGTAATGTGGTTAATTGTGTTTCACCTTCATCCACTGATTCAGGCTTAATTACTTTATAGCCATAAGATTCTAAGGCCGTTATGCTAACTCTAACACCCCTATCTAATATAAAAATATCATTTTCTCTAAAAAAATTACCTCATTTTCATTTTCAAATAATTTCTGCATTATTTCAGCATCAGTTTGTGTTGCTGCATATGGGCCTGACATATCAATAACATAACCATCACAGGCAACAATGAGAAAAGACTTTAGTAAATTATTATATTTATGTAAACTATAAGTTTTTTTCTGGTAAAAGTAGCTACTTTTTTGAATAAAAATGTATGTGCCGTCACAAATAGCTATAGCTGGCATTTCTCTTGGAGCAATTAGATTAAGTAGCTACTTTTACTAGAAATAAAGTTATAGTTTACATAAATGTGGTCAGGCATCTCATTTACATTTTCATTTGTGTGAAAAATTTGTCCTAATATAATAATATATTTACATATTCAAAATCAAATAATTCTGCATGTCTTTCTAAGATTCGAATTAAATCCTCTATTTGTTTAGCTGTAAAGCTGTTAGTTAAATTGCTGTTCATCATTCAATGTGGCCCATACATTGGCATATAAATGTAATTCACAGACACATGCACTCACTGGCACATATATGTGATATTGCTTGAGAAGCATGATCTTTAAAAACAAAGGAATTAGGTGCCCAGATTGATTTGCACAGCTTTGAAAAATACAATGTCTTGAAGTATTCACTGCATGTTTATAATGGGGCAGAAAAATAAATCCGTTGTTAAATACCATTGGAACCTCTTGATCTTGAGTTGGAGATGGTGGTGGAGGTAGTGGGGGAGGTGTTCCTGGTAAGAAGATCACAATAGTGATCTGTCTCTGCTTGACTCTTAAAGCATCATGTGATAGTACGACAGGCGATTAACACGCATCAAACACAGATGGCAAGCAATTCCATCTCTTGAAATCACCTGTTGGTAATAAAATGAAACATTTGAATTAAAACATTGTCTTTCTGACTGAAACTACACTAATGCTACCTATTAGAGCAATAGCCTCTGACTTTATAGCAGCATTAAATGCATTTTAATTCATTAAGTACCTAGTTTTTATTGTGAAAGAAAACATTGTAAGTACTTACTACTTACTACAAAGCAATAACTTCTTTTTATTGATCGTTTATGCGTAGAAAGTAATGCAAATGGCCGCCCGAGAAATAGGAAAGTCGACGAAGATGGTTAAATTACTTTTTTTCTTTAAGTTTTTTTATCCGCAAGTTTTATATTATTTATTCAATTTCCAATAGTTATATAATATTCATTACATAATTTTTGAATATTTTTATTTTGTGTAAACGAAGCAAATTGGTGGGGCAGAATCTGGCATTGTCCTTTATAAACATTCATACACAGTGCTTCCAAATAAGTTAAATTATCAAAAAATAGAATAGTTTTATACTCTAAAAAAAGAATGAAATCAATAATGTCATCGAATCGAAAATTAAATGAGCACAGCCGTATACGGAGAATCACACTTCAATCTTCATCGTCACATGCCGCAAGCTGACTGCCCGTACTCATTGCTGCCTGTTAGAGGTCCCCAAACCCCGCGCTTCACGCGCCAATGCATATTCCTATGTTTAATTTTCACAGAGTAACAGAGGTGAGCGCATTTACGTAGAGAGCGCTATTACCCCTGCTTCCCATAAAAACCTATTATTGTATACAAAGATATCCTGTAGTATAAACTAATCATAATTATAATATTATTAATCACTTCACCCTGCCCCACATTAGTATCAACATTTCACCCGTGCGGAGCCGGGTAGGGTCGGTAGTATGTGATATTTTTCAGATTTAACGTATTAATACCGTGCCAGCGATGCATCTCCTGCATATCTCATTCCGCCAGAGATGATGAAGGTAGACTGCGCGTCTAAGTCAGTCCTTTTTCGCCACGGCGGCCTTCGGCCGAAGAAACGTGCGGCTGCGGCGTTCGGCGTCGAATTCATCTTCGTGTCACAGTGTAATAGATGAAAAGTTAAACGAAAATTGAAAGTAGAAGAACATGGAATATAGAAATATAAGAATCACGTCCCAAATATACATAGCTATCAACAATTTCGAGTGGTGAGCCTCCCAACAATACGTTGCGTTTGAGCGTCACGTGCACATTTGACACGACTTTGGTATTTTCCATGTTCATTTTCAGGCCCCCCGCTGGGAGAATCTATTGAGATCTTAGAGCATTGTACTGAGCTCCTATCGGCAAACCGAAGATGAGTGATGTATTCGCCGTTGATATTGATGCCACATCCTTTCCAATCCAGAAGCATGAAGGCGTCTTCCATTGTACTGGTAAAGAGTTTCGAAAAGATAACTGCTCCTTGCCGCACTCCCCTCTGCATCGGAATAGCCTCCGTGCTCTGATCCTGTACTCGGACGGTGGTATATAGTACTATAGCCTTCACGGAAACCGGCTTGTTCGGCAGGCTGGAAGTCATCAAACCTGCGTGCGAGACGATTCGTGATCACACTAGAAAACAGCTTATAAACATGGCTCAGAAGAGAGATAGGCCTGAAGTTCTTCAGCAAGGTTTTGTCATCTTTCTTGAAGAAGAGGACCACCATGCTTCCGTTCCATGTTTTCAGCGTAGTACCCTCGAACAGGATGGAATTGAAGAGCTTCTGAAGGACTTTCAGTACCGGTGTTCCACCCGCTTTCAGAATCTCTGATGTAATTCTGTCCTCACCCGCCACCTTGTTGTTCTTAATCTGCTTGAGGGCCATCCTTATCTCGAACAAGCTGTTGTCTGAGATATCTTCTGTACAGTGTCGAGTTCGTTTGGCTCTTGGATCTTTAACCAAATCGTCAACAGGATTGGCACTCGAGGTTTATAACTGTCCGTAGAACCTTTCGATCTCCCTCAGTACCTCTGACTTAGTATACGCTACACTGCCGTCTTCCGTCTTCAGCTTCGTCAACTGGCTCTGCCCAATAAAAAAGTCTCTTGCGAACATTTTGGAGCCCTTATCCTGCTCTATCGTATCTTTAATACGATTAGTATTAAATTTACGGATATCATGTCGTAAGGACTGATAAATCCATCTATTGAGCTGCCGATATGCTTCAGCGTCCTTGGAAGTCTGCAGCGTCATTGAGCATCGTTCTGCCATAAGGTCGAGTGTATGGTACAAATGGTCCAACAAGGCAAATCCAACTTTGAGAAGGAGCTCTATCGACCAACCCAGCTCGGCTGTTCGAATAATTGCGCAGCGTCTTTACGTCCAAAATACCACAGTCTTTAAAGACGAAAGTTTTTAATCAGTGCGTGCTACCAGCGATGACCTACGGTGCTGAGACATGGTCTCTCGCTATGGGCCTCATTAAGAAGCTCGCGGTCGCACAGCGCGCTCTGGAGAGGGTTATGCTTGGGGTTTCACTACGATATTGAATCAGAAATGAAGAGATCCGTAGAAGAACTAGAGTTGCCGACGTATCAGAGTGAGTCAGCAGGCTGAAGTGGCAGTGGGCAGGCCACATAGCTCGAAGATCCGATGGCCGTTGAGGCAAAAAGGTTCTCGAGTGCAAACCACGTGACGGCAAGCGCAGCGTAGGAAGGCCTCACAAGGTGGACGGACGATCTAGTCAAGATCGCAGGGACGCGTTGGATGCAGGCTGCGAACGACCGGTCGAAGTGGAAGTCAATGGGGGAGGCCTGTGTTCAGCAGTGGCCGTCCTACGGCTGATATGATGATGACGATGATGAAGAATCACGTCGTTCATTATAAAATTGCTTTTATCTGAACGTCTGCTACCTTGTTCATTACAGGCCTTATCAGGGATACATCGATAACTTAAAAGAGTTCTATTCAGAACTATTTTATTGCTGTTTCGCGTTTTAATAAACGTCACTTGTAATATACAACCGATAATATACAACCCATAACTGCCCCATAATATACAACCGATTACTTAGTCGCGCCACGGGCATGTTGTATAAGGAATACCGAATTACGTGATAACCTTATTATTTCAATTTTGTCCAACACTTTTAAAGTATCTTCGCTTTTAAATATATCTCGTGACTAAGAGAATAGAACTACTCATTCCACTTTTATTGAATTTTTTTTTGAAAAAAAAAAAGGCACAGAAACACATACAAGAACCAGAACAGGTGCGACAGATATTCTCAAATAGATCAAATGAAGTAGAGATGGACGGGTTATATGCTATGCCCTGAAGATGAATGGAACAATATTGAAATATTGAGAAAGGTTTCCCAGAATGGTACCCTAGAAACGGGAAAAGAAATAGAGGTGGACAACGCAAAAGATGGGAGGACGATCTTAAATAATTACCACCAATTGTGGGATGTAACTGGAAAAGAGTTGCAAAGGATAGAAAACAGTAAACATTGTTAGAGGAGGCCTTTGCCAGGAAGCACAACGAACTCGGAGACATGTCATAACAGAACGTATAACAGTAATAACATTATAAAAAAAGGAGTTTCGAGAATATAATTACGCTATATAAATAAATAAATATAAATAAAACTTATTCCACTATCAATTGCGTTCCAAGCCGGCAGAGAACCTTAATAACCGTATCGTAACCGCAACCTGTTGATAATTGTCCACATTCGTTAACTGGGGTCGCGGAGATTCAGCCGCACAAACAGTGTCATCTTCTTTCTTAAGTAAATGGCGTCTCAAAGAATAATTCTGCCAATATCATGTCACACAGATAACGTCATCGTGTTGTCATATTTAACATTGACGCAGCTGTCAAAGTCATCGAGCTAACAGCAATCTATGCGAAGGAGGTACACAAAAACGTGTGTAGGTACCTATTATGCACGAAAGAAGTTATACTTCTTTAGTGTACCAAAAAATATAACTAAATATTTAAATATTTTATTTTACCACGTATACTTGCAATTGATAACTTTTTTAATAAAAAATTTGTAATTATTTATTTTTTAGGAGTAATATATAGTCTAAAATTAGTATAAATATGATTTCTTCTCAAAGAGAAATATTATTTGGGCATATAATTATTATTTTAAAATATATTCCATTACGAAATTTACAATCGATTTTAGATAATCATGTCCCAAATGATTCATGATGACAAGGATCATCTGTCACGCTACCATAATAACAAAATAAATGTCATTTTCTTGTAGATACACAGAACAAATAGTGTTAGATTCAAATAATTTCTATTCTATTAGGACTAACAGCCTCTGTAGATAGAAATGATGTCGGCGGATAATTCGCCAATAAAGACCTCCAAATCATTTAATGAAATAGAGTCCACCGAAGATTTTGAAAATCAGGTAGCACCAATATTGTTTTTATTTCCTCGTCCTACCTTAACCAAAACATTATGCTATAACTTGCTCCAATTTCAGGATACATTGTTAAAACATGTCGACATATCTATTGTGGAATCTGAGAAACGGGCGAACGGTACCCTACATGTACGTGATCACTACACGGTGTATCTAATTGACCTAAAGTAAGACTTATTTAACAGATGTGTTATAACTATTATTATGCAATTAGTAGCTATTGGCATAATTCATGCGCTTATATACAATTTCATTTTCCAGTTCTGATGCAATAAAGTAAAAAAAATGCTTCATTTGATGATTTTTGAAAATATGTTGGATCTCTAATATATTTTGGAATTCTATGTTTCGCCTATATTCCATAATTGACAATAGTAACACAGTTATACTGACTAAACTCGAATTTCAGAGTAACAGATACAAATTATCAACTAGTACAATCCAAGTTGAGTACTATTTGGAGGAGGTATACAGAGTTTGAGCAGATTCATGATTATCTGCAGGTTACATATTCTCATGTTGTCATACCACCACTGCCAGAAAAAAGGGTAACTTTTTATTATAACACTTCATAATAATATACTACCTGACTTACTGTTGCACACATGTCTAAATTTGATGAAAATGTACAAATTTATTTTGAATGAGGTAATGGAAAACTTTATTTTAAGTTTACCTTTTTCCCGTACTAAAAGTTATTAACCTTTTAAAACTTTGAACCTTACCTAAATCAATGTTAATCGCAAATGTATATTAGTGAGATCAATAAGTAAATTTTATAATTGAAGCCATTTGCATGCTCTAGGTATTATATGCTTGGCGTAAGTCGGATACAACTGACCCAGAATTTATAGAAAGGAGGAGGGCCGGTCTAGAGAATTTTCTTTTACGGGTAGCCTCACATCCGAGGCTATGCTTTGATGATCAATTCATAAATTTTCTGCAACAAGAACATGGCTGGAGAGAAACAATTACTGATAGTGGTAAATATTATTTGTCTTCTACCATATTCTAATTAAAGCTTTGCCTACATCTATATTAGATAATGCTAGTTTTCTTTAAAACTCAAATAAAATTTAAGAAGGAGAAGAAAATGACAATTTATTATGAAAATTGTTTGTAACAGGGTATTTATTATTGGCGGAAAATAAGCTGAAATCACTGTCAGTATCAATAAGACTGAAAAAACCTGATCCAGAAATTGAAAGTATTAAGAACTATGGGAAACAACTGGAAACAAACCTTGGAAACTTTTTGTATACTAGGTAGGTTTGAAAATCTCATGCAAATATATTAATTATTCTCTTGAAGAACATGAATCATATCATACATCTGTTCATACCACTTACCATCAGGTGGGATGGCATTCCAGTGCTGGCCAGTTTTGAATTTAAAAAAAAACTGAATTGTTCTGTGTAACTTACTAAGATTGGTTTTAACTTACTTATGAAATTATGTATTAATTATTTATGTAAACTTCGATGTTTCATAAGAACACTATGTATTTGAATAAAGATTATTTGAATTTTTAAGCTTACTAAAGTTCTTCAAAAGAATGTTTTTTTTTCCTTATATGGCTTTGCAGTGCAAGCCTGATTATACTAGTATTGTTAAAATTAAAACCACATCCTAGCCCACACATCCAGCATTGTGTAATAAAAAATCTTAAAATAGTGTAAACACTTGCTGTGATCTAAAAGCCACCTAGATCTCCTTTTTTAATATGCCTTATATTCAAAAATTCCACTATGGATACCTGGCAAAATCATATACCTTATCTTATCAATAAAAAAGTTATGTGTAATGGTATTTTAATATATCTCTTCATACTAATAACCTAATATTTTCATGTATTATAATTTGATTATGAACTGTGTGAAGTTGATTGAAACATTTTGTTTCCATTACAGATCTAAGATAATAGAAAAGAACTATGCTCTGTGCAAACTTCACGCTGACTATGGGAAACTGTTTAGTGAGTGGAGTGTTATAGAAAAAGAAATGGGTGATGGCTTGCAAAAGGCGGGTCATTATTTCGGTTAGTATTATGAGCTTATAGAAATTTTGAAATTCTTTTTAGAAAACCTCTTTATGTCATCGATCATTGAATCAAATTTTCTTCAGTTTTCTTTAAATTTAATCTTAATAGTCATAACTATACACATACAGATTTTATAACTGTATTCGTAAGTTACGGAATTATTACTTCTAATAATATTTGCAAAAATTACCATAAAAATGGTGGGGTTATTGTGTAAAAAGTAGGTCCTGGTCTCATAACTAGATATGGATGGGAACCTGTATTATGAGAGATTATTTAATTAAAGTATGCAACAATCCAATGTCATTTTGATTATGTATAGACAGCGTGTCGGTACAACCGCGACAATAAATTAACACACATATAGAGGATAACTTTTTAAAGTAGTAGTAAACATTTACGTTCTTTAAACATTAATATTTACCGAGTTATTACATTTTCCAAAACAAACAATTTTAGAACACCCTTACATATAAAACTGTAACGGAAATTTCATTTGTAAAAGTCATAAAGCATATGAATGGGTTAAATGAATTTAAAAGGGGTAAAACATATGGTTAGAAGGAGAAATTAGTAATGCGATGTTGCGGCAACAAATGAAAAAGTTTCTGAATGTATGAATCAGTCAATTGTAGTTGTATGGGATGTTACAAATTTTGTTTCTTTTTATTTAATTAGTTGTTTTTAACATTGGTTTTAATGTTTATATTTTTTTATGATTATTGGCAAGTAGCGTTAGACGTGTGTTAATTTATTGTCAAAGTGGTAATGACACTCTGTATATTTATGCTACTAAATGCTGAAGGCATACAAGACTTACAAATATATAAATAATTTAATACGGGCTCAAGTACAGATTCGCTTAACACACTATTTCTGAATTCTCAATTTTTCTATATTTAATTTTATTGAACAAACAGCCCTCAGTTGTTTTAAACTTTTTAAAGTGGCAAACGCGCTGGCGGTTCACATGATGTTAAGTGATAACCGCCGCCCACGCACATTTGCAACACCGATTGCAGATGTGTTGCCACCTGTTAATAATGTGGACCCCGGCTACCTCACTCACCAGACAAAACGCAGAAGCGTAACACTTCAACTTCACGCCGGTCTCCTGTGGGGTCGTGGTACTAACCCGGACGGACCTGCCCATTCGTGCAACGGCGAATACTGTTGCGTGGTCCTACCACAGTTATGTACACATATATATCACAAATGCCCAGATCACAAGAACTTATTTACATTATACAGTTAAAATATGTCATTGTGAACAGTTTAGGAATCAAAATGTATTAAAATAAAGAAAATTATAGAAGCTAGTAATATTTATAAAAGAGAAAAAAATCTAATAAACGATGTTAGGATTAAAACCTTAATGCAAGCTTTAGCGCGCATTAATTTTGGGTACGAGCGTGTGAATGTCTGTACGTGTGACTAAGTGTGTATAACTAAATTAAAAAGTAACAGCTATACATGTCTCACTGCTGGGCAAAGGCATCCTCTGTACAGGGGGTATCAGGGTATAGTCCAGCATGTGGCCCCTTTGTCAAAATATTATTTTTTGTTATTATTTAGAAAATATGCAGGTTTCCTCACGATGTTTTCCTTTACCGTTGAGCATGTGATAAGTCAGCAATTAAAATTAACAATTTCATCGGTGCCGGCACCGGTGATCAAATTCAGATTGCTCAAGTGTATTGAATAAAGGGGAGTGCCCGGACACTGGTCTATCAGGTCTCCATTTTCTACATACATAATTATTATTCACATATAGTTATCAAAAATTTGTTTAGTGCATCTTAAGTTAAATGTACACTGCGGTAATGTTAACGCGATCTCAAACATTTCCAGACTCGATAGCGGACAGCATAGACGCGGTGGCCGAAGACGAGGAGCAAATTGCGGACCAGTTGAAGGAGTACCTGTTCTACGCTGGCGCCCTGCAGCAGCTTTGCAGCAACCACGAGGCCCTGCAACGGAACCTTGAGGTCGCTCAAGACACCCTCAACAACAGGTGCGATACCTATTTTTGGTTTTGCGACTATTATCTGGAATAATATAAAGATGTAATTACTCTCTAACATATACTCTAAGTGATATAAGATGCATAGTTACAATAGTACCTATACAGGTTTAACTGTATAATTGTTAACTGTGTCATTTGACGCAAAAAAAAAAAGAAATAGTAGAACAGCCTTCGGGTTTGCTGAGGGATAATTAGGATCTTGTTAAACTGGAGGTTGTTTAAAGGCTTTAGTGTAATTGGATAACCTCAACTCGGGATAATGCTGCACAAAGGCAGAAGACTGGTGGACATCTTTGCTGTGTTCCTAGTTAACTGTTACTTGTAAGACCACAACATGAAAGTTTGACAGCATATATAATTTCTCTAGTATTGTTAACATCAACGGACTACGGAAAGTGAATTGACATTATAAGGTGAGCTGTGGTTGTCACTTAATATAAAGTGAACTTTGAGTGGCGGTTTTTTGGTCTAAAGAAGATAGATTCCACCTAGAAATCCCTTATGTAGGATCTAGATTCCCTTAATAATGGTGTGTTGTTTGAAAGAAGAACCCTCTAAATGTTTAACTAGGTAGAAAAAGTAGAAGTGGAAGAAAAGCTGTTTAATTGACATCAAAATACTGAAAAAAATTATTCATAGTTAAGTAAAGTAACAGAAATTGATTGTGTGATGTTAACCAGCGAAATCAGGTCCCAGCAAATTGCTATAGTATTTACGCGCTATTTAACACCAATTTACAAATGGAGTCTTCACGGACGATAATACAAGAATTGAAAAAAAAACAACAACCTAACTAGGTACACTCGAAGCTTTTTGCTGACCGATTTTTTTTTTTATCTGAGACCACTTCTCAAGCGAGCTGGCGGTTCACCTGAGTTAAGTGATATTTTCTGCTCATTGATATTTGCAACACCCGTATGGTTGCGGACGCGTCGACACATTATAGTAAAGTGGGCCCCGGCTATCTTAACAACCAGACGATACACACAAGTAACACTACCACGTCACGCCGGTCTTCTGTGAGTTCGTGGTGCTTCCCCGAATGGACCTGCCCATTCGTGCAACAGTGTGGCACTGTGTAGGCTGTGTAACCAGTGCGTGTTGTTTCAGGATAGCGGAGCGCGGTCGGGCGGCGGCCGGCAAGTCGGGGCTGATGTCGCGGCTGTTCGGCACCACGGAGCCGGACATCGTGCGGGACCAGAGCACCCGCGCGCTGGACGCCAAGATCCTCGCCGACCGGCTGGCGCTGCGGCGGGCGCACGAGGAGCTGGAGTGGGTACAACTCCTGCTTCGTGTGGGAACGGTGGGGCCGTGAGGGACGAGGTGGCGGCGCATCTGCAATCCTACGTTGCAAGTTGGCAGTAAGCACCGAGGTGGCAACGCATGGACACATGCAACACTACGGGCGTTGCAAGTGTCAACGGGGAGCCAGTTCCACTGCCACCTTCTCACGTAACAAAAAACTACCGCTGCGACCTAGAAGAACTATTGTATTAAAATTTGTTGAAAATATGATGAGGAGTCCCTAGCCGCTGTGGGAATCGAACCCACGTCTTCCAAAATCAAAATCAAAAATATATTTATTCAAATAGACGCTTGCCCGCTCTTATGAATCGTCAAATTTTACATCAAAGTTTATGTGTATAGGTTCGTAAGGTACCACCGGTCTCATCCGGTGATCACTTACCTCTTATTTCAAATATAAATCAAAATGCTTATCACGATTACAATAACTTTGATCTTGTTTTTTCAGGGAATTCACCAAGAAGGCAACGGTCGAAATTGAATATTTCCAAAAGCAAAAAGACAAAGATCTGCACGAGTCACTCGTAAGCTTCATAACGCTGCAAGTGAAAGCCGCTAAAAAGGTGAAAAGATATTTAACAACAAACAAAACAAACTAGAAAAGAATACACAAAGATATTCACTTTTGAACTCAGGACCCAGGGCACTGTGGTTGTGTAATACGGAGTTTAGTTAGTTTTTAATAGTTTAATGTTAGACATAGTTTAAAGAAAATATTTAAGACATACACCTGACGTTTAAGAAAAATTAATAAAATAAAATATTAAATTTACATTAAAAATTGAATTGAATAAAATATTAAAGTATCAATTTGGGCAACGTCGGAATGCTCATACTGTATTCATTTCTTTGTGGAGTAGGGCTATACAGCATAAAGACCAGCTTGAAATGGAAATATTGTTTTTTTGCTTTTCCTTTGGTGAGAGAGGTAGCCGCCAATTTTGAAGTCTCCCAATGTACCTGCAATCCAAAGGCCCATATAAGAACATGAGCATTCTATTTTAGTTACTTTTACAACCATTATAGTTCAGTGTTCAGACGCTCGTTTTTAATTCAATATACTCGAGCCACCCCAATTTGTTTAAGTGCTAATTATCACGGTGTAGAATAGTGTAGAACTTTAGTTTTACAAGAAACATCTAAAATAAAATGTCACAATCCTTATGTGTCATATCTTTTACCTCTCTTTACTATCTATGAGAAGTGTTATTTCCTATCTTTAAAATGTATGTCTGCTTTTCAATTCGGTTTTAAAGCTATATTTATATTGTTTCAGAACTTACAGGCGTGGACGCAAATCAAGGAGTGCATTCAGAATATGCCTTAGGAATTTTATTGGGCCCACCGACCAAGTGCTTCAACCAAATTTACCTACAGATCAACATTTATACTTATGTAAGAGCCTTAGAACTTTTATAAAATTTAAGTAGGTTACCTCAATTGAATTTTCCTTGTCATTTATAAAAAGGAATAGTGTTTAGCGGAAATACTTTGAAATATTTTGTGTATGGTACAGTCAAGGAGAAAATGCGCTTTAGTAACTTAGTAAATTTAACTATAATTGAGCATACAATTTAAACAAATAAATTAAGTATTACGTTGGCGCACGCTAAAAATGCAGTAATGTCTGTTTGTCCAAACCTGTCACGAGAAGTAATAGTTTACTTTCTATATAAATATATGTGTATTTCAATTTTCATTTCAATCAATGTTCCACAACTATAACTACTTGCACTTCAGAATAGAATATTAATATTTTAATAACATTTTGAAAATCTACACTTCATGTACACTACTACATTTTAATATCTACAAACGGAATTTTAAAGCAAAAGGGTTTGCACTCGACTGTACCCATCATTATGTTCTTTGTTACAACTGATCCGAGACTTTTTGTAACTGACAGAATCAACAATTAACCATTTTTAATTTATAATTAAATTCCATTGCATAATATCGACATTTTAAACAACTTAAAGACAATTGATCTCTGTTATTTTGAAGGCAATGTGGCGTTTGGCATTTATAATTTTATAAAGACAAACTATCAGGTATCATTAAATTAAAATAACTAAGTTTGTATTAACATAAATAGCAATAAACTTTTCGCTCTTTAAATATAATTCTTGTCGTAATGTTTTTAAGAAATTTATCGTATACAGAAGGTGGCTTTTCTAAAGGTGCCCAAATTCACACAGGATGTTCAGACTCGGTAGTATAATCGTTTATTGAAATAAAAAGAATTTTTTTATTTTTTTCAAAAAAGAATGCCATTCCATTCCCCAAAAAACATAACTTGTTGATAATGCGATAGTCATTTATAAATGCGTCGTATACTTTTGAAATGAACTTGTGTGCGTGTTAGTTATGAATGATCGCACATAAAATAAATGAGTTGCCCATAAATAACGCATGTTTTGAGATAAGTTCGAATGAATGTATTTAATTAATTACAAGTGATTTTAAATATTTATCATTTTTCATGTAACATTATTTATGTCTAGAATTTAATAAAAAAAATGGATACGACTTAGAAAAGCCTCCCTGTATATTTAATAACTATTCATTTTAATAAGATGGATATATATACTAGAAAGCCTTTTACATACGTTATTCTCGAAATTATGCGTGATATTTCAATGATTTAATATTTGTGGTTACTTGATTATAACCCTGTACACAATAGAAGTCTAGATGGATGATTCTGCATATGCTGGCAACTCTGTATATAACCAAATCGATTGAAGTTTATATAGCAATAATTTAGTAAATGTAAGGTACCCTACGTTTTGACTAGAGCTGCTTATTTGTATACATCTAATGTAAGGGTCTATCCACTAAAATGTAAAAATTCATTTCTTGCTATACTGAAACTTTCAACATTAAATTCTTTAACATTTCGAATACCTGAGCAATATTCTATACTGTACCTAGTCAATATTATTTCTAAAACATCCCTCCTTGAGGGCTCTTTGATCACAAAATTCATAAATGACGCTTTGCTGTGTCGATACCCTAATTCGCCTTTTTCATGCACAACGATAGTTCCACAAGAGTTATTTCAAAGTTTACAATAATTATATATTAAAGTTAAGTTGATATTTTTATACGCGTATAGATAACCTTATTATTTTCCTAATGATATTAATGAGAAATGTAATATATTTGTTAAAATTGAGAATTTAGAGGGACGTAGACGCTTTGCGAGTCGAAAGTAGTTAAGTTGGCTCTACAGATCGGAGGCTAGACCCACCATGAATGTTTCCTCGTAAACATAAAAACTGTCTACATAATAGATTATAAATAATTATTGTTTACAATACTCGCTGTGATTTGAACACCGACACTTCGTATTGTAATATAAAATGGTTATTGGGATGGTAATTATTATTTTTTTCATTAGCTGTATATCAAATCAAATATTATATCCGGTTATGATTTATTTCTGTTGCCTATGTTTAACTTTATTATGTAACCAAGTTGTAATTCCGATTAAATACGATAATTTTTCGAAGCTTTGTATCATTTGTGTGTGTCATATTTTTACCTCTTGTTTGTTTTATGTGAATAGATGGCAAATGAGCGGGCGGTTCACCTGATGTTAAATGATAATCGCCGCCCATGGACATTTGCATCACCCGTAAGGTTGCAAATGCGTTGCCATCTTTAAATAAAATGGGCCCCAGCTATCACCAGACGAAACGCTCAGCGTAACGCTCCCACTTCACGTGCGTTTTCTACGAGGTCGTGGTACTTCCCCGGACGGACCTGCCCATTCGTGCAACAGCGAAGACTGTTATGGCCCTACCACAAATAAAATTGGTGTTAATGCCACGTCCTTTCCAGTCAAGAAACTTGAAAACTTCTTCCAATGCACCAGTGAAGATTTTCGGGGATGTCAAATCATCCTGTTACATACACCCTTCTGCAGTCGGATGGGGTTTGTCGTCATCACACATCTGCAACCCTATGGGTGTTGCAAATGTCCGTCGGCAGCGGTTACCACTTAACAGGTGAAATGCAAGCTCGCTTGTCAACTCGCAAAAAAAAATCAATGGCGAACACGTCACCCTACTTCGATTTGCCGGTGACATAGTCATCGTAGCACAACCGCTGGAGAACCTTGGTGCCATGCTCAATGACCTCAACAGTTTCTCCCAAAGGGTGCGCCTTAAGATGAACACGGACTAGACAAAATCATGTCTATTATCCATGTCACGCCAATACTGGCTGTTCTTGGGAGCACTGTGCTCAAAGTTGTTGATGAATACGTTTACATTAGATTAGACAGTCCGACTAGGTAAGTACAACTTTAAAGCAGAGGTCCATCACCGAATCCAACTCGGATGGGCAGCGTTCGGGAAACTTCGGCATATCTTCTCATCTAATATCACTCGATGTTTGAAAACCAGATTTCAATCAATGTGTATTGCCATTGATGACGAACGGAATCGAGACACACTCCTTCATAGCTGGCCGTATGTAAAAGCTCAAAGCTCTGCGTGATAGAGTTCTCAACGAAGACATGCGCAGTACAACAAAGATAACCGACATAACTCATAACATTAGCAAGCTGAAGTGACTGTAGTGTATGGGCCGGCCATATAGCTCGTAGAACCGATAACCGTTGGGGAAGAAAGGTTCTTGAGTGGCATCCTCGTACGGGCCATCGCAATGTAGGATGACCCTTCATTAGATGTAGCGGTGACAAGTACAAATGTGCGGGAAGTCGACAGATGCAGTTAGCTTAGGATCGTGCTTAGTGGCAATCTGTAGGGGAAGCCTATGTTCAGAAGTGGACTCAAGCAGGCTGAAATGATGATGATGAAGATATTTGAACTCGGTTTTGTTTTTTGTTAGGCAAAATGTTTAAGAGCACCCCAAATTTGAATAGTCGTCGAATACGTCACGCCTTGATTCTTCTTATCTATTTTGCTTTTGTTTAAGTAAACGAAACACCAGATTAGATTCGAAGATATCGTCTTATCTTATTGTAAGTTTGCTAGCTCTGTTACTGTGGTGATTATTAGAAATAAAATCCTAGTTATATCCTTTGCAGATGCAATTGTTTATTATTCGATTTACATTTATGCATGCTGATCAAAAATTACTTGTTGACAGAATGTTTACTTACATTCTTTTAAATAAATTAATCAAAAATTCTAACGCGTTATTAACGATTAATTAATCATTAAGACTGTTCCTGATTTTTGGTTTTTATAGCCTAGACATCTTTATCGGCGAGATGTGAAACTTAATTTAATCAAGAAAAAAATTAAATTCTTTTGATTAAGAAAAGTTCCAACATACGCAATAAATTAAGTATATATTTACAAGAAGCTCTGTTCGGTAAGAGCTTAGACTGTGGTAGCATTTTTTTAAGGTTGTCAACCCCACAGGTATCAAAATGTCCATGGGCGGTTGTAATCACTTAACTCGCTTGCTAACTTTCCACAGAAAGTCAAGGAAAGTCCCGTGACCAAACTAAGATACCGTCGCATTTTTGTGCAGGCTGTGATCAGAATTGAGCGGCTCAGTTTTGGCGCGTTAGTGGCATATCTAAGTCGTATTTGTATATAACATTTAAATATAATATGAAGAGAAGCCATTGACTTCAAGAAATCAAAGCGAGTGCCCTCTAAATAAGAAAACACGAATTCTTTATAAGGCTTAGTTGCTCAAATTGTGTCAATCAGTGGATTTTGTCAGTGCGATTTGGGATTGGGTCATTAGGACCTAAAACCGGAGGTCCGTGATAGCCGAAACATGTAAGAAATCCAAGAATCTGGACCGAGTAATTTTCAAATTGCTTCAGATACTAAAAACAATGTAGATGAAAGACGTTGAGATTTTCGTCGGTGTGCAATCAGCCGTTTAGCTTTGTGGCTAAAGCGTCAGGGCGCCAATCCCGAAGACATTAGTTCGAGTCCCATTGCGGCGACAAACTTCGTACTTTTTTCTACAAATTTTAAATTATTTTCACGTCATCCGATGTAGTTATCACAAGACTCTGCCTTCATGATGCTAAAGCTGCGTAAGACTTGTAATATATAATTATATAATGTATATAGAATTAATTTGGTTATAACAATCTAATCAATCAATTAATTAATTAGTTTTTGATAAGACTGAACTGATATGTTTTTTTGTGTATAAGACAAGAATGAATTGTAATAATAAATAAATTATGTTGGTTGCTTCATAATAAAGAATGTCGTGGTCTATGCACCATGTCTTTTCACTAATTTCACTAAAGTATTTTGTGTCGTGATGGACACGACACAAAAAACAAGATGAGTTTTCAGATGTTCGGTGTATCCTATGCCTGTGTTTTTTTTTTAATCTTTCGAAACGTAACAGTATTTGTTTCTTTGTACGGGATTCGTTTTTTTTTTTTTAAATTTAAACCGGAATTTTTTTTACGCCGGTTTGATTCCTTGAACGTCTAGATCAATTTTACTAAACTAATTGATTGATTGCGTTTATTTTTTAGTTTTAGTTACTTACCAACGTTTGAAACTTTTCAGTGGCCATGATCACGGGATAGACTAAGGCGTTGGACGTCTTAATGTCATTGTTAGCCCGAATGTATACAGCGTGTTATTACCAAAGCGACAATAAATGAACACACACATAGAGGATAACTTTTTAAAATTGTATCAAAAATTTACATTCTTTAAACATCCATATTTACAGTTATTAAATTTTCCAAAACAAAGAATTTTAGAACACCCTTACCTATAAAAGCGTAACATAAAGTTCATTTGTAAAGGTCACAAAGCATATGAATGGGTTGAATGAATTTAAAAGAGACAAAACATACTGTTAGAAGGAGAGGCTTGTAATGCGACGCCGTGGCAACGAACGAAAAAGTCTCTGAATGTATGAATCAGTCAGTTGTAGTTGTATAGGATGTTACAAATCCAACAATACCATCGCGACAATAAATGAAAACACGTCTAACGCTACTTGCCAATAATCATAAAAAAATATTAACGTTAAACAAAATCCATAATTAAAAAAATATATTTTTCAAACAAACTAATTAAGTAAAAAAGAAACAAAATTTGTAACATCCTATACAATTTGCGCCACAGCATCGCATAACAAGCCTCTCCTTCTAACAGTACGTTTTGTCTCTTTTAAATTCATTCAACCCATTCATATGTTTTGCGACTGTATAAATGAACTTTACGTTACATTTTTATACGCAAGGGTGTCCTAAAATTCTTTCTTTCAGAAAATTTAATAACTCTGTAAATATTGATGTTTAAAGAATATAAATGTTTATTACAATTTTAAAAGGTTATCCCCTATATGTGAGTTCATTTATTGTCGCGATTGTAAAGACACGCTGTATGTTGCTCAGTGAATAGCGGCAGGTTTATCATGTGTTAAGTTTTTTTTATGGAGAAAAGTATATGTGTAGTAGTATGTGATCTCCGCCACCCATGAACACCTGCAACACCTGAAACACTAGAGGGCTTACAAATGCGTTTCCGGCCTTTTAAAAAAGAGTACGCTCTCTTCTTGAAGTAAGGTTCGCCGGTCGCAAAGGTTCTCGAAGGCCGCCGGCGGCAGCTGGTACCACAGGTTGGTGTGCGAGGCAGGAAATGCCTTTAAAATCGCGCTGTTGTGGAACGCTGGACATCGAGGTGGTGTGGATGAAATTCTTGGTTTTGGCGCGATGTCCGATGCTGAAATTCAGACGCCGGGATCAATCCAAACAATTCCTCGGAGCACTTTCCGTAATAAATGCATGTAGATGCACAGTGCCAAAGTACTTTGATCGTCAATAACTTTACCCTACGTTTAATGCGCTCAAATGGAAGAAGCTGGTAATAGGGGGCACCTGCCCAGAGATGAGGACAGTTCTCCATGTGGGGCCGGATTCATAGAGATTTAGGCGTTGAGCCGAAGTAAAGTACTGTCTCGCCTTGCTGCGCACACCGAGCTTCTTTGAGGCCAATTTGGCCTTACCTTCCAATTGACCTCGGAACTGGCCGTTGCTCGAGATTTCGACGCCAAGTATTCCGATACTAGCTGTGGACAGGGGATTCAAGTATATGTTTTCCCGAGTTCGGTGAGAAGTTCATTACTTACTTTCCCTAACTTTCCTATCAGATGTGAGTGTTCGTATTTTAGACATAAGAAAATTGTGACTAGGTCACATTATACAATATACACTGATGATTGGCGTTCACAGCTGTACTATATACAGCAGACTGTCAGTCCCATGGTAACTACTAATTGCCAGTATCGATTTATCGATTGTAACGCGTGCTCAACTTTGCGGCAGCGAAAGCGTTTTAAGAAAACCTATGTAACCATTTAGTCACCTACAACTTATTCACAAATAATTTGAGAATGAATATATCCTCCATATCGTTTTTATTTATTTTATTTATTTATTTATTCTTTATTGCAATTACCTTAAGGAAGGATTACAAGGGGCGAAATAATGCCATTTGGCATTCTCTCCCAGTGAACCCGGGGCGAAGTGACAAATCATATACTAAAGTTTATAGAATAATAATAGGTACCTAATGCCACATGTATCAAAATTTTAAATGTTAAGAAAACTATAATACGGACTGTTTATAATTTAACTTTGGTTTTAAATCCAGAAGTTCTCTCGTTATATCAGGAACTATTTAAAAAAATAATAAAGAATACAACGCGAAACAATCACGATTTTTTTTTATTCAACAATACTTCAAAATTTTTATGGCTGTTAAAATTTTCCTTGACTGATTATACCAATCATAAAGTCGGGAACGTAAGTCTATCGAATTTAATATCCAAAAAACGCAATTGTTATTGCCTTGTGTGTATCCTTTGCGATTGGCCGCACCTGCCCAGCACATTAATAATTCGTGGCAAGCCGTCATACTAATCGATGGAAAATGGGTCACTATTGTATCGCACACCGCCCGCTCAAGTCCACGTGACACCACGTTAACTAGATCGTTACATTTACGCTAAAGGGAACGAATCAGACTAACGGCCTAGTAGAATCCGATAGAATGAAGAATCAGCAAGTGAACGTGGATTATTGGTCGATGCTGAAAGCCATGTTTTTGTACGGTGCGCTGACCGCGCTGGGTTGGCTTATGCTGAGGCTTTTCAACACGGTGTTCATGCTGCCGGGACGGTTGCGGTCCCAGCAGGACAACGTACAGAGCTCGTTGAAGGAACTCCAGGTAACTGCTTGACGTGTGGTCACCGACATTCATGCACGTCTATAGTTTCCACACTGTGCTATAAACGAAGGTATAAGCTATAACATAGCACAATCACGCGTTATACGTTTGCGCCGTGGTGTGACGTTGGGCATAGCTGTCTGATGTAATCTATGCCTACCCACTTTTTTACGTCATAAAGTGTCAAGTGGGCAGGCGGTTCACCTGAAGTTAAGTGACAGCCACCCACGGACATCGGCACACCTTAAGGATTGTAGGTGCATTCATGACCAGTAAAAACGTGGGCTCTGGATACCTCACTGCCTCACTCAACATATGAAACGCATAATTATAATACTTCCACGCCATTCTTCTGTGAGGTCGTGGTACTTCGCTAGATGAGTCTGCCCATTTATGCAGCAGTAGAAGCCGCTGCTTGCCCTACAGTAGACTACATATATTAAATTAGTGAAGTAACTAGATTGAAGATTTACTTATAAATAGATGAAAAGTTGACCAGTGTCCGCACATTTGCAACACCCTTACGGCTGCAAAAGCGTTGCCACCTCTTAATAAAGCGGACTCGGTTTACTGCACTCAACAGACGAAACGCTGGTCGTCTGTGAGGTCGTGGTACCTCCCTGGACGGATCTGCTCATTCGTGCAACAGTGAAGACTATTTCGTATGTCCCCTGTCTCAATTTCTATTACAATAATTGACTTTATAATTTTGTTCAGTAATTGGAACTGTAGTATATGAATGTTCGAGCCTTTATTTCGATAGATCGATGTTCGATTAGATGAAAAAGGGACTGTAAGTAAAAGCTAAATGTCGTATATTATATTCCTCGAAATTCTGTGGCCATGTTTGAAAAGCTTTCACGTAATAAATTCATATAAAAACAAGGAACGAAGCACCAGACCTTTTCCTCTTTCCATGAATAAGAAACGATGCGATATGTCGCAAAAAAAGCTATACTATGGCTTACAAGAATCTTTTGACATTTACAAAAGCAACCATATTGCCATCGCTTTGGATCGCAATTGAAAGAAAATGCCAGTTATAAAATTATACATTCACTTTTAGAGACGCTTCCCCGACTTGAACATAACCGAAGAGGACTTGATAAACGCTGATAAAGAGCTCGAGAAGCTAATAAACGAAGAAGACGACAAAAAAACAAAAGATAGTGATATACCTAAAATTGAAGAACCGCCCGCTGAGGAAGATAAGAAAACTCTTTAATATCATATCCGATTTTTCATTTAAGATTATGATAATTCACGGGCGCATTTGAATGTTAAATGTTATTTAATTCTATAGAATTTAAATAAAAAAATATTGCTTCAGCTTTTAACTCAATATTATGCAGTATCACGAGTGGATGTTTTTAAATGACATTGTAGCGTATATACATTTTATACTATGATTTTTATAAGCAAGAAGGCTTTAAAACAGTCGGTTAACTTAATTAAATGATAACCGTCGACCTTAGACAAATACAACGCCGGTGGCGTTGCTAATGCGTTGCTCACTTTAATAAAAGTAGACCAATAGCCACCTCCATCCGTATGTAACCCGTGTCGTTACCACAGAAAACTATAGACAGTATACAAATTTAATTGTTTATAGTGCTAAACTCTGCTCTAAAGATTAAACATTGCCGAGCATTGTTTCAAATACTGAAAAAAACAATGTAGATAAAATACGTTAAGATTTTCGACGGTGTGGCAATCAGCCGTTTAGCTTAGTGGCTTAAGCGCCAGGCTGCGCACGCCGAAGGCGTGGGTTCGTTTCCCACAGCGGCGATATATAGAATACGGATTCAAGCGAATACGAATAAACAACAATATTCGGTCCAGAATCTCAGACACGGACAATCAGCCGAATAATTCGGTTAAATTTTAGGCTGTTAAACAGTTTCATGCCACTCGGCTAGGCTCTTTACGCGACGTTCGCCTTTGATAAACTTTTTCGCGCTTTTCATAAACCTTTTATATTTATGTTTTTTATTCAACAAATTAGCTACTATGCTACATTATAACTAAATTTTTGCATTTCTAACACTTATTGATTTATGTTACTGGTAAGTTTTAATTGCTTTAATTGTTTCTCTCTTACACATAGTCGTAAAAATAAAATAAAATTACCTGACATATGTCAATTTTTAATTTTGTGAGTTAGTTTCATTCACATATACTGTTTTAAATATATTTTTTTAATATTTTAATATACGTACCTTTTTTAATATACGTAAATCTTAAGATAATTTTTTTTTTAATATTTGGTAATCTTTTGCCAAAATAACCGAATATTCGGCCAAATTGAAACACACAAATTTCAAGCCAATCATACCAATGTCCTGTAGATGTAGAAATAGATGAAAGTGAAGCCTGTATTAAGAAAATCTATAAAATGATATTGTGTTTCGATTATTGGAAACATTACATATTGATAACTATAAACAATACCCACTATCATTTGAATACTATACCTATAATTATTTCAGTAAGATAGTCATGATATCTAATTGACTGAACGATACGTGCTTTCTGATTGTGTTTATTTTATTGTTTCTTTTTTTTATAAATCCATGTTGGATTTTTAAGTGAAATGTTATGAATTTTAATTTTTTTTATAGTGCTAATCTCTTCACTTAAGATTAAACATTAAAACTTGTAGAAAAGGTACCTTTTTTAATTTCGTGCCTATTAATCTTAAATGCAGAGATTAGCACTATAAAAAACTTTAAATTTCTAAAAAGCAATGACGACATCTCTCGTTCGAGTTATCGTTGTAAAACGATATTCGAAGACATGGGTTCGATCCCCACAGCGGCAGCAATCTTTTCGTACGAAGACATGGGTTCGATCCCCACAGCGGCAGCAATCTTTTCGTACCTTTTCTACCAGTTTTAACGAAACGTCTTCGACCATGGGAAACATCGTAACTTTCCTAATCGATACGATATCGAACATGGCGCTATTTTCATATTAGCATTATATCATATCAATGATGCGAACAAGATATAATACGAATAATATTTGTAACAATAGATACAGAAACATTTACTCGTAATACTACGATGCCATTTTTTTCCCTAGACGGCTTAGTCCGTTTTTAAGCCTTGAAAGAAATGGGCTGTTCTAAAATTGTGTTTGGCACCGTTTTAAAAATAATTTTATATCATGACTATATGGAAAACAAAATATCAGTGCAAGAGAGAGCATGAGTGCGTGTTTCGTGTTAAAATTTTCTTGTGTAAACACGTGCCCGGTACATTGCAAGCCTGATGATACATGATTCCTTTACCTACCTGTTTCAGAAAACATTTGATAAAATCTAAACTAAAAATATTCAAACTAAAGGAAAATATCGTTGTTTTACTCTCAATATCAAATCTAATTAAGAGCAAAGGCTATGCTTTATTACCTTATAAAATCAATACCAGATAGCAATTGAGAGCGATTGGAGTAGCTCGGTGAGTTTTAGTTCAGCCGCTCATCGATAGATGGTGTTGAAATATTAAACGGTAAAAGCTGACCGGCCCGGAGGCGTGGTTAGCTCCTCGGGCGAGCTTTCACCCCAAGTTTAATTTTATTGATCCGCTCCATTCACTCTCGTTTGTGTACAAACCAAAATAGTTATTAGCTTTATTGCACCTCTCTATATCGTCTGTTCGACATTAACAATCCGCTGCGATAAGGCCCGATGTATAGATATGGGCTATCAGCGCAGAGCGTGAACAGACAGAGACAACAGTGCTTAATCAGTTGTAAGAACGCAGCGAAAGCCGCCGGTCGCCGGTTGTTTTGCCGCTTAAAAGTATGTTTTCGTGCGCGCTTTAGCCGCCCACTTTGACGTGACCGAGGAGTGGAAGATGACCCGTTCCAGCTACAGGCCCCTTGTCCCGCGCACTTCCAACAATTCCCTGGAGAACCGTGACACAGAGTGAGTAGCGGACAATGAACTCTATTTAATATTGTTATTACTTTCCACTATTTGTTTGCACACACGGTTATCATAATGCCATACTTTAAAAGCACTTTGATGGGGCTTATAATTTTTATATTTATATAACAAATAATTCAAAATAAATAATTTGTTGATATGTAGTCAATTCACATTGGGGTCATATGTCTTAACACCTTCACAAAGGATTTATCTACCAGTGGGACACACATTAAAATTAAATGTATCACATTTCTATAAATACATGTATTTATAGAAATATGATACATTTACACATAATATTCACGTGCTTGTCTGTCTCTCAGTATAATAGTTCACTTAAACACTAATGCGTAATTTGTTTCTTTGTTCATTATTAACAATTTTAAAAGGATTTGTTGATGCTATTGATTTTGATGATACAAACGAGCTGACGACTGTTTGTCGATGATAAGATGTTTCGGAGGATGAAAACAAATCTTGTTTTGTTATGATTTGTAATGAATAACTACATCGTTTACTCTGAACAATGGCAATAAAACAAGCTACAAAAATAACTGCTTTTTGCAATGTTTTGAATATAGACTTTTTTAATACTACACGTTTTGTTTCTTCACTTTTTAAATGAAACGCATAAAGTACGTACGAAATAATTTATGAAAATCATCATAATTTTTGTTTTGCCAAACAAGCAAGAATGAGCACATTTTTGTCTTTGAGAGGGTGGCAATTGAGTTGACGGTCAACCTGATGTTAAGTGATGCGTCACCTATGGACATTTGCAAAACCCTTATGGTTGATAATGCGTTGCCATGTTTCAAAACAGTTGGCTCTAAAACTTCCCTCACCGAAATAAGAAGAAGTATAATAGATCTACTTCTCGTCGCTCGTCTATAATAATAACTAACATGCTTTCTAACTCTGAGTATCTGCATAGACACAACCTAGTAGCCAGAATCCTACACCAGGAGCTCGCTCTGAAATACGGCCTCGTGGAACGGAAACTGCCGTATTATAAGTACTCTCCGGAGGCCGTGCTCGAAAATGACCGCGCCAGGCTCTATTGGGACCGGTCCATCATCACGGACAGGACGATTGTCGCGAACAAACCTGATATCGTGTTGATGGACCGGGCACAGTCGCGGGTATTTTTGGTCGACATTACCATTCCATATGACGAGAACCTCGTGAAAGCCGAAACAGATAAGAAGACGAAGTATCTGGACCTGGCTCACGAGGTGACCGACATGTGGGGTGGTGTGCCGACCGAAATTATCCCGATAGTCGTGTCTGCGAATGGGTTGATCCCAGTCAGCCTCTCTAAACATCTGAGGCGACTGGGACTCCGGGACGGATCGCTCCAGGCTCAAATGCAGAAGGCGGTGCTCCTCGATACCGCCCGCATCGTCCGCCGGTTTCTCTCCCTTTCGCCCTAACCCTCGGCCGTTTGGTCTCCCCTGCCGAGGGCTTCCGTCTGGTTGGGTCCTATTTATATATGTATTATATAAAATATTTATTTATATATATATATATATATATATATATATATATATATATATATATATATATGTTTATTTTTATCCATAATATTTATTTTATATATGCAATATATATCTATATCTTTATTTTTATTTTTATTTATAAACCCAACCAGACGAGAAATAAATAAATGAATATCCCCCCAATAATAATAAAATATCTTTATTCACATAGACGCTTGCGCGTTCTTATGAAACGTCAAAATTTTACAAGAAATTAACACGTTCGTAAGTTACCACCGGTTCGGAAAGCAGTTTCTGTTGAGAAGAAACCGGCAAGAAACTCAACAGTTGCTCTTTTTTTTAATAGGCTTTAGCCATAAGTGTACTTTTAATTTTTCGTTTAAATTCATCAAGTGGCAGACAACATCGACTGTGGGATTTTATTATACATGCGCACACTTTGCCCCATGAACGATCTGTTTACTTTTTGTAGGCGAAATAATGGCGTAGTTAGTTTGTCCTTATTTCTAGTATTTAGTTTATGTCTGTCACTATTCTTTTGATAATTATTAATATTCTGTTTAACATACAAAATATTACAATAAATATATTGAGACGCAACAGTGAGTATATTAATCTCTTTAAAAAGATCTCTGAGTGTATTCCGGGCTCCGATGTTATAAATTGCTCGGACAGCTCTTTTTTGAATAATGAGGAATGAATCTATGAGGCCAAGTACCCCGAGACTGCCTATTTGTGCAACAGCTAACCCTGCTGTGGCCCTACCACAATTATAACGATTGATTAGTGTTTTTAAGTGTTTGTTTTTAAATATAACATCACGTAATGTAATTAAAACAGTGAGTAGGAAAACACGAGCAGGCGAAAAAATGTTTAAAAAGTTAAAAAAAAATGTATTTCTACAGGTCGGAATCCAACTTTGACCTTATTTGGAAGATAATTGACGTATAAAGTAAATGCCAGTAACAATAATGTAATGCAGTTAATTTACTTACCGGTATGCGTCACGTACAAAGTTTGTCGAGGGGCGGGCTGAGTCCCTACAAATCCATAACGATCGATCCTACAACTTCGTTGCCTTCCGTTCACAGTGTTCTATCTCTTCATGCTACTACATCAATCAGAACATTGTATATCAAATTGTAGGAAGCGAGCAGATGTTACTTGACATTAAATGATCACCGCCACCCATTAATGTTGTGAATCTTCACAATAGCCGAGAGATTGCTGCGTTGCAAACTTTTGATAAGTCCTGCTGACAAACTCATCAGAAAAAATGCAAAAGTGTAATTTTACTTAAAGCCGGTCTTCTGTAAAACCATAGTTCTCCCACTTACAATTCATTCAATTCAACAGCATCTGCTTAGGTTTTTAACTTGGCACTAATCATCACGTAACAAAAGTTTTTCCCTAAATTTTTAATAGGTACTATAATATATTTAATATGTACTATAATATACTAGTACCCGGAGGACCGAGCTTTGCTCGGTTTGTTTTTTTTTTTTGGTTAAATCGTGTATTTTGGAAATTACATTTAGATACAAATTACTGAGTAATGAAATATGCATAATATTTTTCGATCTTACCGACGTAATAATAAGAAAATATGAACTGATGTTTTTCACAAAAGAAAGAACTTTAAAAAAAAAAAAAATAATAAAATAACAAATCGACAAAAAATTAAAAATAAAGAAAGCAATGATCTGGAATCGAAAAATAAGTAAAAAAATAAATGTGTAAATGATCGTGACGCGAACCACGGCCGTCTGTTTTAGGGCCGCCCGATTACCGACCGAGCTATTATGACATTTTCTAAAAATGAAACTTAGCTAGATCGATTTTTCGCCCCCGAATCTATGCACATACTAAATTTCATGAAAATCGCTGGAGCCGTTTCCGAGATTCCGATTATATATATATATATATACAAGAATTGCTCGTTTAAAGGATAAGATTAGTATATCTATGAATGATTTTAATAGTAAAATAAAATAAGTTAAAAATCACCTAGTCAAAATTCATACTCTGTTAACGTAGACAGGGTCGGAGCAAAAGAAGAAAACTGAAATGTTACAATTTTAATATTTTCAAGTGTTCAGAACATAAACGAAAGTATGACGGCTCCCAACGACCTGTTTAAACTGGACGTTTCAAAACAATAGTATACACGTCTGCTTAAGATAAGTAACACAACGAAGGGCATGAAAAGCAGAACAAAAGAATTACATCCAAGCAACGCATGACGCAAGCGCACAACGCGTTGTGTAATGAAACATGGTTTCAAGTTTTGTAAAAGGTGGATATAAAGTAAACAGTTAATGCGTATTGAAAAGAACAGCAACTGACACGTGTTCCAAGAATCCAGCCTGTCGAGTCGGATATTGTCTACGTAAAACTCTTTTTAACAGAGCATGGAAATAGGTACGGTTATCAGTTACAAACACGTCTTTAATAATAGCCATCTAAATACGCTAAACATGACAAGTTAAGGACACTATGATGTAAAGAAACCAAACTGTCATTCCAACATTACTTTAGCCTTGTAGATAATTTTTATAAGTTATTATAAATAACTAATTAGCACATGGGATACCCTGTTATTCTAGCAATTGTATATTAAAACATGTGACATGTTCATCAGGAAATCTGCTAGTAAAATATAGTTGGTAACATTACCCGCAATTACTCTCTTTGTCTTTGTCTTTGTCCGCCAATCTGCTCTAGAGTACAGATGGGCGATGTAGAGTATAGATGAAGACGGACTATGCCCTAAACATTTAGACTTAACTGTAGGCAGTTACTTTACCCTGCTATTCTTTCTTCTCGTTTCTTCAAAGGTCTCTATTCTTCTGTGTATCTGGTTCTCTTTTAAGTATTATCTTTTTTACTAATAGAGATTCATTTACATTTAAGCAAAATGTAAATGAATCTCTATTGGCACTCTATCCAAACAGGATGATGCTCGTAGATCCCAAGACATGACTACACTAAAACTTTCGTATAGCCAGATTATTGTATATTTGGACTAATGCCAAGGCACCATATGGTACAGTATTCTACAAGTACATTAATGTACAATAATAATTAAAGCTCCTCTTTTTTGTACTTTTTATCATCATCTGAAATCATAAAATATAAAGCGAGAACAAATAGTTATATTAAAATAGAACCAAGGCAGATATATCAAATAATTACTATAAGTGATGTTGCTTTTAATTTAAAATAAATTCTTTGCTTAAAAGGAAGAAGACACCAAAGATTTTTGTTAAAAAGAGATCAAATTGTTAACGCCCCCCAATGTAATAAAGGAGATGGCATTGATGACTGATTCTTATTGGCAGAGGGTTGATGTTAATTTCAGTTATAGAGAACGACCCGATTTCCAACACGGGTAGGCTACAATAATGAAATTACCTCTTTGTAGTAGGGAAAAAAAACAATGTGCAACTTCAATTTTTCCCTTTTGCAATCCACTATTTGCAAAATAACTAACTGGTACGAGGAATAAATCTTTTTATCGCAATTAAGGATATGGGGACATAATCGGGCGGTAATAGTATTAAAAAATCTATCGTAAATATATAAAATGTGTGAAGACTTCCTGTAATGAATTTGTTCGATCAGACGTTGTTACAGATATATTAATTTCTAAAAAGAAAATAACACTAACATGATGGGAATATAATATGTAATATTATCATTATTTACTTACATTATTAGCCTGTATCATCCGTTTACTATGCAATGGCGTCCCTGTCTTTCCGCCACCTCCTATATGTCTCGTGCTTTAGCAGTCCATTCCTTAAAAGAAGAACCAAGTACTGTGTTGGCCTTATAGGTCCGCACATCTTCGTCGGACACGTACGGAATCTTTTTATTCACAGATCCTATGAAAAATAACTTAATTGCTTTCTAAAGTAAAGTGTACTCCTGTCTCAAGTTAAAATTATTCAGTGAAAGAAATTGAAAGAACAAAAATGAGAATGAGTATACAGTATTCTATATGAATATGCTTACTTGTTTCTTTTTACAGTGATGTTTTTAGGTCAACCTTAATGAACTGATCCTAGGGACTCGAGACTCTTTGTTGATCCATGCCTCCCTCATCAAGCAACTTTCTAGGTTCTAGGCCTTCACCCAGTTATTAGCATAATGCGTTGCATAATATATCTATTGTTTAACCTCATCAGATAAAATGGAAAACAATGTCATTTTAGTCTAAGCGACAGGCGCATTGTAAATTTAAGTATACTGCAGGAGTTTACTAACACTCGGATTCAATCTAAACAGTTCAAATTAAGCGATTATATTTGTTATGTGCTTCCTTGTTATGCAAAATACTTAGCCTAAAGCATGTTCAAAGTAAAGGTTGTGTTATGTGTATGAAATTCATTGTTATATCTAAATATAAGACAGATTTTATCAACTAAAATAATGACACTGTAGCAGTGTAGTTTGAATAGGTGTCAGTTGGTTGGTTACAATTTTTGATTACTAAAGTAATATAAAATGGATAGAAAAGTGTAAAAAAAGTATTTTTTAGTAAAAATAGTAAGAGTAGTAATAATATTTTTTTAAAGGAAAATATTAATTCATCGAAAGAAAAATCTTCACAAAACTAAATAATAACTAAAACTATACTTTTAACAAACCTAGTCCTAGCGGCATGGTGCCAACTACGCTAGCTGCATTTTCTAGCTGAATAAAAGATAAAGCCCTCTTGTCACCAGCCGTAGCTATAAGTCAAGGACGTAAATCTTTCAAAAGTTTTGTTCAGTGGAAAAGGACCAAAACCTTTGCCTCTTTCTCAAGGGATCGAAGTAAGTCAAATAAGTAAGTATACTAAAACTAAAAAAGTACACTAAAAGAAAATAAAAAGTACTAACAATTACATGCTACATCATAATCTTTAAAGAGACGTCTGGCAGCTTATCCCTTTTAAAGGCTTGATACCTTCGTAATCCGGTTAATTGACATTCGATACTTGACGAATTGTTAAGCTTGATGCGTTTAAAATGCGTTTTAAAATATTTTAACATGTATTTACTATCGTATTAAGTCAGATGAAACACTACCCTGTTTGTAAGTAGTAAAAGTTCAGCAAAAAATTAACAATTAATAGAGGAAGATGAATATTTTTTCTATCAAACACTGTTGAATTAAACTACCTATATTCCGTAGTTACTTATCTTTAATTTATTCCCTACGAATACATTACAGATGGTCAGTCTGTTGATTATTTAGTTTTGAGTAGATCCAAGTGATACGAAATGTCGCGTATTAATAATCTTTAAACACGCTAATATTAGTAAAATAATTTTATTTAACAATCAGGGAACGATGAAAACCTTACAATTGCTTTTTAATAATTGCTATCTAACATACAGAAGTTTATGAAAAGTAAAGGGAAATAGGAGTTAGGCCACTGCTAAAGACAATAGTGCTATCAATTTAAGTCATATATAAGGTAGGTAAGTAAATCCTTTTTTATATATATATTATATTATATTAAAGATTATTACTCTTATCATCTGATAATGTTATACTATGTCATATCGGCGTTTATTTATTTAAATTATACACGGCGTTTGAACCTGAATAGCAAATACACCACGAGGTAAATGAAAGGTATAAAAACATTTACGTAACGAATGCATAATCAAATGTAAGAATTCTACGTTGCATTATATGCTGGAACTAAAAGCGTGTGCTAGTATGCTGATAAGTGCGTTTCATATTAGACACGATATGGTCGAAGTCAATAATGATAATATTAAATAATTTTTGCTTTGGTTCTTACAGTTATATGCGTTTGTTTTTATTCTCACATTCAAGGCGCCATTTTGTATTAATTATATAACAGTATAACATGGTTAAATTCCTTCAGGTCATCATTTCTTGTATTTACGCGATTAGACATTACTAAATTACGGACAACTATATTTACGGATTAATCGCGTTTGAATCCTTTTCAGCATTCATGGTCACGGGACAGACTGACGCCCGGTTTCTGAAACACTGATCATCGTAGAAGACAACTAACTAGCTGTCAAATGGATTGTCAAATGTTATTATAATTGCCAAAAGGATTGGTAAACTCTTTGAACTGATCATTCTGATCACTAAGAAGATCATTCTGATCAATTCAGAGAGTTGAACAATGCTTTTGGCAACTCAAATAACATTTGAAAATCCATTTGACAACCTTTTGACATTTGCAGTGTTTCAGAAACCGGGCGTGAACCGTATGAGTGTTTCGGAAACCGGGCGTGAACCGTAAGACGTCTGAATCATAGTCAGTCAGGGCTACCTTCACGCGGCATTTTATGCCTCTTTTTGTTGGTTTTAAGTTAACATCTTTACTTGTTGGTATTAAGGTGTCATCTACATTCATAGCCCTTATGAAATCAGGGAGCTGTGCTAAATTTAATACATTTTTAGACCGCAGTGTAGAGCTCATATCCCGATGCCAGCACCAAATAATTTTACGTGTTCAGCGGTGAAGGAAAAATGGCCGCGTGGTGGACTATGCTCTAACACCTTCTGAACGGAAGAGGCCTTTTGACCAGCAGTGGGACATGACAGGCCGATACTGTAATTTTACTTTTAAAAGACATTTGGTTAAAAACGTTGTTTGAATATTTATTTGTAGAAGGACAACTTAAAACTCAATTAAAGTCATGTCCGAAAAGTAACGAAAAATTAAAATTTTTAAGTGCATATCACAAAAGAAACGCTTGTTTAAAGACTCCTTCGTATTCCCATCGCGAAACAGAACCGGTTAGGTACGGTATCAATGACTCTCATGTCATACCGGTTCACATAACCGGCAATTGATTGCTTATTAAGTTACTGGTAGTCCAACTCTACACATGCCTTGAAAGTACTTTATTATCCCATCACATGTACGAATTTATTCATATGTACTCTCTTTTATGTGAAAAGTTACTACTTATATATATCAAAGTTTTTGCTGTGGGGAGAATGGACGGAGAGCTCGTCGTCGCAAATAAGATGTTGGTTAATTGATGTTAAGTGATAAATGCACTTGAACGTCATCTTGAACACCGTGGCAGTAGCTGTTGGCAATATTTTGAAGGATCGGGCCCGGCTACTTCATTAACCGAAATACGAAAATATGAATACTACTTACACTTAAAGCGTCAATAGTATTTGTATCGATTTATATTAACATTTGGCAATCGAAGCGAAGATTCGCCTAATGTTAAATGCCTACCGCCGCCGGTACCGGTAGTTCCCGGCTACCTCACTTGCCACACCAAACTAAAGTATAGTTTTCTATTTCAAACTGGTTTTCTATGAGGTCATAGGTCATAGAACCTATCACTCGGATACTGCCTTATTATCATCTTGCAAAAATTAGCACTAAAAAAATGCAAACATAATATTTCGTACTCTCAAATGAGGGGTTAATATAATGCAAACATAATATTTACTCTCTCCTGGGTTAGGACTGAAATGAAGTGGAAAAGTTATACTTTTGCCTTTCGTCTGGTGAGTGAGTTACCCGTACCAATTCTTTTACATTAAGTTATCCATCTGCCATCCCAAAGAAGCTGACATTAATTTAGCAATCACTTTCTTTCATAAAAAGAAAAATGAAGATACTATCTGATACGCATGTATTCGTCACATTTGTATGTGAAATTTTGTTATACATCTATAACCAAGCCTCATTTAGTATTGCAAGATCCAACACCTAATACAATAGTGTGAAATTCAGGTGTATGTTCCGAACGGTAAATAAAGTTAAATTATAAACATAGATACTTGAATTATATTAAATAAGCGCTGACTAAACTGTTTCATTCGTTTCCCAACATAACTTACCATCTCCATCGGATGGAACTAAGCACCAATGTGTTTAATAAAAACAGTGGATAAAATAAACCGGCCCTTCGTTCTGCAATCACGTTTAACTAAAGCAAACTAACTGTATTAAAGAAGCCTTTGAAACAACCACACGTTGCCGAGTGACCTAGCACGTGACAAAAAGATAGTTTTTCTTGTAAAACCACTGAACTCCGGTGATATTGTGAAATCTTTTCTTAGTACGGTTCAGATAGAAGAAATTAAGGTACTAAGTAAGCACTAACAAAACTTTTTGTGCAAGGTAACATTAATGAATTACCACATTTTGTTACTGTGGTAGGTCTACGTAGCAGCTTTGACTGTTGCACGAATGTGCAGGCTCGTGCGGGAAAGTGCCACTGCCTCGCAGAAGACCAGCGTGAAGTGGAAGTATGATGCTTTCGCGTTTCGTCTGGCGAGTAAGGTAACCGACCACATTTATTATGACGGCAACGCATCTCCAACCCGTCAGATAGTGTAGATGTTGACGTTTAACATAAAAAAGTCATATTGTATGTACATAATTATATACTACGACGACCCGAATGGCGTAGTGGGTAGTGTACCTGCCTTCTACACCAAAGGGTGTGGGTTCAATCCCCACTACTGGAAAAATATTGTGTGATGAATATAGTGCTTTTCTAGTATCTGGGTGTTTATATGTCTATAATATGCATTTATTTACAAAAGAAAAGTATGTTTAAGTATGTTTATCAGTTATCTAGTACCCATAGTTACAAGCTTTGCTTAGTTTGGGACTAGAGAACGTTGTGTAAAAATGTGCCCTAAATAATTATTTTTATTATGTAAATAATTATATTTATCTTCCATTTCGAAATACTTTTGATTACTATATAGTCATCATAATTATTTCGAAATGAAGATAAATAAATTAGATACAATAATCATTGGTTGAACAGTTCAGCGTTCTAAGATAACTCTGCCATTTAAATCGCCGACGTGTTTGTTAGCGCTGATAAAGAAATCACAGAGACGCTACTGGAAGGCTCCATTATGTTTGTAACAATTAGGCCGCCTACAAACACAATTTATCAACAACGTGCGAATTGATAAGGTCAGGCGACGGCGTCGTTAATGACAATGACATGAAGGACGGACACTAATTAGAGCGTTGCTAATTATGAAAGGAGAATATTATCTAACATTACATCCGAAAGGTAATATTCAAATTGTAGTGTGTTTTCAACATCGACAAGTCGATGAAATAAAAATATTTACAATTCAATGACTTCTAAATTTTATTTCTAATTTTGTTAAATACAGATCTGTATTTAACAAAATTAAAAATATACTAATTAAATATGTTTTGTCCTGGAATAAAATAGAATATATAAGAGTGTGTATTAAGAGTGTATATTGTATTTTTTTATTAAAAAAGTATTTCTGGAAATCTTAATGCTCTCGATCGAGCTCACATATTCATATTCATTTCAATTATGATACCACAAACTATGGTCTGACGAACTCGTGCGAAGCTAGAGCTTGAACTTGTACGTGAATTTTACCTATAATAGAAGTTAATATAGATAGTCTAGAAATTTTTAAAGAGGGATTTATTACTCGAAAGAAATTAAATAAAAGGCTAATGAGGCATCAAGTGAAGGAGGAAATCGCCAAACCGCTGTTGGGTTTTGGGTGAAATGGGTAAGTAAAAAAACCCAATAAACAGAATTGAAACGACTGATAACATCGAGAATTGAGATATGTTTATCGTTATTTTCGCACAAAAAAGTATTTGGGTCATCTTTTATCAATTTCCCACCTTGGAAGTTGCTAAAAATTGATAACATTTTTTTTCGACACTTACAACAAGCTTATTTTATACACTCATCGTTAAAAGTATAATAATCGATAGAAATTTGTGGAATCTTAAAAGGCTTAACACAAATAACGTATAACGTACACTCTTGCGGTAAATTGAATGTTATTTATTCAGAATGAATAGTTTATAGCTATATTAACAAAACACTAAAATATCGTTACGCAGTCATTAAAGTACCAATTTAGGCACGTAATTTGTTTACAGCAATAAATAACTTTAATACATGGTAAAAGTAAAGAAAAAGTAAAGTAACAGCCTATACATGTCCCACTGCTGGGCAAAGGCCTCCTCTAAAGAGAGGGTATCAGGGCATAGTCCACCACGCGGCCCCACTGCGGATTGGCGGACTTCACATATCTTCGAAATACATTTTTTTTTATTATTTCGAAAATATGCAGGTTTCCTCACGATGTTTTCCTTCACTGCGGAGCACGTGATAAGTCAGCGTCAGTTAAAAACTTCATTGGTGCCGGCACCGGGGATCGAACTCAGGTTGCTCGAGTATATTGAATTAAAGGCGAGCGCCCGGACACTGAGCTATCACGGCTATAATATATGGTAATATTAAGTAATCAATCTAAAAGGAAACTGCTCCTCTCGTTTCCGGAGACACAAAATGATTACATGAAATGCCTAATGGCTCATATCCCCAGCCGAAGTCTCAACTAACGTCCGTCCGTTGCATTCACGTCGTGAACGTTTCACGCTGTTTATTTATCCCTGTACGGTAAATCCCTCGGACGGTAAACACAATAAAGAACATTAAAATTAGCACAAATGAAACAACAACGCGATAATGCGCGCCTGGAGCGCACGCAGTAATTTGTATGTTGATAAATAAGACGTTACAATATTGCGAACAGATCCATACGATTTACTACTGTTTAGTCATAAATAAAATCGAGACGGGGCGGCCGCGAACTGATCCCGCTAACCCTGAGGGAGGACCTCCGTTAGGCCGAAACTGGTCGGTACATACATCGGATAAACATGAGTTCAGCCAAGACGGCTGAACAGTTGTTTCTTTAATAATGTCCCACAAAAGTTTAAATAACTTTATCACAAACGAAATCGTTCACAAACAAATAATTATAAAGATGCACAAATCAGATATACATTAGACGCGCTCTGTTTTGGCAAAATGAAAACGAGAAAATTTGCTCGATGTTCACTTAGATAATATTTACCATCCATGCTTTTAATAGCAATATAACAAAATTTTGTTATCTCTTTCTCAAAACCGGGATTGCGTATGGTTATATCTCTTTCTATTTCCGATAGTTAACGATATCTTTATTGGGTGATTTTGACGTATGTCACATTTGTACATTAATTAAAGTCATTGATCTGGGAGATGAAATGAAAACGCTTGTAGTTGTATTGTCAAGACATATCGCTTCTGTGCCAGGAGGTGAAATAAACATCTGCCCCCATTCTAGAACATATTTTAAAATTTGCAATGGAAAGTACAGAAAAAGTTATTCTGTTAACGTATACATAAAATCAAACGGCGAACGAAAACAAAGAAATCGGTTCTTAATTGAATCAATAATCCCCTAAACATTTAAGATTGTCGATGGAGTAGGTACAAGTTTTAAAATGCTTTAGAATTGTATTGATGGTAAACTATTCATTTTGAATATATTTATTAATGTCTATAGAGACAAAGAGGTGTAAAAAATGGGCGTATACCCAGCAGTGGAACACAACAGTCTCGTGATAGTATCAATATTATTAATGGAAAGTTTTCCTCAAACTTTTGTATATAAAATCAATCTGTTTATTCTGTCTGTGCGCATGATATGGCTTAATATTTAAATAAAATTTAGATAAAATCGCCTATAATCATGCTGAATTAATAACAGCATAGGACGCTTAATAAATTAATTTATGATAAACAAGTGAAATTAGGTTAAGTTAACATTATAATACAAGTAGCAAAAAAAACATATAACCTCAATGATACTTTAATGGCTGAAGTCTTCTCATTATAAATGTATTATTGTTAACGACGGTGACGCGCTAAATTACCTTTATCCAACTTTCTCTATATTTGCGCGGATTGATAAACTGAATAAGCCAACGACACATACAGGCCACATCGCTCGAAGAACTGATGACAGATGGGGAGTAAAGGCTCTCGAGTGGCGACCACGAACCGGAAGACGTAGCGATGGAAGGCCTCCCTTTAAGTGGATCGACGACCTCATAAGAGTCGCGGGCAACCGGTGGAAGCAAATGGCAATGTGTCGTTCGTTGAGGCGTTCCAAGGGGGAGGCCTATGTTCAACAGTGGACGTCTTGCGGCTGATGATGATGATGATAAGATACTATTATAACCTATTTCAAGTTTCTATTTAACATTTACTTGAATTTTTGTGACCACTGCGATCTATAAGAATTATTTTGTCTTCCACTTCGAAAACATTACCTCCTTTCTGTACGACAACATAGTCTTGTGCTGTAAAGACCTTACCTACATCAGCTTTATATGGAATTCAAATAGAAATACAAACCTTTACTTCGTATTGTCAATTTTGTTCACTTGATTTCTTTAAGATAAAACGAATCGCACCATCTATTCGGTCACAGCGTTTGTTAGAATCAAAAATTCAATCATGATCATCATTATTATATTAGCCGTAGAACGTTCACTGCTGAACATAGGCCTCCCCCATTGACTTCCACTACGACCGGTCGGTAGCGGCCTGCATCCAAAGAATCTCTGCGATCTTTACTAAATCTTTATGTAACAACTAATCTTTATCAAATTAAATTTAACAAGTAGTCTCAATGTAAACGTCCAAGCCACGTCCTTAGTACTCGGAACAACATTGATGCGAGAACTATGATACGCCAAATTATAACAACGAGTCGGTATAAACAATAAAATCGATATGCGCATCTGCGCAGAAGTCAATGGAAGCAGAACAAAGGTTATCTTGCGAGCATAATAATTAATACATATGTCAATAACATTATAACGCCTTGCTCTATTTATAATATTATCAGTCCTATATAATTGTTAACTGTTTATACATAACATGGTGTTGTTAAAATATCTAGACACACATTTTTAAACAAATTCTACCCAAATATGTTAAGACTAGGGGATAAGATACAGGTGTTACCCCCTAGTTCAGGAGATACAGACTTTTTTTTCTTTATGTAAAAAAAAAAATTGTCAAGCGAACAAGTGGTTCACCCGATATTAACTGAAGACGGCCGCCCATTTACAATACATGGATACTTGCAGGTGCGTTGACATCTTTTATAAAAGTAGGCTCAGTTTACCTCACCCACCAAACGAAAGGCGAAAGTATAACACCTCCACTTCACGCCGTTCTGTGAGAATTATGTATTAATTCGTGCAACAGAAGCTGTATCTCAGGTTCTTTTACAAAAATATCACTCAACATCGAAAAGGTGAACCATCAGTGTAGCGCTTTACGGCAGATATACCGAGGCGAATTTTAAACCTTTATGTAAGTTCAAACTTCTTATTACCTTATAGAATTAAAGGAATATGGCAGATAGTTTCTACCTATATGACATGGGTGCTTTTATTTGTATTTCATCGTCATCGTCATTACACCGTTTTTCAGTCCACTGCTGAACATAGGCCTCCCCCACAGACTGCTACGAAGCACGATCCTGTGCCTACTGCATCCATCGACTTCCCGCACATTTGCACAGGTCGTCACTTCATCTAGTGGGGGGTTATTTGTATTTACTTTTATCTATATTTATTTAACTAATCAATTTAAATTTAATATTTAATGATTTCATTTGTTTTATGCGATCAAAGAAATACAGGAAGTGAAATTTCTAACGGCGGTATCGAAAGAGCACACGTAAAGAGCTCTTAAGGGAAAAGCTTTATTCGTGGTGGGCTCGCTGTGAGAAATAAAACACGCTAACATAAATAACTGTATCCCCTGGCCCTATCTCGCAAAAGCTTTTTATATTGAAATTAGCTTTCTATTTTAAAAACGTCTTTGAAGAACTTTTAGTGATTTTTCTGTAACTTAAATAAACAGCATGTCAATAAGGTATTAGTAGCAACGAAAATGGAAAAGCTGGCTATTTTTATCCACACACATTCAGCTTTATCTAAAATTATCTATTGATTTTATCTATCTATATTTTCAGATCCATAATTTAGAAGTCCACAGATAAACAAATCGAGACTACTCATCTCATTTACTTGTTGTGAATCACGCCGTCGTGTCGAACAAATAATGTAATATCCATTACTTGTATTGGATTTAATGACAAAATTATTTGCCAAGAACTTTCACTAGGAAGCAAACATGGCAGTAATTGCTGCGTATCATTATCTTAGATACAGCATGTTGCGTAATATTTATTGAAAGACTCTCATTAGCTACTTTAGCCCGACGTCTTGACAACAATAATTATGACATAAATGTTATTTAAAATCCGTCTTCTGTGTAAAATTATTCACGAAAAAACTACTCCACGGTCTTCTAAATCTTCTTATTTCAGTGTCTTTTTATTTCACTCATTATACACACCAGATATTTTCTAGTTACTGCATAACTCTAAAGAAACAGACATTAAGTAAGAAAAGTGGAAGCCAGCGAAATTGAAGTAGAGGATTTTATAGCTATCGCAGACACTCAGAAAGGCTTTAGAGCTCTGTAAATGAATATACTCGTTAATGAGGTGCATTCTGCGGGATCCGTTAGACGGATAAGGCTCCAAGCGTTTTCTTCCTGCTATTTTTAATAATACAATAATGAATAAGTTAATGATGTACCAGCTCCCAGGCAGTAAAGAAAAATATTGTGATTGTGAAATAACATTCAAAAATGTTCTAAAACATCGTTTTTTGTACATGATGTGCAGTTTTTGGAAGTTATACTTCTTTTAGCGCGATTGGAAAAAAATAAAAGAGAAGCATCCTTACGATTATTTTTTACGTGAAAAGTTGCCAAACGAGCAGACGGTTCACCTGATGTTAAGTGCATACCGCCGCCCATGGACATCTGCTACAAGCGAGGGTTCCAGATGTGTTGTCAACCTTTTGAAAATTGGGCTCCGGCCACCTCACTCACCAGACGAAACGCGAAAGTATTATACTTCCACTTTGCGCCGGTCTTCTGTGAGGTCGTGGTACTTACTCGGATGAGCCTGCCCATTCGTGCAACAACCGAGGCTACTGCGTGGCTCTACCACCGCGAACACAGTCAAAAAGCGACATCATAAAGTTGGTTCCAAAGCGGTCGCTTTGAAAAACCGGCCAATTGCGAGACAGACTCGCGCATGAAGGATCCATACCATTATCGGTAAAAACTTTCTATTAAAAATTCCTGTCTTTTTGGTATTTTATGTTTATAGCGGCAACAGAAATGCAACATCTGTGAAAATTTCAACTGTCTGACTATCACGGCTCATGAGATACAGCCTGGTGACAGAAGGGCATACAGACAAACAGATAGACAGACAGGTAGCAGAGTCTTAGTAATAAGGTCCCGTTTTACCATTTGGTTACAGAACTAAAAAGTACTGCCCACTCTCCTATTGCTCTTGCCAGCGCCATTCTCCGTCACGATGACAGAGATGTCTCTACTTTGATCCCTTGGGCAAAAGGCAAAGCCCTCGGGATGCTACGTGTGTAGATACTTTGGCCACCTCTTATCTAAGTGCTACTGCGGTTAGGGTCGGGGCGGCATCAGAAACAGCTGAAGTAAGTAAATGATGTAAATATTTGTTTTGATAACGTATATTATGAGTTTGTCACATTCAAAACTTTAGGTCTGTGGGGTCAAAGCATGTCAAAATTTTTGAAATAAAAATGTCCAACACTTATCGTAATAACAGGTTTGTGAGAACATACAGCGTGATTTTGACACCATGCCGTATAGGCTAGGTTTGTTAGATCTTAGATATGAAGTACCAGGACCTCACAGAAAATTGGCGGGAAGTGGAAGTATGCTCATAAAAAAATTTAATCCTAAATAATTCTGATCAAGAAAACTACGAAGATCAAAAGTGCTATATTATATCTTAGTACGCGTAGAGTTGGCGCCGCGGGCGACGTCTAAATTAAACATGACCATGCTCTTCCGTTACTTTCAAAGTTGTTTCACGTCGTTATAAACAAAAGTTCCGTCAGCCTTGGTGGAAAACTGTGAACTATTCGAGGCTATTTTAAATTAAGCCTCAAGGGAGAGTTTTTTAAATAACTCAGGCGTACTCAGTTCTTTATATCCTCTATTTTTGTATGTAAATGGTTTGGTTGTAAATTTATTCAGATTTAAAAATTGTCATTTCGTGCCGATCCGAAAGATGCATACGTTAAAAATATTTCTATTAAAACCGAGTATCGTATTCAAGATACAGGTGAATTAATTTAAATTGCGTTATAAAACATGTTATGTGAGCGTCGGAATGAAACTTGATTTGAATAGGCCTCGATTAAGCCTACTCGCATTTAATTAGTGATTTTGTGGTAAAATGTTCATTGTTTTAGAATTTTAGAGAGTTCATTGTTTTATTTTTTCAATTTGCATCCCGGTCCCATTACTAATATAGGCAATTTCCATTTAAGTATTACTCAAGATTAGTATACGACGATGAAATAAACTTTTCTACTGTGCCAGCAGCATTTGAAGCAGCAAAAGATATGTTATAGACATTTTAAATCTCTTTCTTAACAATTTCATACAGTTTGTACTTTCCACTGGCCATTGAATGTTTGTTTTCAGAGAAGTTTTATGTGGTATGATAAATTCGTGAGCAAAAAAGTGTCATACATTATTATCATATATACATATTATTTTTGGCTTCTAATTAATTTAAACAAATTTTATTTCTTCCAAAAACGTTAAAACAGTAAGTACGGGAAATATTGATTTTATTTCATCCTACCCCTACTCAAATCTTATTCTATAAGAACTACATCCGATTGCCAAACGTGCTACAGCATAAATGTTATTGTTTAATGCGTGCCTTTAATTCCTTCAAATAATACACTTTTATAGCATAATTGTTTAAGGACATAATGAAACAAACATTACATTACATTTTTCTTATTTTTTGTTGTTCTATAAGCAAATTTAAATTATCAAATATTTTATGTTGTTTATCTTTTTTTTTACAGGTAAGGAAATTCAACCTATCGGTAAACATGTGAAAGAAACATTCATAGAACAGTAAGTCTTAAAAAATAATTGCCAGCAGTGAAAAACGTCGCGTATTTGCACGTGGAAATATGTTTCATTTTAGAACGAACGTAAAAAACAACCAATAACACACCTTGTCGTAAATTACGCAGAAAAATAAATATAAACAACGGAAAAACATGAAGCATCACTACCGATGAACTAAAATCCTTCTTTTCTTAGTATGCGTACAAATCAGAGTGTACCGCGAACTAAAAGAACTAAATCAGCTTTTAACCGAGTTGTTGATGCTAAAATAATATCTTATTCATTTTCCCCTCGCTCTCCGGGAATTTGCGGGAAATGCGCTATATACGTTCTGTTAGTACTACTGGAACTTCCAACTAGAACGCGATATTAATAAACTAGGATATTGAGTTGTTTATCTTTTATTATGGATTTTATCTTTTTCATTTCTTGGCGTAATACAATATTATAGGTATTTATTACTTTAACTTTTTTACAGTATTATAAACTTTAATTTAAACTTAATAGTTTCTTTTATTAGACCCATCAACACAGCAATACAAACTATAAGTTTCATTCAATGTAGATTTTAGCACGATATGCTGTAACTAGTTAACACAAAAAGAAATCTTGAATTTTACTATTTTTATAATTACTATTATAAAACCTATGGATCATTTTATATAAATGATAAATTGACCAATATTTCTTATGGTTCATATTCGCAAATCTCCGTAGCGATTTGCCGTAACCTCTACGCTTCGTAGACATATTAGCATTACAATGACCGACCTGTCACAATAGCGAATCTGTCGACATCAAAGATTGAATGATTGAATACTTGATATTCGATGTTCTCTCTCTAATATGCACTTACTATATTATATTTTGCCGACTTCTATTTAGAGGAGTATAGTAATTAACATTGTGACACGAGAATTTATATTTTATATAAATTCTCGTGTCACAATGTTAATTACTATACTCCTCCAAAACGGCTTGATCATTATGAAATTTTATATATCTATTTTTCATACCCTTAAATGATAAGGGTGGTTCCATCAAACATTTTTCTACCCTACAAACAACTTAGAAATAATTTATATTGCAAAACAACGTTTGCCGGGTCACCTAGTAATTATAGATAACATTATGTGTTGGTTAAATTTCTGTTTTAAAATAAATTAACACTGGATTCTAAAAAAAATAAACAAAATTTTATCTATTATATGCTTAACATTCAGTAGACTACTTTTTTATTCGAGGGGTAGATGTTCACCTTATGTTAAGTGAATACCGCCGCCCATGGACATCCACAACATTTGAGGGACCGTATAAATATTCCGTTAGAATAAACTTTTATTTACTAAATTTTGTACGTTTCGTTTCGTACGTTAACGTCATAACTACACAATTACCACAAAGATGCGGTAATCACGTTGTTACGATGTTTATATTTTGAATAGACCATGCGTCAGTACTTAAACGATAGGAAAACTAACGGATGGTTTATATCAGATTCACGGATTATTAGTTTAGTTTGTTAACGATTCGTCAGATATTTTAGTCAAACCTTGCTGAGTACGGAAATAATTTAAATAGCCTTTGTGACCTAAGCTAAAACTAAGATTATTACACTGATATATCCGTACCTAAGTTCGCCCTCTATACCTTTTGTGATACGAATATCTATCTCAGGAAAGATGAAACAGTGATATATCTATCGCACTCGCTCTCATTATAGTTCGAATAATATTTAAAAATACTTAACTTAGATTATTTTGAAAAGCTTAATTTATGTATTCGGTGTTCTTGAATCGGTGATTTGATTTATTATATTTATAGTTTAAAATGTTTTAAATATTTCGTAGTAAAGGCGGCTTGAAAATCATGATGTAACTTATTTTGCATCATGGAAAATCTGATAAAAAAAAAACGGAAAATCTTTATCACTACACTACATGTACATATAAATGTAATGTTAAAGTGATAAGCTGTTTCTCTTTAGACTGATGCAAGCGTGAACTTGTCAACTGATGCCTGCACGAAAAGTTAAAAGCAACTGTTAGTTTGATTTTGACATAAAATATAATTAACAAAATAAATTTGAAACATTCGTAGTTGCTGTACCTACTGCAGTGAGATATAAGAGGTCTCTTAGTCACTTCCAAGGTTTCTAGTTGATAATAATAACAGCCTCTTATTCAGATCAATGTTACAATTATATGAACGGGGACAATATACGAAAATACTTAAATTTAAATATTAATCTAGTCTTTTATTTGAATTTAACTTATTTTCTGTAGATCTGTTTATCAGTCGGCAAAGGGCTCCTCCAATCTTTTCCGCTGATATCTTTCTTGAGCCACCCTATCCTACGTGATGCCTGCCCACTTGTCTTATGTCATCTCGTGTTTTTTGTGGTCTACCTTTTTTCCTTTTACCTTCCAAGGTAGTAAGGAGGTATTACTACATAAACCATTAATTCCGCAAGGCAGGATTGAAAACTCACGTTAACCGCCGTATTAGAAGAGATTTGAGGGTCCGCATTGCGTTGCCAATACACAACGCATATTTAATCGAATCAAAATCGGTTTTTCAGTAAAAGATCTTACATCTTAAGAAGTTAAAGCGAAACCCTCATCAAAAACCGATTCGTATACTCAAGCGCAAAATCGCTCTCTCGTACAAAACAATTCATCAATATTTATTACGTGTTGATATTACGTGACAGATAAAAACAAACCGTGCTGCAGCCGGAAATTCTCGAACCAAGTGTTGCCAACTAATTCCTGGATAAATTATCCGATTTGATGAGAATCGGTCAGACATGCTCTGTAAATCGAGTCAAGACAGCAAGTCGATACACCGAGTCTTTTCCCCACTAAAGAAGAGTTAAGGTTTTTAATGTTAACAATAGGGAATATACGTACGGCTTTATGTAATAAAAATAAGTTATAAAAACGGATTTACTAATGGATGTTTATCAAAACGAACAAAATTTCATCGGAAAAGTAATCCAAGTAATCCAATTATTGTTTTGTCTATTTTTTTTCTTTTACCTATCTATCTCTTTATATTTATCTTAATCTAATTCGACAAATATTTCTTGTTAAAGATATTATTTTTAGGAATTTAGACAAATAGTTTTGTTTCTTTTAAATGTCTATTCTGGAACATTCCCACTTGTTTAATAATATTAATAACGCATTAAATATTATGAAACTAAAGTAATGTACTGAAAAATATTTAATTACGTTGATAAACACTTTAATAATCGATTCCATGGTGTAAATTTATTTGTTAATACATTGATGCAATGACAAAAGTGCCAAGAACTTTTTTTGGCGATTACACATGGTAATTATAATTAAAATTTACACTAAATGTACTTGGGGATTTCTTATAAAAAGATTGTTGTAATTTGCACTAAATGGATGTCACTTATTCCGTAAGAAAAAAAAATGTAATGTAAAAGTAAAGAAAATAGGTCCTAAGTGCATTGTTTCACTCAAAACCGTGAATAGGCCATATGCCTCATTTAACCATAATTATGTCGCCAATTTATTTTTATTTTATTTCTAATGGACAAAATTTTCTACAACCCTCACTGAGATACCGATTATATGATATTGAAGACCCGGCAGAAGTACCTTATTTTCGTCACCATTACTCATTCGTAGTATTCGCCCAATTTCCGCTTACTATGACTGATTTTTTATAAATATACTGAAATATTAATATACGGGAGCGCAATGTAATTTATATTCGTGTTATGTTCTAGTAAAATATTGTTATGATTCCCAAAAAACTGATGTATTTATACTTACTTTAATCTCGAATACAAACGGCGTCCGGGTTGTTAATCTTAGTAATGTTTAGTGTTTGTAACACTATATGTAAATACTCAAATGTGTTTCTTAATATTATCCTACTTAACAGATGTACAGGTTTATTTTAACTAGTTAGTAGAACAGCTGCACTCATAGGTGCCAATTACAATTTAATGAATATGTCAGTTGTTAAGTGGCGACTTATTAAAAAATCATTTGAAACTGACATTCGCAAACTACTAAACTTAATGCTTAAGACATTTAAACGCAATCGTACTTTATTGTGAATAACTTGGCGTGCATAGGAAGGCATATACGTAAAACTTAGTTGTGTTTAATCACTCTGTTATCAAATCACTCAAATAAATCCAATGAAACCAAACAAGCGCTTTAAGCAGATAACGTGACGCGTCGCCACACCATTACATTGTATTATTTAGATCGACAAAAACAACTAATTAAATGTAATGAAGTCGTACTTCGAATCCCAGCCGAGGGCCAGCTGATTTCGCAACGCAAACATGCGTCGTAATCCCTTTTCGTTTAAAAATAGAACAAACGCGTATGACACGGGTGTCGAGGTTATTCAACTCGCACGTCCGACAGACCGGAATTTTTATATCAATTTCTTATTCATTTATTGGCGGTAAGTTTTTAATCTCTATGATTACTTTGCCTACGGTAATGCCACCAACCTCTAAAGACACTAACATGAAGTAAGTTATCATTCACGGCAATGTATGAGTGAAAAAAATGTTATTCATTTTTTGGACACAAAGTACGCTTTTTTTTAGATTGCTTATTGCCTATTTATTCAACATGACATGTATAAAACTATATCCATACTAGATAAGACATAATAGATTTATAGAAGATTCTCTTAACCTAAAACCACACTTTTGAGTTTTTACCTTAAAATAAAAGTGCAACACAACCTTAAACTTTGTATTAAAAATCTGATCTCGGTAAATTTAGGCCATTGTTTCTATATATATTCAAAGCTAATTTGATTTTTAATACATAACCTTGGGCCTTGCAGATGCGTTGAGAACCTTTAAAATAAACGGTTCCGGGGCCTCCTTACTCACCAGACGAAACGCGAAAGTATCATATTCTCACTTCACACCAGTATTCTGTGAGGCCGTGGTATTTCCCCGGACGAGCCTGCCCATTCGTGCAACCGCCGAAGCTGCTATGTGGCCCTACGACATTTAAACATTTAGTAATAAACCTTGTTAAAATAAATTTCTGTGAGTTGTATCTTGGCCTCCGAATTACAATATGTAACTACCATAATGTTGCTGGAGAATAAATTCCTCAAAGTCATATATTTCCGGCTTTCATTTTAATACTTTTTTTTACATTAATTTCGTTTCCATCCCTGTGATTCGCCTAGCAAAAAATAATAAAATCTTCCAGTTAAGGCTACATCCCCACAATGAATAAAATGCCACTGACACGGGTCTTCGTACTTTCCAAACCTATTTCAAGCAACAAATAAAAAGTAAAAAGTAAAAATAATAGGTTAAAAATTTCAAGGTTGTAGGCGTGATTAACAGTTGTTGTTTCATAACTATTGAAAAAATAAATAGAAACAAAAGGCAATTAACTAGAGTAATGGTTCTTTATGAAATGTTTCAAACGACGTTAGTGTTCAATATTCATAACAGTTGGTGTTGATATGATCGGAAATTATCGTAGCCGTGGTATAAAAAAAACTAAAGCAATATAAAAAGATCCATAACTTGTGCATGCTTGTTTAAAGAAATTTTAGAGTTTGTTTTCACTTCTGATTCCTAACGTATAATTATTTCCACTATGAATGCCGTTCGTTTTTTTTGACATAGTAATGCTATGCCTATATTTATATCCAGGTAACTTTTATAGCTTTCATAACAATAAACTAGAACACAAGAACGTTCTAAAAATATTCTCATCACACTGATAATACTGCATAAATGCGAACCCAAGTGATCTTTGACATTTGAAAACTGTGCCAACTTGAAAGCTATGCTATACTATGCCGAGATAACTCTGCAATTAATGCACTGCAAATATTATTCTAGTTTTTTTTTTTTTAATTTTAGGACAATTTATACTTAGAGAGGCTTGTGATCGATTTAGGACCTCCTTAAATACCAACTACACACATTCTGATATAAGACGATATTATTGAGTAATATCAATATATAAAAGCAGCATTCTTATTTTTTTAACGAATACCATTTTTATACAATTAAAATTAATTAAATTAATTACCATTTTTATACAATTAAACCAGTACGGACCACCGTCCTATTCCTGGTCACTTCAATTTTATGTCGGTTGTTAAATTAACATAAGAATGAGTTGAAAATTCGAATTAGAAATAGTGTAGATGACATAAAAATATCAGAACTATGCCTGCCAGTACTATTGCAAAATACTGCGACAAGGATTGTAAATAAGGTTAATAATATACATTCTCATTACAAACACAGTAACTCTTAATATAAAGTTTATCAATTCGTTATAATACTACTTTTACTCTTTATACTATTATAAACAGTACCTGGAGGACCGGATTTTTTTTGGTAAATCATGTATTTTGGAAATAAAAAAAAATTAAAAATAAAGAAAATGATCTGGTATAAAAAAAAGGAAATAAAATAAAGTGTGTAAATGATCGTGATACGAACCGCGGCTGTCTTTTTTGGGGCGAAATTTACTGTCATATTCGAATTATATATATATATATATATATATATATATAGAATTGCTCGTTTAAAGGATAAGAAAGATAACTATTATAATTAACATGACTACTATCAGATCTCCTTTTCCAATTTGTAGGCATAGAAAAGTCCTAATGGACGCTGTCATATTCGCGTCTCCAAACTGTTTGAAAACTGTATAGCATAAGAAACGTGTCTGTTTGTGGCCTAGAAACGAGGTGACCGTAAAAAATTCGCCTCTGTTTGAATGCAAAACGAAATTTTGCTTGTCTTTAATGTTCGTGAAAATATAGCAATTTTTTTTAAAGCAAGCTGATAGTTGACTGCTATCCAAACGGATGGTAAGGGGTGATATTGATAGTAAACAGTCTACCAAAAACCGTGTACTCTCAAAGTCAATCAATTTTTGTTTGATAATTCAACTAAGTAGTGATCCAATCTTATAGGGACGTCATAAACTACCGCTGGTTCTAAATAAGACGTCTCCAGACTTGTGCTCGAAATATTTCGGTCTAAAAGAATAGCAGTATGGAACTTCTTTTTCATTCGTTTAAAAAAAAAATACAAGTCAATTTTTTTACTAACCAAAAACATAACCGACACCAAATATCTCGCTCTGTATTCATTTTATAATCGATTTTCAGGCGTTCCCTAAGTATCTCCGGAGCCCAAGATTCAATACCAATGAAATCAATATGGGATCCCTTGGGAAGCACCAGCTTAGAAATAAAAATTATCATCAAAATCTGTGCACACAGTCGAAGTTCTGAGCTGATCGGCACATCGGCTGAAATGCAAATTGATTTTAATTTATACACTCTTTAGCATCCGCTGATAACTATTATAACTATTATATTGGTACTGATGTAGGGTACTGATGATAATTAAGCTAAAGTCATTCCCAGCCGTGGGCTTGTTTCCCACGTCAGTGATGTAAACTAACTGTATATGTGAGCCACAAACACTTGCTGTGCATCTGGATGCAATGCGTGTTGACGCCTTCGCAACACGTTTACCTTATGGGAGAGTTCTATAAAAATATATGTTAAAAAAAATTCACTACGGAATGTAGTAAGAGTAAAATAAATATCAGCCTATACATGTCCCACTGCTGGGCAAAGGCCTCGTCTGTACAGAGGGTATCAGGGCATAGTCCAGCCCGCTGCCGATTGGCGGACTTCACATATCTTAGAAATACTTTTTTTGTTATTACTTCGAAAATATGCAGGTTTCCTCACGATTTTTCACGTAATAATTCAGGACTTAAAATTAACAATTTCTTTGGTGCCGGCACCAGGGATCGATCTCAGGTTGCTCGAGTATATTGAATTAAAAGCGAGCGCCCGGACACTGAGCTATCACGGCTCACGTAGACCGAATGTAGGTCATAACAATAAATATTTGTTCATGCATATTATTCTTTTCAAGCAATTTACATAAATTTCACATGAACCACACAAGGTGGAAAACCCAATCCTGCTTGAGGTCGATGGATGCTGGCAACTAAAAACCATTGCGTGCAATGATTTTAGGGAAAGTTCTATAGTTGTCTTCTTGGGACAGAATTTAATAGGGATAGTGACGATGATGACTTTACGTTAGTAAATTAACAGAATAAATGTATCTCACAGTATAAGTGGACGCAGTACACGAGCAATGTTTGAAGTGCTAAGAAGCTCCGAAAACTCTATTAGAAAACTCTTTAGTCAACCAATATCACCGATGACCTATACGGATTCTCGATAGAAAATTATTCTGACTCATGACACATCACAATGACTTTCCTCAAATCTGACGTACTATTCAATCCTTTAGACTGAATCGGCTGTTTATTTTTATCGTGCTGAACGTCATTCCAAAATGATCTGGTGGTGCATTCTTAAGAAACCGAATACACGTGAGGAAAATGTTGGAAATTTTAACTAACTGTACACTGAAGGCTATTTATAAAGTACAAAAAAAACGTTTACAAAAGGCAAAGAAAATCATAAATTATTTACACAAATGCTTCTGTTGGCTATGGGTTCTGAGGCCTGTAATCCGATTAAAAATAAGCCCACAATGTAAATAATACATTAAAAATGTTTTCATCGCAAAATGGCTTGTATCCATGTTAGTAATTACTGCAAAACCTGTTAATAAATGGTAAGCCAATCGAAAAAATAATTCCATACCAAAAAATTATACGAAGTGAACATTTTAAAATATATGTATAGTTTTCATAGAAATTTCTATCACATACTCTTTGGCTTACGTTTAAATTTTTCACGAACCATGCACAGCCAACTGTCTATTGTCTATTCAATTTAAAGACATTGTCAACAATCCAGGTCACTTTTAGGGGTCACTTTATAAAGTCTATTTATCTCGCCATTGATTGTATACGTATTGTGGTGTTCCTTATTATTACGTTAATTTTTAATAAAGTTTTTTAAGTTAACTTATGGCATGTTATTTATTTAAAATTATTACATTTTTAATATCGTGTCCTAAGTCTTGAATTAAGATGGAAAGGTGCGGTGAGATTGTAAATTGCTGATATATTCATACATTATTTTGCTATCCGGTAGTATACTAGATCGTATAATTAATATCGTATAATTTAAAAAAAAAACGTTTATTTACATTTAAATAACAGCAAAATTACATTTTGTTATTTTCATAGGTTAGAACCATGCAACAGATAAATCTCTTGCATGGATGAGTAGTCTAGACCGAAGAAGAACCACAGTCTTACAGAAGACTGTGAAGTTGTAATATGAGACTTTTGCGTTTCGTATGGTGAGTGAGGTATTTGGAACACACTCTTTCAAAGTTGAGCAACGCATTTGCATCCCTAGGCTGTTGTATAAATCAGATGAACTATATTTGTGTTTTGTAAAACTACTATATTTATTTAAAATTTCTGATCATATAAAACTCTTGCTGTTTATAATAATTCATATAAAGATTAAGGATAAAATTTACCCTTCTACTAAATGTACTTCAAATAAACTAGCCTATTTTAAGGCCTAATTGTACATAAACACTTGACCATTACCGAACAAAAAATGGTTGTAAAGCTTAAAAATTTCATTTGAGTCTATTATTTCAAGCAAATAAACACACCAAGAAGATAATACATGTATTTAAAGCTAATATACTACTTATAAAAGAAGCAATAGAGAAAGAAAGAAAGAAAGAAAAGTTTATTTGGTATATAAATAAATCGTTTATAAAAAATTATTTACAATAAAAAGATATACAATGTACATGCACCAAATAGGTTTCCACTCAGCATGTGTTCACGGAGTTAGTAAACTTCGTGAATGCTGGTTTTCAGTGGAACCATAGGAGGATGATAGATGGCGTAACAAAACAGTGATTAATAAGTAGCCTCATATAACAAACACAAAAAGCCTCATATAACAAAAACAGAAAGCAAAATAAAACAAAATTAAAAAGTAACAAAAATAGATATTAAATAAAAAATAATATTAAAAAATCTGAATTACAAAAACGAAAAATAAAATAAAATAAGACAATAGAATTGGTTACAAATACATGCTTGAGCTGTATGTAAATATTAGTGGGTTGGCGTAGTGTACTGTACATAACTGTAGTGGTGGTCACTACAGTTATGCCTTTAAGTGTGCTTGTTTATTCTTCCTATTACTACACACTAATTATGCGGAAACTTAAGTGCTGGACTTTTGTATTGAAAGGAGGTACTTTTTTAAGTTGTTTTTAAAAGAGTTAGCAGATGTTGAGGTCCTGATAGAGATGTATTCGGCAGAATGTACGTTGTTTAAAACCCCTTGTAGCACAACTGTAATAAGGGGCATCCCTTACGTATGATCGGTACAAATCGAAATATTTTATCAAATATTTTCGTATAGTCTCATAATGTTTTACACCTGTCCGTAAAAATGTACCATAGCTGCGCTATAAATATGTGCCTAAAGTAAAGTATGGTTTACTAAGTATTCAAATTATATCTAGCTGCCTGCGTAAGGTGCGGAAATAATGCGACCCAGTAAAAGCACTGCCTCATTAACAGCTGTTCTAACTGGACTCGTTCATGCGAGGAAATAAATGTTATAACCTAACTTTTTCGGGGGATTGTTGTTAGACACGAAAGTGATAACATCGTATGAAATAGTTCCAATTTTAATCATACAGGTGAAGTCATTGACCAGCCCGACAAGCATTTATTTTTACATATACAAAAACTACTTTCCTCTCCCTGGTGTTGGTCGGTTAGAAAAGATTAAGTCTACTCAAGTTTGTTAATTGTATCTCAATAATCAATGATATTATATACAAATACGAGGTAGACATGACACTAACGTACCGAAACTGAGGCGCTCAAATTACGCTAATTGGTGTAATTGATTGCAATTCGATAGACTGCTATCTTTTTCCTTATTATACATGCTATATCTATCATCTGTTACATTCACTAATATTTATGTCATATAACGTAAAGCGGAACAATTTTTAAACGCCGTGCAGCATGGACATGCGTTATCTATAATTCTATAAATTATTAAACATCATTGGATAATATCCTAATAATGAACGTCAAAGCAGTAACGTAACCGTTGTAATATCAGCTTTTTACCTTTCTCTTCAAACTTCTGATGAATCATGAGCTGGATGTTCTTGTTTCATTTTCTTCGCTTAATCTTGACTTAACTTTATAGACCTTATTATTTAAAAAGTCATGACCTACACATCCTGTATTCCTGGTATTCTTTTATCTACAACACATGAACGATTACATAATCTTAATCTTACAAGAGTTCAAATTAGATGGTTACACGCTTCTCTCGTCACCAAAGTGAGTATCTTTGCTGAAATTACTTCCTTCTTTAAGCTCTCTAGTCTTGTGAAATTCAATTTAAAATGTGATGTAATAGGATTTCTTACGTGTTAGTTTAAACCAGTCTATTCCGTCTTAACTTATAGTTGCGCTAACTTAAATTAAGCATCGAGCTAACTATTCAGCCCATTATTTAACGGTTTTATTTAGCTCGACCCGTACGCAATTTGTTTATTTATTTGGGTCAAAATTAGAAATTGAAATTTAAGTACCTTCCCGTTGTCAGATTGATCTGAAATTTGGTACACACATTTAATTTAGATGACAATACAATATTGTAGTTTTCAGTGCACATGAAATAAAACCGTTTAACTTAAAAGTTTTTAAACGGTTTTTTTAATAATGTTTTTTTATAAAATGACAAACTATAATCTCTAGCCTAATCAAACGTAGGTTTCAAATATTTTTATATACACGTGATTTTTGTAGCCCGAGGTCCAACCGTTATTTTAGTACCTTGAGCCTAAGCTTGCCTAGGCACTCAAAGATGCCAGCCTTTAAAACCCATTTAATATGACTTAAATATAATGTACAGTTTCAATGTACGTCAATTATACAACATGCAAATGATTTTGCGGTTTGAAATTGTAGCATTTCCCATATTAAGTGCGTAAAAAAACTTTTTATATTGAGTTGAATGTCTTCTTCCTTGTGTATTATATTTCTTGTATATTTACAACTAAACTGCAATCAAAAGATTATATTATATTTATTTCTTCAAACTTTAAACGTACAGGCAACAACTTTTTGGCACAGTTATTAATACTGTTTGCTGGCATATAATTAAGAAAAAATGACATCAAAATCCACGCAATTTTTTTTATGTGAAAAGTTGCCATACGAGCAGGCGGTTCACCTGATGTTAAGTGAATACCGCCACCCATGGACATCAGCTATACCCGAGGGTTACAGATGCGTTGACAGCCTTTTGAATATTGGGCTCCGGCTACCTCACTCACCAGACGAAACGCGAAAGTAATTATACTTCAACTTGACGCCGGTCTATTGTGAGGTCGTGGTACCTACCCGGACTAGCCTGCCCATTCGTGCAACAGCGGAGACTGCTGCGTGGCTCTACCACAGTTGCCATACCAGTCTCACTGCCAGTCATGTTAACCCGTAACGAAAGTGGTCTCTCCATCATACTCGTATGATCACACAAAAATTTTGTGTGTAACATAGATAAAATTTAGTGTTAAAAGTGATAATAGGTAGCTAAATTTGATAGAAAAACATATTAAAATTGTACAAGCACAAAAAATCATTACTGGCTCAGTGCTGCCAGATGTACCAAATTTCTGTACAAATTATAACATTTGAATGAACTATATTTGTGGCTAGTATTTTGTATTTCTATAGGTTCATTAATTATTTTCCCCTTTACCCTTATTACTATTTTCAGAAAAATATAGGCGTGTAAGATAAATTTGCGATTACATTCAGAATACCTCCCCAGCAGAACGAAATAAAATTTTAGAGAAATCCCAAAATATCCCCGTGGCGAGGGAAATATCTGTCTCGCAAAATGTCTGCCGCCCCCAGGCGGTGACACGGAAAATTACTTGACGAATTCAAATGCAACGTTTTACAAAACGTAGAGTGGAGTCGCAAGGGAGAACGAAATTCTTTTATGACCGAGCGTTCGCATAATCATTATTTCAACGTTTTATCATCTATTCTAAGCGCGGGAAACGTGTTTACTTTTAGAAAGAAACAAACAAAACGTAAACAAAATACAATTCACATTCTACTTATACTGTAAAGTGGATGGAGGGCGTAAACATTTTATGATAACGACGCTTCCATCGTTTTCTCACAGTCCATCTATAAAAATGGAATAGTTCTCGTTTGAAACGGACTCAGATTGTTAGCATTTTAAATAAAGAATCACTCACGTTCGTTCGTTAACAGTGCCAGTTGTTTTCGAAACAACTCAACGCTTTTTTAAAACTGTTATTCCACCTTGTAGCATCTAGGTCGACGTTTGTTGTGTAATGAGCTTCAAAAAGTTCATCTTGTTTGTGTGCTGGTTTAACAGAGCATATAAGCTGACGAGCCTAAGCCATACTGAGATTAAACGATTACGTAGAAACTAGAACAAACCGATGAAACATATAACAAATTCGTGTCAGTGGCCTCTGCGTGTAAATATAGCTTCTTAAACAGATTTTAAGCCGGCAGAGCTTACTTGCAATGAAATGACAAGTTAAACTTTACTTTAATTAACAGACAAGCTTTAAGCTTTAAGCTTTCGAACTGTAATATCACTGTTGTTGTGATCGTCATTATTATACTATCAATATAAATATTAACTATCAGATTGATGTACAATTTCCCAGTATTACAACTGTAAAGGAAGTATCATTAGTATCGTCCCTTTTAAGACTTATTTTCGAATGCCAACCTAAAAATAAATACAGATATTAATATTAATCACCATATTCATATTCAAAGAAAGATTCTTTCCAAGTGTTGATTATAGAATTTTTAATTTGTATGTTAATCAGAATGAACGCCATTATCGCACACAAAAAAAACTATTTTAACAAATAATATGTAAAATTTAAGTAATGATATATGAAGAAAGATATTGACTGATAATGAAGAAAGAATTAAAACGTAAGAACATGAAGCCGTTATCCTATTAGTTGAACAATTTATTTGTATTAGGTTATACGCTAGTGAACTTTTTGTACGCACTCAGTGATATGTTTTCGAACTAAACTGTATACTTCACAAGAATTGAGATTATACAGATAGAGGCTTCAAAACAACTTCTCTTTAATAGTATTTCCGTTTGTGCGAGAGTGCACCTTAACGTTTTAATCTATAGTTTTTTTTTTTTTTTTTTTTTTTTTTTTTTTTCATTCTATTTTCTTCTTATTTCGTTTTAATTTGCGTCATACGTTGAATAATTCCACTTTAGGCGGTGAACATTTAGAATTATTGACAATCTTAGTAAACGTGTATTCCGTTTTCAAATTTCTAAAACTGAATTCATTTTATTTAACCTAAAACACAGACATGAAATTTAGTGGCTGTCGCTGTCGTAAACAAGTCGGACCAGACCAGTTTGACCATAAACAACTTTCTTTTTTACTTATCGTGGCTAGGCGGCATAACATAAGATCTTCTGATAAGTGAATTTCGTACGCTTAAAGCAACGTCCTCTGGGCTGATTTCAAGGACACTATCGTCGAAAGTTTTAATGCAGGAAAAGATGTGTATTTAGTGTAGTTAGTACTTCAAGTATCATTACGTCACATCACGTTTGCCGGATGCTTATTTATTATAGAATATATCTATTGTAACACTGATGAGCGTCATAATATGTAATCAACATTGCTGACTAATAGAAATGTATATGTAATGTACTCCTCTTACCTTGTGGCTTTGTGTCTAAATTAAAGTTACGTGACCCCGTCATTACAAAATTACTGTAGCGATATTACATTTAACACAAGCGTTACAATACTGCTTTCTCGTACCGTTTTCTAGCCTATCGATTATAAGAATAGAGAGATCGTCACTGAAACTACCCAATCATTCATATTCGGAAATTGATTACTCAACAAACTATTTATTCAATACTAGCTTTTCAGCTGCGGTTCCGCCCGCAATTAACAACATTTTTACTGTGCTTGAATGTAGCCTTCCTCAATAAATGGGCTAAACAGTGCAAGATTTTTTTATATCGGACCAGGAGTCTCTGATATTAGCGAGTTCAGACAAACAAACTCATCAGTTTTATAATATTCCGACACGCACTTGGCTGTTTTTTTAACTTTATATAAACAAACAATAATCATCTCTTTCGTCATGTTAGTGTCGAATAACACGCAATGCATTAGTGAAAGTTGCATCAAAATCGGTTAAGCCGTTTCTTAGATTAGCTCCCACAAACAGATAAACAGAAAAACAACAAACAGACAAATATATTAACAATCATTGATTAGGGTTCTTTTGCGTTAATAAATAATAATAAATAATAGTTTTTCTCAAATATCTTCCATGTATGTACATGCAATGATCAACTACAATTTTATTATTTGTATAGATATATAAACTTCATTATACAGCGTGTCTTTACCACCGCGACAATAAATTAACACACGTCTAACGCTACTTGCCAATAATCATAGAAAAATATTAACGTTAAAAAAATCCATAATTAAAAAAATATTTTTCAAACAAACTAATTAAGTAAAAAAGAAACAAAATTTGTAACATCCTATACAACTACATCTGACTGATTCATACATACAGAGACATTTTCATTCGTTGCCACAGCGCCGCATTACAAGTCTCCTTTTAACAGTATGTTTTGTCTCTTTTACATTCATTCAACCCATTCATATGCTTTGTGACCTTTACAAATGAACTTTACATTAAAGTTTTATATGTAAGGGTGTTCTGAAATTCTTTGTTTTGTGAAAATTTGATAACTCGTTAAATATTGATGTTTAAAGAATGTAAATGTTTAATACAATTTTAAAAAGTTATCCTCTATATGTGTGTTCATTTATTGTCGCGATGGTAAAGACACGCTGTATATTTAATTACTATTTATAAGTTATTTAGTTTCATTCACGGAGATTTATACACGGATTCATTTCATTTTCTGTAAGAAGGAACAGACGAAAGAAACTTTGTTACGAAACGGTGGTAAATTAAAAAGAATAACTATCGATAGATAATGTATGTTTCTTATTTCGATGAGTGAATGATTTCACCGCATTTAATTTCATTTCTTTCGGAATAACAAGACTTCCTAGCTACAATTTTTTAAAATAATCCAAACTTGAGCGGAATTCAACATATAATAAAAAAATAATACCATTGATAAAAAAGGCTAATGAACTCAAATTGGCCGTACGTCAGTTTTATGACCTCTGTGACCTACTGACAAAGTGTTGCCCGCACGCAACGATTAACATCTCTGAAATATGTGTACTGAACATTGTCAGTTAAATTTAACATCCTAGTTTCAATCATTTATCAAAACTTATCACGTGCTAAATGGGAGAATACTTTTCAGACAGTTTTGACCCGATTAAAAAGCTTGAGCTGAAAAAGTTTTTATATGGTCACTTATATGTGTAAATTGTAACTTCTGTTTTTACTTTAGCCCCAATCACCTATATTGATTTGTTATATTCATGAGAACACTTTTTTTAAATACAGTTAATTTTTTAAATATGTTTTCACAATATTTAATATTGGTTCTTATTTCTTTTTATCGCACATAATTTTGTTTTAAACTACCAACACTTCTAACACGTTACGTTGATATAAAAATTATAACTGCGAAAATTTGCATACATTCATCGCTTATTTTGCGGAGTATAATTGTCATATTTTATCGATTTTACAGATCAAATATTTGAGGTTTTATCGACATGTGCAGGCACGGATTCCCGACGTGGTGAGCCACTAGGTAGGCTAGTTTATGTCTTCACTGGCCATCAAATTGTCAATTTAGGTGCAGCATCTCCTCGCCGAGTAAAGAGACAATTTTTTTGCGTACAACATTTGTTATTCATAGAATAATTAAGTAGTAAAACAAGAATGAAACAAGCTTTTATGTCATTCAATCTTAACGAGTTACAGGTACATAGATACAGTTCAGTCCACGTTTTAGGGTTTCGTACCCAAAGGGTAAAACGGGACTGTTACAGAGACTCCGTTGTCTGTCTGTCTGTCCGTCTGTTACCAGGCTGTATCTCATGAACCGTGATAGTTAGACAGTTGAAATTTTCACAGATGTATGTTTCACTGACATAGTATACTGTAAATAAGTTTTCATATCTAATATATTTTCAGATTGCTTATCGTCATCATCACTATATAAAATATTAACTATTGACTCTTCTAGACTCTGGCAAAAATCTTTAGTTTGTCCTTAGTACTTATTGTAGTTTTGCGATGTGAGCAGTGAGTGTGAGAAGTAAATTCATTTTCCAAAGTTGTAAGCAAATTTTCTTTTATTTCTTTTATGACAAAATTACTGAAGAATTTACCTTTGACCCTTCGATCAAAAAATGTAGCTACTACTTGAACAGTTTTTATTATCAATTTCTGAACAACGAAAATCTAATTCATTCTTCAAATCAGGCACAAAGACAAGGACGGCGGCTAGACTAATATTAAGATTTTTCCGAATATTAAGATCCGTATCCGTATATATATGCGCAGAGTTTGACGCCAATGGTCCGTATTCGTGGATCTAGGAGTTTTAATGATTCGGCACATTACTCCTCTTTACATAAGTAAATTATTACTATACTTTAGAACACATTTTACACAACGTTCTCTAGTCCCAAACCTAAGCAACGCTTGTATTATGGGTACTAGATAACTGATAAGCATACTTAAACATACTTCTCATTTGTGAATAAATACATACTATAAATATATTAACACCCAGAAACTGGAAAGAACCATGTTCATCACATAATATTTTTCCAGTTGTGGGAATCGAAACCACACACTCTGGCGCAATAAGCAGGTGCTCTTCCCACTGCACCATTCGCGTCGTCAGGTAGTAATCAAAATGCACTTAATTTGTATTAGCAACGTTTCGTTTAGAATTGTGCTTTAACATATGAGGTCACTGAACATATTGAGTTAAACAGTTAATTATGAACAGTTAATTACGCTATCAACGACATAGTATCCTTGCCAAACCAATATTTGAAGGAATCTTAGTACATATAAAATTATCATTAGCCTTACAAGACAATAATCATGACCGTAGCAAAGACTCTACCAAAGACATACAAATACATAGGGCACCACGGACCATTGGTTTAAAGTATTATTTATTATTTTGCTTATACATATGAGTGGTGGCGAGTGAGGTAACCGGTAACTACTTTTCTCCTGTCATTATCCCAACTAGTTGTAATCCTCAATCGTCTTGTTAATAGTTGGGATATATTGGTTAGGTTTTTTTACCATCGAACGCCTGCTTCTAGGTATAACCTACCTACCCAAGAAAATGTTAATGACAATTAATAGGTGGTGGTTACCTAGACCCGGAAAACTTCGGGGTCTGGGTGGTTATTCAAAATTCCGTTGGTCACACAAATACTGGCCCCGTGTAAGAATCGAAACCACAATACCCAACGACGAAGCCAATAACTTAGCAACCACGCCAGGATAAGGTAATCGGACACACTCTTATAGATTAGCAACGCAGCTACAAGCTCACAATTGCCAAGATTCAGGGACAACAGCCATCGCCCAACAACGTGCGAACTCTACTATTTGTTACCTTCAACAAAATAGTCCTGAATATAAACGTTTACAGTACCGCAAATCACGAATAGGAATCGAATCAGGAACCGCATTACAAACTCTGACCAATAGACCATTCGATAATTGCAGCAATGACCGCATTGTTTATATCGCGCCTCACAGCATCCACCGTGAACTGCGACGCTGATACGCCCAGACTTTCTTTCCGCATCCAGCCAACTTCGCAGCGTTATAATCTGGTCCATACATCTGTAGAGTGACATCAGTCGAATTTACTCTTTATACCGACGACGTTAGGGTCGATAGGTTTGTGTATTCTTAAAGTACACACCCTGTCAAAAATAGTCTTTACGGCGAATGCAGTAAGGTCGCTTTTACGGTGAGATATATTCTGATCGCTTTTATACCGTACGCGTATTCTACTCGAAGTAGCTATAGTAGTAGTGGCTCCGCTGACTCCGCTGTTGGTTCCGTCTGGCGTCCACGTTTAGTCGCTCTGGAGCAGTGGCGGCGCGCGGACGTGTTTCGTGATTGCAAAATAACTAACGGTATTTTTGTGTGACAAATATTTCCGGTGGCCAACAATGACTTGTGGTACATTCTGCATACTGTGCGCGATAGTGTCGTAGAGCTGGTGAGCAGGCGGTGCAACTGCGCGCTGCTGTCTGAGGAATCGTGTGCCGGCATGAAGGGTCAACCGGTTTGGTGAGTTCACTTGCCCGAACGCTCGAATGTAGATTAGAAAGCCCTCTAATGCAGCTAAGCTTGTAGCGGTATACGTTTTGTGACAGACTCGTACTGCGGGTTATAAGTTATAAATCGTCAGTGTATGAGATGCAACTTTTACTTTGATTATATCGAGTTCTAAGAAAATATAGGCCGCTTACAAAGCTGTCAACAGTTGCCTTATAACATTTCGTTATAAATCTCTACCAAAAATATACCGCTGACCCAAATTTGGCACGGACTGTGACATTAGGTATAAGTTTAGAAAACATGTTAATGTTTAACCGATATACCTATATAATAATATTAAAATAATATTTTGTATTAATAGTTAAAATAGCCTGTTAATATTGTTTTATTGTTATACTTGTGAACGCTTAACATAGACGTTCCAGGCGATAGCGCTTTGAAAGCTTAAGTTAGGATCCGAGACAATACTTATATAATTTCGCATTATATCTTCGACGGACTATAAAACTTCTGCGATCTTAGTAATGATATCGCAAAATTATGTGATAAAAATCAAGTGTTAAAACATTGGAAATTACCTTTATATATAGGATAACATGAAAAAAGTTCAGATACATTTTTTCACACAACATTCTTTAAAGTTGTCAATAACACTTATCGATTGACGTAACATAGTTTTTGTACACTAGGTAAATGCTTTTTACAATATTAAGAAAATTATTCATTACTAGCATACGAACGGGTAAGGCGGCGCATTTGTTTAGTTTCAAATATGTTTGTCTAAACATTTGCTGACGTAATCTCATTAATTATGTCTGCCAGTGAAAATGCCTTGATACTAAACAAAAACTGTGGCCTTTTAAAACCACGTCTACGTATAAAAAATGCCGTATATAGCGCAATGTCCGGGCGATCGCATTTAATTCAAAATATTCCAACAAACTCCGGCAAAATCAGCAAATCCCGGTGCCGGATGCTGACATGACACTTATTCGGTGGTTAAGGAAAACATCCTGAGGAAACTAATTTTTTTTTAAATAATAACAAAAAGAAATTTCGAAGATCGTGGTGGACTATGCCCTCTATACAAAGGAGCCCAACAGTGGGAGATATATTGGCTGTAAATGTACTATAAAACCTATAGGTAAAACTGAAAATTTCACTTGATTCCGGAAAGTAGTAAACCCCCTTTATGGAAAATTTCCCAATCGAGTTCTACCACATGTCGCCACAATCCCGTTATATTCACGAGCGCCGGAGAACATTTTGCCTCGTTAACTCTGAAACCATCGTTTATCTCAACGTCAATTTAAGAGAAGTAGGCGCCGAAATGTAACTGAGAATTCGGTGCAGCCATAAGGTGTCCACGGCTCGAGCCTCACAAATTAGGTACTTTGGAACATCCATTCGCAGGAGCCAACTTATTACGAATTCCTGTGTCAGTCATTACTGTTATGAGATGGCTTGTGTAAACTTCCTTAGTGATTGTGTTGACTTTAGTCCTCCCTTTCTTACGTCTCTTAATCCGGTTTAATGATTTGATTACATTCAGGGAGTGTTGCCACTGATATGGGATTGCCTGTAAAGCCTTCTTAGAGATTCTTGTTCACTTTATATGTTTTTATTATTTTTATCCAGTTAAATATTTAGATCGCTTTTAGAGAGTGTTTAACATAATACCACATGCGGTTATAAAACTACTGTTACTGAAACTCGAGTTGAATTTGATCGCTTCACTTAGCTAATCGTTCCTGGTGTAGCTTTGCGATTTGGCTCTTGGTTTCTACGTGGAAAAGTCCACACAAACATTAGAAATCATTTCTTATTTCCAATCTCTTAGCGTTGACATTTTGCACAGCTGCCTCAATTTGCGGTGATAGATATAATATTTTTGGAATGTTGAGCACACAGCGCTATGATACAGTTTGCATTAAATAAAATTGTCAAGTATTGCTTGACACTATATTCTTAAATCCGTGAATACCACTGGCAATTGAAAGCTGTTAAGTTAAAACCTATATATAATGTCGTTTACTACTTCCCGGACAGTTAATGTGCATAAAACCTGATGCATATTCGTATGATTGAGATATAACAAAATGAACCTTAATAAGTTAATGCTTAAAAGATAAATTGCGTTACTTCTCTACCTTTCTCTACTTTTTTTAACACACATCGTTATAACTTTTAGTGAGATTTGATGAAAAGGATCGGGATTTCTCGTGTCGTTCGAGGGAAAACTTTCCATCGCAAAGTTTTCGAGCGTTAGTTCAAGGAGAGTGTTTCCATTTCAATAATAAGTGGTTGCGAAGAAATATGACGAAACAATGCGCATCCATGCTTTTCTGCTTTCACCTCAGCTCAATTGCAAAGCTAAACTTCTGTGATTATTGTAAAATTTATATCAAATTATGTTGTCGCCATATACCAGCAGATGTCTGTTGTCTTGGTATTTTTAGGGAAACCTTAAAAGCCTTTTTGACCTTAACAAAAGGGCTTCTAATGTTGTGTAGAGTCCTGAATCAGCTTTTGTTTTCGCATGAATCTTTGCACGTGGAAATATCACGGCCTGATGGAAGACTATAAAGTAGAAATATTTCGTTTGTTTAGGAGGGCGCATCCCCGTCAAAGATAGCTAAAGGCAAAGTCTCTTCTCCTCAAAGCTATAATCCAAGAACGTTTACCAATATTATGAACATACGGATAAATATTTCGTTACTACAAAATAAAATAACTTCATAATTTCTTTTTGATTCCGTTCTTTATTATACGAAATGAATAATGCAAACTCAATACTCATAGTCGTATTTCGTCTTAAGAGTTAATTACCAATGCCATATCTATCTCACTTTAATGGGCGATGATCACAATAGGAAGATACATTCAATTTACAACAATCGCTCAATGTTAGCATTCGTGACACATTGTAATCTGCACACTTATTTCCATTTCTTACCATTAAAACATGTTTTCCGGCACGTTTCCTCGTTACGAACATGTGATGTCATTCAAAGAAAAACTTAACAAAAAAAGCAATAATAATATCATACTGCATTACGCACCAACTGATATGCAAATCAGTGCGGCAATTTAAGAAAAGCAAGTGTTTTTCAGAAAGAAAAAATACTTGGATTTTTTCGCAAAAAATTATGAAGTACCTACAAGTTTTTCTCTGTTATAACAAATTAACCGAAAAAAATCCATTACGGTCTTTGAAAATGTATTCTCTTGGTGTTATAAGAAAACAAGAGTATAAAATATAACATGATAGTGTGTTCAAACAAAAAACAAACAACCAATAAAGACGCGAAGATAATATGATTGATGGAATTAAAGAAAGTTTTCCGGCGAAAGTAATAAAATTGGGTTTGTTTGTCTCATCATTCGGACGTCCAAAGTACCGGTTCAAGATAAGCACCTATTTGGATGTTATCTATATATTATTATCGTCTGTATATTAATACGTGAAGCAAAAACTTTGTACCTTTTTACGAAACAGTACCATGTATAATTCATTATGGTCGAAGTTCGACCACTGGGCGACCACTAGTTGCATTAATGGATATATGTATTCTTACGTTAACAGCACAATGATACAATCAGAACTTTAGTATTTTATTATAAAAATAGAATGGGACAATTTTTAGTATGTAAAAAATGAGGCATGTTTTATTGAAGTGAGTTATCTTCTTTACTTTTAAATACCTGTGAAAAGTTCCAGATTCGGTAACACGCCAAAATTCCCGCGCACATAGAAACTTAATAAGGCTCGAGCTAATCAAAACGTGTTAAATTGAACGTATCACAATCCGTCAAAAACATTTCATAAAAGAACATCTACATTGAACGTCGCAAGTGCTGGGCGACCCATTTTTTCGCTGTTATAATTATGTTAATTGTCTTCTCTGCGGTAAGAACGATTTTCGGAATACGCTCCGTTAACCCGAATGACGTCTAAAGGCCCATTGTTTCAGAGAAGCAGTGCGAGGCTTGCGTTGCTGAAGTGATAACTATTTATTGAGAGTTCGAGTAACGGTGAACAACGGTGTAATCAAAAGCAAATGAGTCAGTCTGTTTATGTGTGTGTGTGGGTGTCTGCGTGAGTGTGTACGTGTGTGTATGTTTCTAATTGTCGCACCACAATACACGTTTGTAAGAAACAAGACAAGCCTGCAACAACTCCACGTAAAAGTTGGAGGTTTGGAATGCTGATATCATAACTGAAAGACGATATGGTTTATATTGTTATTTGTTGCGTTAAATTGACGTTGCGTTCCATCTGATTTTATAAAGATAAATAGGACTTTTGAAAATTTGTCTGTTATTAAAATAAGCTGTATATAATTTAATAACTAGATAGGCGCACTGCTTTTCGTGGAATTGTCTCTGTTCAACGCATGTCTTTAAGAAAACCACATTACCATTTAATGTTTGGCAACATTAGGCAACATTAAATAATTAAAAAAATAAAAAATAAGAAAGTTTCAAGAACTGTTACTGCTTCATTTCGCACCTTTTTATATGGATAAATATACTTTATGACTGTCCATAACGATTTACAAAACATAGTTACCATACACGACAGTTGAAAAAATCTCTACGGGCCGCAAACTGAGGGTGTCCGCGTATGCATTGAGATTTCTAGGTCACATACCATCTGCTTTTGCGCGCAATCGATTTATTATAAAAGGTTTTTAAACTCGAACACTCTCGTTCCAGTTTTATTTTTGCCCGCCTTCCTATTTCTATATCTAATCCTTCTTGCTTCCTTAGTTACACTCGTCATCTTATTTCTGACGAGTTAGAAACATTTGCGAGTACTTAATACTTAATATTTACATTATTAATTTACATATGCGAGTCTTTAATATTTATACTATGCGAAAACGTTCAAATCAAATTGAAATCAGAAAACACAGGTAATATTGTTCGTCGGTCGGTGAGATATTTCGCAAAATACGTCGAAAGCTCAAGTTCAAGGCGTGCCAGACATAAAGATGTAATCTCGGGCAGCTTTCATATTGACCCATCGAAACTCGTACATTTGATGCCTTCTTTTCTACCGGACCATTTGACCCTTCAAAACATTCTCGTGTGATACATTGCTTGAAAACGAAAATATCTTTTATGCCCTAATCTGACCGTGTTAGAAATTATCTTAGCATTATCAGTCTTAATCAAAATTCATAGAGTAAGCGTTTGTTGTTATCAAAATGGCATAAATATTTGTTTTACTGTAAATATGTTTATTGCCTCTTAAGGTCGCCACGTCTTATCAGATTTGTTTGAACTTTATAATCTAATCTAATCACCACCCAAGATAACATTTTGAAATATAATTCCCAAAAAGTTTTGTATTTAAAATAAACTCGCTAAAAATTGGTAGATGAAAGATGAATAAAGAATAATAATAAAATATACTTAAACAAAGATTGAAGCAATTTGGAATCAAGTATATTTTTAATTACTTTTTTTTAAAAGTAAGTAATTAAGGAAATGCAGCTAGCGTTCTTGGCACCATGCCGCGTGGATTAGGTTTATTAGATAATATGTAATTTTAGATAGATTTAATCTTGTAAATATTAGATCAATAAAGATTGTCTTGTCATTTTTAGATCATGTCAGTCATTAACACATAGAACGATATTCCTTAAACGTAATTACATTAAATTAGAATTTGGCTTGTCTTGTATCTTGTATTAACTGATGTTTTTGCTTTTAGTCCCGAGATTATTAAAGCCTCATCTGACGCAGAACCGGTGGGCTAGCCAGAACCCACGGGTTTGGGCCCTCCGCTGTGGGTAGGGCCACGCATGTGCTCATGCGTGCGTTTAACTATGGTGTATCATCTAAGGGCCATCGAGGTCGCGGTTCAGACCGAAACCCCGATGGCCGTCGACTGTGCAAGAATTTGGCAAAACACCTGGCGACTGATGCGCGACTGTACACCGACACCATGAAACGTATTATTTAGTATTACGCATTTATATAAAATGTTACAGCGAATACTTTCAAAGGTTTTATTGGAGACCCATGGACCGGCAAAATATCAGCCTACATTCACGTTTCATTACTCCCATAAAAAGAAAGCGAAAACCAGAGCGCGATCGGCATCCAATAAAACCGCCATTTCGTTAATTTTATGACACATTATGCAACTCTGTTGTGGTATTCTTGCATATTGGCGTCGAAAACGCACGTGATTATCACGAGAAGCGTCGAAGCCGGTTCGCTGCAACGAGATTGAACTTTGTATGCGTTCATTGAACTTGACTTTTTGTTGAGCCACTTAAAATATTCAATGCCTTTTTTGTGCAGCCCACCGTAACTAGCACGTTTTCGTGCCAAAAAATGCCGATAGCCATTTAGATTGTACCTATAATAGGCGGACAAGATAAATGTTCCTGGCTAAAAAGCTGGGCCCATCACTAGCACTTCAAATATGTAATCAAAAATAGAGAAATTACAGATTTGGAACTAGTGACACGCCCCGGCTTCGCGCGGGTGCAATGTATTATATGTAAACCTTTCTCTTGAATGACTCTATCTAGTAAATAATTTTGAACAAAAAAAACCGACTTCCCACAGAAAACTATAAAAACATTGTCAACGCCTATAACATTTGAGGATTTCCCTTGATGCCATCATCAGATCTGGGTTTCCTTATCATGGTACCATCCTTGGGATATCTCCTTTCCAAAAGAATCAACACAATCGATTCATAAATGACGAAGTTATCCCCGGACACACATAAAAAAGATAAAATATATACGGTCGAATTGAGAAACCTCTTCCTTTTTTGAAGTCGGTTAAAAGCACCGCATCAAGATCCGTTGCGTAGTTTTAAAGATCTAAGCATACATAGGGACAGAGACAGCGGGAAGACTTTGTTTTATACTATGTAGTGATAAAGAGCGCTCCTCAATGTTAATAAACCAGCAAATTATATAAGACGGTGGCTTACAAAGGCGTCTAACTAGATATTGCTTGAGAAATCGTTCAGGAACTGTCTTTTGTCACGCGACAGGGCGACGGCCATTTTGTTTCGCCGAGAAAGTTCATGCTTATCTGATTACAGACGACACTTATTACAATCGGTCGCTTGTTTGCTCATAAAACGCGTAAGCTGCTTTAGTTACATTAATATTTATAGTGTCATACGTATGTCGGTGTCGCTTTGTGCTAATATCGAAAGCAAACTAGCAGTGTTAATTGATCTGTAGCGTGGATTCCATTATTACGACGAATTTTATTGAAACGTAATTGAATAAAACTTTTCGACCGGCCTAAGGTGTTTGAATACTTTTCACATCACGCTATGTTCTTTATGTAATTTCACGACGTACTATTTTTCCGAAATTAATAAATCCAAATGCAATCAGACGTAAATAAATGTGTCCCATAATGAGGTAATAACAAAATTTTACCTTATGGAAACAAGTTAAATAGTTGATATACATCTTAGAGTTATAGAAACTAAATCGCTGTTATTTAATTTATAACGACAATTTGTTTGACTATAAAATAACTGATAAAATAATTATATATCAAATAATAGCTTTATAGTTAACAAATCTCCTTAAGAAATATAGGTACTTTAAATTGTATAAATTCGTTGATTATTCTTCTCTTTCAAAAAGAAAGAGTTATATGGAAAAAAACTGTCAAGGAGGCATTGTTCGCGTGACTACATCTACACTTAACTAATGCGGCTTTCTTGGACTCGATTAATTTAAATAATGTTGTTAGGATGACCAAACTAATCACTGTCGACTACGATACATTATTCCTTAGCGAGGAAATTAGACATAATCAAATTATAAATCTCGCTACATTGAAGTAATTTTTATGGAATACGCGGCCCGATTAAAATAATAATATACCTATATTAAATTTAAAGAGCAATGAACGTCAATTTCATGCAAATTTCGAAGCGATATCGAAAAGTGACAGCCAGGAACGCTCACAATCGAACGCAAACACGAAACAATGCATTCCATAAGATAACAAACGTATTTGTTGATTGGACCTCGCGTTAATTCATCGCGTTAGTGCTTCGTGTAAGAGGCTTTTATTGTTTTGTTCGTCAATACATTTATCTTCGATGCATTAAGGTTATTTATTTTTAAAGTAATTTACGTGAGGAACTGGCTAGCGGGCGGCGTTCACTCGATGTCAAGTGATTAACGCCGCTCATGGACATTTACAACCCTGACGCGTTGCAGATGCTTTGCCAACCACTAAAAAGACGGACGAAACGCAAGTTTTTTTATGTGAAAATTTGGCAAGCGAGCAGGTGGTTCACCTGAGCTCCGGCTACCTCACTCACCAGACGAAAAGCGAAAGTGCTGTACTTCCACTTCACGCCGGTCTTCTGTGAGGTCGTGGTACTTACCCGGATGAGCCTGTCCATTCGTGCAACAGCCGAAGCCGCTACGTGGCCCTACCACCGTTGAAAGTATATTATTGATATTATGTGAGATCTAGATATTTATCTGAGATCATTCGTGCGACAAAAGAAGCATTTTCGTGGACCAACCACAATTAAAAAATCACCAGTTTTATTATAAACAAAGCAGAATTCAATAAAATAAACTTATATTAAATTTATGCATCACTAAATATGTTACTGAGGTAGGATTTTACAATACGTTAACGGATTCCTCGACAAAGTAGCTCTCGCTAATTAATGCTAGTACACTTGTGCAAACATAACTTTTTCCAATCAAAATTTTCGGCTAAATTTGGCTGCACCAGAATATTATCGCCACTAATGTAAACAAACTGCACAGTACTATAGCACTATGAATAATAACACATGACGCCTCAATTTACATAATATCTATTTGGCCAGCTGTGTACGTTGTTTTGGCAACGGCAGATTGCACCATGTGGGTATGCCTTGTGTTGAGATTTAGTTGCACTTTGACACCACATTGTTCAATGTTCCGACCATAAACAATACTCCTTGGAACGATACTGTTTATCAATATTGAATAAAGACATTAGAATTTTATGTCAATTATAAATTAAGTTTTAAATCTTACCTACCTCGTTAAAACCACTAATGTGTTTAACGAGTTTTTCCTATTTTTTCTTCGAATCAGCTACAACTACAACTTCTGAGACTTCTGAATTTTTATTATATTTTGGACACTAAAGCTTTTTTATCCTTTCCCATAAATGCAACTCATTTACTATCGATAGTGTCGTTATTAACGAATAAAATGCAATGCGAAAGCTACATTCATTTGAATAAAATATACTTCATACGTAGGTACATACTTTAAGGCGTCTTCGGTAAAATGAAATATAGCAAATCCCGCGACTCCGTTATTGAGAACATTCGATCTATGTTATGTAAACTTTCCCAACGTACGCTCTATAAATCAATCATCTTGCTAATAAGCGTGATATGTATAACATGAACTTTAATATTCGGTCACAAATTACTTTAGTAAAAGTTCATGAAAACAGAATATTAAAAACCTAAAAATTACCGAAGATACTCTAAGCTGATTCAATAAATTACATTAGTATTTACGTAACTAACTGGTAATATTTCATGATGATGAGAGTTGATCTAGCAGTGATTAATATTTAAATCCAACCGTCCATCCGAAGACGGCCATTTACGCCATTCGAACTTTTATACTGTTCTAAACAAAACGTAATAATTCAACATGAGGAATTCGCTTTTACTGGCGTTTTATTGTGCCATTAAATAATTTTACATCTTCGAAAGCGTTCGTCTAACCGACGCGACTGCATTGTGTTGCGCAGTCGACTGTGGCATCAAAAGCCAAGATTAAACGTTGGCGTAAAAACAATAAGTTATAATGTCTCTAAACCAAACCAAGTTCTCGAAATTTCAACGAGCGCATTAATTCTCAATCGTGAGAAATGCTCGGCCATTTCCTTCTCCTTCCACCAAGATATTTAACATCGATGGAGTTCCTCGATTTTATGTGTTTCAGACGCACCTATTACTTCATTAGGATTCCGTAACCAAAGGGTAAAACGGGACCCTACTACTAAGACTCTGCTGTCTGTCTGTCTGGCCGTCTGTCACCAAGCTCATGAACCGTGATAGTTAGACAGTTGAAATTTTCACAGATGATGTATTTCTGTTGCCGCTATAACAACAAATACTAAAAAACTGAATAAAAATATTTAAGTGGGGCTCCCGTACAACACACAAGATTTTATTGCCGTTTTTATTGATAATGGTACGGAACCCTTCGTGCGCGAGTCCGACTCGCACTGGCGGGTTTTTTAGCAATTATTTATTTTAGTAAACGCTCATGTGATTTGGAAGTTCTTCTTAAATAAAGAATGGCTGTATAAATCCTCGCGATATATTTCTTCATCGTTAAATTGTCGGAAGTCTGCTTTTAGGCCGTTAAAGTTTATTCGACGATCAGATCACTGAACACGGGTTGCTCGGCTAATAAAATAACTAACACCTTTAACTGAGCTACGATCGTCGTTTTTTTATGTAAGAAAGATTGACTCTTTCTCACATAAAAAACCAGTTGGCGGTTCACTGCAACGCCCGTAGGGTTACAGACGCGTTGCCACCTTTTAATACAGAGGGCCCCCGGCTACCTCACTCACCAGACAAACGCAGAAGATTAACACTTCCACTTCACGCCGGTCTTCTGTGATGTCGTGGTCGTACTACTCATGACGGACCTGCACATTCGTGAAACAGTGAAGACCGTTCTGTGTTCCTAACACTAAAGCTCATTTTTAACGAACTTCAAAAAACAAGGTTTCTCAAGTCGACCGTATATATTTTTTTTTGTGTGTTCGCGGATAACTTCTTTTCTTCGTCTTCGCTTCTTTCGTGAACCGATTTTGATGATTCTTTTTTTGTTGGCGATTTGATATCCCAAGGGTGGTAACATGATAAAGAAACACGGATCTGATGACGGATCCCGGAGAAATCGCGAGCACTCCTCAAATTTTATAGGTATTAACAATGCTTGTAGTTTCCTGTTTTAAGTTCTTTCTTTTTATTAAAAATTATTGTAGCTATTCGTAGCTCATTTTTCCCACAAAACTCATATATTCAGCGACAATTTCGATCGATAGATTCGCGGTAAACGCGACGAATGTCAGAATAATGCACTTTCCGCCGTCGGTCGTGTGCTTCCGTAATAAATAACTTTGGCTCTAATCGCGCGGGCTCCGTCGCCGGGTGCCTCGGCCGCGGCCTTGGGGCCTTACGGTCGCGCGAAACGGCCTCGTAAGGAGCGCCATCCGATGCCGTCCCCTTAGCACGCCACGCCGCGAAATGCCGCATTACTCCCGAGAACGAGACGAGGAGACGGAATCCTTTTTTTTTTTCATGCGAAAAGTTGTCAAACCAGCAGGCCGTTCACCCTATGTTAAGTGACGAAGCTGCCATGGACATCACTACATAGTATAAAACAAAGTCGCCCGCTGTTTGTCTGTCACTATGTATGCTCAGGGCTTAGATCTTTAAAACTACGCAACGGATCTTGATGCGGTTTTTTTACTAGATAGAGCGATTCAAGGGGATATGTATAATACATTGCACCTGTGCGAAGCCGGGGCGGGTCGCTAGTCTAAAATAAGTGAGCGCTTGCGGATGCGTTGACGACTTTTAAAAATATGCACGCCAATTGCCTCACTCAACAGACGAAACGCGAAAGTATATACTTCAACTTCGTGCTGATCTTCTACCAGGCCGCGGTACTTCCCCGGCCGAGCCTGCCAATTAATGCACCAGCAGAAGCTGTTACGTGGCCCTACCACAGTAAATATAATATCTAACGTCTATAAATTTCCTTTCATTTCTTTCAATGGATTCGACTTTACTGTATATGGCAACATTTTCTTTCTTTCCCTTTTGGTGAAAGCAACCCCCATCAATAATTGCATCATTATTGAATTTTCAATCATTTTTCTTTTTGCGCTTTAGGTAAAAAATGACGACAGTGAATTTCATATAAATTACGCGAGTGTGAATTACGAGTAGTGAATACGCGTGCACGATCGGTCATGTGTCATATATTTTATTATATATATATTTAACACATAATTAACGTATTACTTCTAATATCAGGCATAAGAAGACAAACTGTTTTTTACAGAACGTTTCATTCATTCATTGTAAGGCTTTTCATATATATATAGGCATTATATATATATATATATATATATATATATATATATATATATATATATGTATAGTCATCTTACACAATACTGACAATCTTGAAGTTAATTGAGTGGACCGCTCTGACCGTTTAACATAATTATATGAAAATCGGTTAGAGTAAATAAAAAACTTCAGTGTAATAATGTACCATGTAAGAAATTATATTTCTTAGGTGAAACAAAATAGAAATAAACATATTTCAAAACACATTATTGATGTTTGACACATTACTAAAGGCTGATTTATCGGCTAACTTCATGGTGCTAATTTAATGTCGCTCACTAATTTCATTGTGCTCATTTCATGTCGCAGTGCGCGTCTACCAAAATTATTCGCTCTATTCATTTTTTACCCACCGCACTAATTATAATTTAATAAATAGCCATTTAGAACTGGAAACATATATCGTTTATTAACAATTCCTTCAACAATACAATGAACGCGAAATATTTAAAGATGAAAAATAAATCATAAATAGAAAGACTATTCTTCATAACATACCGAACTATGATCATTTCGCACCGTGCGTAGAATAACGTCCTGTGGTCACATAGAACGAATTTGATTTTATCATCGGAAAGTCTTAATTATTGTCTACGCTTTCAGATGACATAAATTTTTTTTTCGTCTGACTTATAGATATTGAGATACATAATAGAACAACGTTCTATCTGATTTATGCTCCGCAGTATAAGGACATATGTACCTTTAGACACTGTTTTTTGTAATGACTAGACTAAGCTTACTAATGTAATAAACGAGTGTAAAATACTCTATTAGAGTCAATTGATAATTATTGCACAGTCACCCACTTTTTATGGTTTTTTCGTTGAAAACAGTGCTACATGCGTTTGTATCATACATATTTTCTGAGTTTTTAGTAGAACAACGTTAAAAATGAACGTGTGACCCATTATTTTTTAGAATTTTCCGTTGAACAACGTTATATAAGCGTGTTTATGTGATCTTGTGACCCATTACTGATTGCCATTTTCCGTAGGAAAACGTCACTATTACACATGAAACCTCTTATTTCCTAAATTTATATAATTATTAATTCAAAAAGTATACTGTTTGTTAATATACCTAATTATATCACAAACCTCAAAAATTGTAATAGCAACTGCTATGTATAAGAAAACTATAACCAAAATAAAAAAATAATAATTTGAATCGGCCGTCCTGAACAATTACAATTTTGCAGATGTCACGTTGTTCTACGCAGGGTGCGATTTGGCAGTGGACTCGAACTGTCACATTTGACGTAACCCTCCGTCACCAGTCTCAATTTAGGACGCGTCATCTGTCTAAATTGACACCCACGTCGTTAACAGGAACCGAATTGTACTATTTTTAAATTAGGCTCTATACCAAAGAATATAAATAGAACATTTTATTACAACTATGGTTATGCTAACATATTAAATGAAAATATTTTGCGGACAGACTGTCTGTCCCGTAACCATGAACACAGAAATGGTTCGAATTGTTGGAAATTAAAACGCGATAAAATCCGTAAAATTGTTTAATTTAATATGTATAACATTCGCGTAAAAACAAGAAATCAATATATGAATATGCTATCATTCCTCTTTCTCATTGATTACATATTCTTCGTTAAAGAATGTCCGCTAGTTGGTTTCATAGCGTCATGTAACCATAAACGAAGTCGTCGCTCTATATTTTCGCATACCTTCTCTCGATTCCTTCCTGTAAAGCCTATAGAATGCGGTACGATTTACGCAACTAGATTAAACACGATTAAACACACTTAGGTCGCACGCTAACATCACGTGTATGGAAATGTGAGCAATGAACAATCTATAACACGTGTTTTTGAACTACAAACTTCTTGTCAAAATAGAATGTTTCATGGACTGTTCTATCGCCTTCAATTTTATTTCAACTTGATAACTACGAGCTCTGTATAACGTATTCATGATCACGAGACGCATTGGGGTGTTTGTTACTCGAATACTTTTGTAGTCAGCCGCGTACAAAAGTATTCGAATACCATACACAAGGTTCACCCGGTTTCTCAAGCGGTTCTCTCCACCAGCCAACGAATAACAGAGAGGTTTTCACCACCAACCAAACACTGCCAAACAAGCCAGTGCCAACATGAATGTATGTTGGCTACGGCTGTTTCTCGTCGGCCCATAGTTGAAAATCCCCCCATTTTGTTAATGTACGTATTTTTAGATTTTTAGATGTTAAGAGCCGTGATAGCCCAGTGTCCGTGCACTCGCCTTTAATTCATTATACTCCAGCAACCTGAGTTCGATCCCCAGTGCCGGTACCAATGAAGTTTTTAACTTTAAGTGCTGACTTATCACGTGCTCCGCGGTGAAGGAAAACATCTTGAGGAAACCGGCATATTTTCGAAATAATAACAAAAAAATATACTTCGAAGATATGTGAAATCCAATTCGCAGTGGGGCCGCGTGGTGGGCTAAGCCCTGATACCCTTTGTATAGAAGAGGCCTTTGCCCAGCAGTGGGACATGTATAGGCTGTTTACTTTACTCTACTTTTACGCATTTTTAAACTCCACATGCATTTATCTGCTTAGGATTAGTATATTAAGCTCTTTGGAACTTCCCTTTCATTATCTCTGTGCCCGGTGAAACTTTATATAGTTGTACTCGCGGACTCGACAGACGTTCTGTAAACACGGCTGAAATCCGAAAACAGCTTATAAATTAAAAATTTAAAAAAAACCGTGGACCAAATTGTGAATCTAAACCATTCTCGAATCGACCTGAAGACATACACAAAATTTCAATAAATAAATAAATAAATATTTTAGGACACATTTTTACACATAATTTTCCAGTCCCAAACTAAGCAAAGCTTGTACTATGAATACTAGAAAACTGATAAATATACTTAAACATACTTTTCTTTTGTAAATAAATACATAGTATACATATATAAACACCCAGACACTAGAAAAACACCATGTTCATCACACAATATTTTTCAGTAGTGGGGATCGAACCCACACCCTCTGGCGCAGGAGGCAGGTACACTACCCACAACGCCATTCGGGTCGTCAAGAATAAAATCGGTCCTATCGTTTAGGAGGTGTTCAGTGACATACACACATACAGAAAAATTATATACATAAAGAAGATTGCCCTGGAGTGTTTAAATCTGCCCTTGAAAGTCGAATGTATTGCCTTTTGAGCTATTAGTTTAAACCGATTATACTCGTAACATCTTGCATTCAACGTTTTTGTCAATATCAATAATGAAATCAACCACCAGATAATAACGTTATTATCAAATACTTGCGATAATATTAGGATCTGTCAAATGTTATTTAAAATGAATTAAGAATATTTTTTCTTTACATACGAACTGACTAGCTTTATATGCAACTGAACTAAAAGTAATGTGAAATATTAAGTAACTGAAACATTCCATACTCGAACGATTTTAACTACCTCAGGCCATGTAAACGAAAGCTTCGAGAAATTTATTATCGCGTTACTGTACGAAGTAAAGCCCAATCTAGATGAAGCCGACCTTGAATCGAATTTTCGAACTGGCTAAGCCTAAAATTATTAACCGTGCTCGGTTATATACGGTTAATATTTTTACGAGTAAGTTTTCAGGTAGCTTTCATGACTGAGAGCCAACTTTTGGATTGATTAAATAAGAAATTTCCAACAAAACCAATTGATTGAATCTATTTATAGGATGAACAAACCCTAATTGACTATTACACCGTTTGATTTTGAATTCCAAACATCCGTGGCTTATGCTAATTTAAAACTTTTTTTTATCGTTCTTTCCTTTACGTTCTAAAAAATGAGAGAATAATGGAGGATAGAAAATTAACTTATGAAGATATCCCGGTGGCGCCATTGCTAACCCATCTCGTCCGAGAGGCCGTGCGTTAGATTCTCACACAAAACAAGTATTCGTGTGACCCACAGATAATGTACCGAATCTGGCTGTTTATTCCCAAGGAGGGTTGACGTCAGACGGGCGGCGGGTCGTAAAAATAACACCTAGCCAATACCATTAACAAAATGATTCACATGTGGGTCGGCACCTAGCCCGGATGAGCGGTATTTAAGAGAAAAGAAGATATTTTACCTTCTGAAAAAAAAATAAAAAAGAATTTCTGGCCGGTTCTTCTCTTTACAGTTCTAATTTTTAAACCAGTGCAAAATTTTGACGTTCAGAAGTGCTAAGTACAAGGTCTATTTAAAATGACCAATTTGTTTCGTTTTTGACAGACTTCAAATCAAAAATAAAAATAATTATAAGGTTCGATAAAAGAGGTTTTTACACATGTTAAAACATTGTCTTATCAGTAATTACATAATAAATAAACAAATACGAATGACATTTGAAGATTCTTTAGATTCTTTTGCAATGCATTAGAAAAGTTTTCTAGGTAGGTGTAGTGTTCTCATTCGTTCGACGTATAGCTCTCGCGTCTGCATACGGGTGAAGTTCAGCTCTTTAGGAATTCTTTTACCTCGAATATAGGTCAGGCGTGCTTTACGTATTTGCTCTTCAATGCGAATGCACTTTGGCTTTGTTTGAAACAGGGACAATGAGCTCGGACGCAGAGAAATTATAAAGGCACTTTATCATAATTATGTGATACGTTAATATGTGGATTTCTTTAAAAGGTGCAGTATAAATATTGCCGAAGGTTTTCTTGAAAAATATGAAAAATCTTATATATTTTATTTTTGTAAACATTCGAAAAACAAGTTTTTTTTTTTCTTTTGAACCTTTCTTGAACTGAATATTTTATTTAAAATTTAAGAGTATCTAATTGCAATTATTTTAAAAATTAATCGGGAAACTGTTGGTTGCTATTCTTGTAAATATTGCAATTATTATGAATTATTTTAATGCATTTTTCTGTCTGTTCATTTATACCTACTGTTTAATATACCTTCAAGGTAACTTTCTTTACTATTTTATTGTGTTATCCGGAGGAAACTTACATTTAAATCTTTATTATTTGCCTATTGGATTATTATGAAATCATTTTTTGTACATAAAACTATAAATACTTTTGTACATAAAATTCTTGAGGTAGGTGTGACAACGAAGTATGTTGTTAATGTATTATTAACTTTTCGGAATTATTAATTCGAAAAGCAAAAGGTTATTCTTATACTTTACAACATTGTTGTGTATTTTGATACAGTTAAATGAATACAATTATTTAAATGTAATCAATTATTATACGTTAATTAGGCTAAAGTCTGTGGAAATAATTGATTTTTCCATGCGTGCCCGTTTCCTGACTCCTATAGCATTTTATCTTATGTTAAACTTAAGTAGATATAAGTTTAACATAAGATATTATCTGAAGTTAAATACGGACACGAATAACACCAAAGTTAGTAAGAAAATAAAAAAGGCTCTAAGATTTTGAAGTCTTTGAATTTGAAAAAGATATGTGTCAAAAGAAATCCTATTACATCTATTAAAACAGAGTGCCATTAGAAATTCTCAGCGTTGGAAAGAATGTCCGCAATTCCGTTTAACACCGAGTGACAAATGTCGGCCCGCGAAGAAGGTCACGTTAACGCAGAAACGATAAAGCGAAAGAAAACGTAGCACCTTTTCGTATGAATTTTATATCTCCACGAGTCTTTAACGTAACACCATTTTACTACATTTCAAATACATATCTTTAGGGAATATTTTATACATTTCGCGTAGCGAGCACAGATTTTTAGATACACTTTTAAAGCTACGTATCGACGCTTTCGATTCCGTTGTTTGCATCTATTTTATTATTTATTTATTTAACGCCAATGTTATGAACACTAGCAAAGACAAAATGATTAAAGATATATCAATTGCTCGTTAGTGCGATTACAACTTTAGGCGCATTTTAGACGCAATAATGAACTAGACGAAATACGAGGTTAAAAAATAAATTTGATTTGTTACAAAATCCAAAAGCTTGTTTAGCATAAATTGTACAAAAAATTCAAAATAATACGACAAATTGAAAAAAGTCTTTCAAATTCCATAAAAGTTAACAAGGCCACATTAGTAATTCAAAATAAACATAACGCTATTTTTTTAAAAAAGCGGTAAATAGAATCAATAGACTGTAATAAAAGATTTCGTTATGCTCTGCGTCGCGCTCAACGTCTAACATTTACGTAACGCGTTCAGTTATCGCTCCATGTATGGAATTCTAAAAGTTATTATACTCTGTGTACATATTGTACTTATCTAATCCAGTCATAAATTTTGAAAACGTCACAGTGTTAAAATAAATTGTTTTTATATGAAAGTGTGTCATTTTAAAGACACATTGGATTTCGTTATCAGCCGGACTATCAAGTTTAAAAAAGCTGTAAGTCTGTGTAATAACACAGACTTACAGCTTTTTCAAACTTGATACTTTAACTTTTGTTTATATAACGCTATTAAATATTACTAATAAGTCGCCCATTGGTCGCAAATTATTAATTAACGTACAAATTTGTTACGAATTCATATAATGAAAAAAACATTAATTGAGTATATTCATAATGTCAATGTCAAACACACAATAAGCTTGGTAATATTACATTAAACCAATGTGAGCAACTGCAACTAACCTAACATCATCTTCGTTAAGTTTTCTAACGAAAAACTATACAAATTCGCGGAAAAGTGTCAATTAACATTATGATAATACTTGTGTGTACACAATACATGGTACATAATCATATGTTTTGGTAAACATCCCATTATAGCGTGTACATCTGTTAATATTCCGCCGATATGGAAGCCATGAGCCATGTCCGTGTAAAAAGGCCGCTCAATCTCATCGACCAGTTCCGGTTCATTAAAAATGGACGTACCGTTCCTCTATGCGAGCGCTGGACGCTCCGGCATTATCCGCTGACCACGGTAAACGCCGCCAGTGCGAATGAAAAACTGGATCACGTTTCATACAATCGAAGGGAAAATATGCTTCCATTGAAATATAAACAAACGGTGCTATTTAGTGCCTCCAGTTTTATTTTAACATAAACGTGTTGACTAGTTATAGAATATCTATAAATGTGCGACTTACTTCCACAGGACTGAAAGAAAAATCATTTCATTGCCAAAGTTGCAGAGCGTTGACCAGGGTTGCTCTGTGACAACATTTTATCTTCTTTTGAGTTTGTTTCTTTTTTTCTGCCGACTGTTGTCTGAAAAATAAAACTAAACGCATATATTTATTCAACCCAAATACTGAGCATGCTGCTATTTATTTCTTGCGCCGCCGATGAAAAATAAGCTTGTCCGATCTGACGGTCAACGGATTACCCAACCTTGTAGTAACTGTACCGTATGTACGCAGCTTTATACCTACGCTGATGTTCGAGGTTCTCAGCGGCATACGAAGCGTACAAGTTATTATACGATACATTAAGAGTGTTTTGGTATGCCCGCTGACGGGTGTTATCAATCACCAACGTTGCGTCGTACACGTAAACAACACGAACCGTTTCTAGACCATTCCTACTGCGCGTTTTTCGGAGCGGATTATAAACATGACGCCTTCTATTACAGTATCGTAGTCGGTTATATTCTGAAACTAGCTTAACCCGCTTTTTGTTATTTATGAAAACAAAACGTTAATCTCTTGTTTACAATAGGAGCACGCGCATTAAAAAACAAGTTTTTTTTTTTATCTGTAGCGAAACAGAACCAAAACAATAACTACAAGGTAAACATTTTTTTCTACGTTCAGCCGCCAGCCTGACGTCAAGTCCTCCCGAGTCAAAGTCACACAAATAATTGTCCTGTATGGGAATCGAACCCACGACCCCCGGTTCCAAAGCCAATGCCTTAGCACCTGCACCGAGGAAATATTTATACTATCGCAATCGGAGTACCAGTCTCGTTCGCTACATTTTGTCATAAATAAAAAATATGTGTTTGTCATTCCACTGGTACAATTTCATGTCAGTTATAGAATGTGGTTAAGTATTTTTTATAATATGAAAATGTAGATATAGTCTACTGTTAATCAGACTTGAAACATCCACCTTTTCCAGAGAATTAAATTTTATTAAGTTGTTTATCAAATATAAACTTATTCAAAGCCACATTGGCCCACTTCTATTATTTTCATAAAGCAATTTTAATTTTCTTTTATTCTATAAAGAAGTCTGTAATTTACTGACAGCCCGATTTATAAAATCTTTTGTACTAAAATTGGAGGGTGACAGGCCTTTGACAGTTAGAAGGGAACGCTGTCTGCTATGAAATGACAGAAAATAATGTGAAATTATTTATACGCTATTACTGAAAACAGGTCTGCCATTGTGTTATATAAATAATTCATGAAATGCGTCAGTACTAAACGAATTATTTCCTTCTATAATACTGGCAGCTACAGTCAATTGCGGCCTAGTAGACAACTTCGACGCACATAATTTAAGAACGGAATTTTGATAAATGGAAAACTGAAAAACTTCTGCCTCTCACGTGCCACGTAAATTATTCGTTCACCATTATTACTTCTCAATCCGTCACCTTCGGGATGATATACTGCCCGATCAGGCAGTATGATACCACGCTTGGGACACGAACGATGGCGCATTACTTTACCCAGTGCACATATCCCAATGAATTGTACTAAACCATGCCGGATGTTTCCAATTGCGCGAGTAACTGCTACTAACGCCGCGTATACGCCGTGTACCGTTTACTGCACAAAAACTTCGTCAATACCACTGGATGCTGACAATACTGTTGTAAACCCGCTCAATCATCGGCTTTATTGTAAGATGCTAGCGGCTTCGACTATGCAAAATGAGTATCACTATACTGTTTACACTGCTGACATAATTTGTAGATGCCAAGCATAGCGATTAATTTTACCATAAAATAATAATGAAATAATTAGTTGTGCTAAAACTTTTATGAGTACATTTCTACGGGAGTAACAGTAAGTAAAAAGGTAATAATAATAATCCATGCTCATTAATTTTGGTTATGGCTTGTAGTACTGTTATTTTCTTTCAGTCATCCTAAACTTGTATTAGCGGAAAATACTTTTCTTTATCAAACTCGTGCTAAACTACGCATCAGTCGTAAGGGCGATTCTGCAAAGTAGAATGTAGATATCGGTATATGTACGATTATTGTGGTAAGACCACGTCCGCGAAAGTACCACAACCTCACAGAAGACTGGCGTGACGTATAAATTTTAAACGTTTGCGTTTCGTTTGGTGAGTGAGATATCCGGTGCCCAATTCTTTGTAAATTGGTAGCGCTACTGCCACCTCTGGAGTTATATGATGTCCATAAGTAGCGGTAAGCACTTAACATCAGCTGAACCGCCTGGCAGTTAGCCATGTTCTTACATTAAAAAAACAGACGTACGTAGGCAAATTGTTCCACTTTTACTGTAAGCTTCATAACCGATGAGGCGAACGATCGAATTTGTCGAGCTATCATCTTCATGCGCGCTTTACAAAAATCTTCAACGTAAAACCCTCGTTCGTAACGCTGCTTACTTAAAATTTTTCTTTGAATTTCCCGAGACCATCATCTGCAATTTGCGCGAAATCTCGCCACCTTGACACTCTTTTGCTCGTAGCTCTTCCTTTTTAGGGGTTCCGTACACAAAGGGTAAAACGGGGGGCCCGTTACTAAGACTCCACTGCCTGTCCGTCTGTCACCAAGCTGTATCTCATGAGCCATGATAGTTAGACACTTTAAATTTTCACAGATGATGTTATTTATGTTGCCGCTATAACAACAAATACTAAAAAACAATAAAACTAGACATATTTTTTTGCCGTTATTATACATGTCATGTTACGGAACCCTTCGTGAACGAGTCCGACCCACACTTGGCCCACAGACCGCGAATCCGTAAGTGGCTTACTAAATAAGATGAAAATGGACTGCTCGTGATAACGCTCCATAAGGAGATAATTTAAATAATACGATCGGCACGGACTGACTGAGACTTCTCTTATGTACTTTAAAATTAACAGAAATAGGAACAAGCTCGTAAGTTTGCGAATATAAAATACTTCTACTAAATTAATACAATAGCGCTTGTAAAAACCTTTACATATTTTTGATCTTCATATTTTTATACGCCTCGCATTTTATGAAATAGTAGCATCAAACATGAGGGGCTTGAAACTATAATTCGAAATGAATATACACTGTGAACACTAAAACCATTACGTCATCCATTCCATTTTACAGATACATTATGGTACATGTCTGCAAGACACTACGACGGCACCAAAGTATGACTATCTCTATATATTATTGCTCAAAAATTTTCTTGTCGGAAAGTCATTCAGTCCACAATTTTTCATCGAATTTAATGCCGCTATTGACGAAAAATAAAGTAAATTTTATCATTAAAAAACTATTCGTTTAAAAATGTCTTATAAAGAAATAACAACAATGCTGTCTATCAACGATTGGTTTAAATGGTAGTGAAGTAAGATTATTCCTTTTATTCATAAATTACCTATTTAGATATTATTATACCATATGGTAACTTGTCATGGTAATGTGCAAAAATTTTGCACGAATCTTTCTCCAACTTCTTATACGTATTCCGTGGGCATATAATAATTAAATATACTAACAAAACGTATTTACCAACAACCGTAGGCGATAAATAAATTGTTCACACGTCGCTTCGAGTTTTCGTTATTCAATCGGACGTGTTTCCAGTAATTGGATTCCATGTGAATTTAAAAGTATAACCGTATCAATATTAATCCGATTGCAAAACGGCGAGTACGTGCCGAGGGATTGTGCAAAAATAACACACTGAATTTATTAATTTATTTCTGTCTCCCTTTTTTATAGGGGCTCTTAAGCTGAGCAATTTCATGACACGTGCCAGTGGAATGAGTCTAACAGCAACACGTGCCACGAGTGCCTACGAAATGTTAATGCCATAAACGTAACGGAGCTTTAATAAAGATTAATTTGACGCTTAAAAGTCAAACTAATCGTTAGCCATTTAATCGTGATCATTCAGTTCTTCATACGGTATGTGCGCTCATGGATTGGTCTCATTAAGCCCATTTTATAGCACCAGATGGCATTAAATGCGACCTTGTTATTATGCAACATAATACACTGTCGCCTGCATCACCCACGGCACCAGTTACTCTGTAACGGTGTCAAGAATATGACGGCTATAAATAGAGTTTTCGCAGAGGCTAGAGTATACAATGCACTGAAGCTCTTAATCCAAATCCATAAATCAAACATCAGCTGCGAAGCAACATTGTTCCATTTCGACCAACTTTTGTTACTTCGATTTATTTTTTTATGATTGTCACATATTATTACCAACGAAAACAACGCTTATTTCTCGGCAAGTGACATAAAAGTTTCAAATTTGAACACGTCTTTCGTAAGATAGTCTTTAGAAATCTTCTTGTATACCTAAATTTGGAAATAAACAACGGACAGCATTGATCGTCATGTCGACAGTAAAGTATTTGATCTAAGTCCCTAAAAATCAGAAAATACATTATTCTTTCCGAAAGATCAAAAACATCTGCGTATGACAGTATCTACTTGGCACCAAATTGGCTCGTTTTTCCCCTCTACCTGAATGGAAGCACGTTGAAGTGTGATAAAATGGAAATTTCTGAAACAACCTTAATCTTTAAGGTAGCAATATATAGATAGACTCTTAGATAGGCTCTTGAGATTTTATCTTTCGTTAAATACGCGACATAAATCAAAGTTCAAATATTTTAAATAGTAAATCGTATAAAATTCATTTCATTCGAAAAATTATTTTTATATATTGGAACTTTTTATATATTACCGATGTATATCAGACATGTTTCTCGGCGTGAATATTGTGGTGATAACTTTTGCGCCACCTAGTAGAACTCACTTCATGCATAGAGAGCATGCATGAAGTTAGCAAGGTAAGCCAATGACGAATATAAAAAGTGCAATGCATATTTCGAATACACTTCAATCGACTTCAATGGGGATAGACCTCGCGCCTGGAAAATGGAACTATTTCTACCATATTAAAAGAAACTTAACATCATCCCGCGAACATTATGAGAACCTAGTCATTTGAACTTGATAAGGTAGACAAATAACTAATGTTGTCATCGTCGCCGAGATGGCCGCCACACGAACACCAGGGCGTTGTAACTTACTAGTACAATGAATATTCGATTACTATTTAGCGACATAAAACTGTTAGCAATCATTGTACAGCCCTAATTTCCATTTTGCCCAACACGGCAGGTGGCCCTTGAGGGTCATTATTTCATATTAAACTCGTTAATAGTCAATACACCCACAGGTATCGTACACGGTCGCATTGCGTAATGGAAACCCTACCCGTGGATTCTCTATTAACGTTTTAATAATTTTCACAGTTTCGACTTTCAAATGACCTTAATAATTCCACGTATTAAGTCTGTTAACCTTACCATACATGCAAATGAATTATTTAATCCGCTCACGTTTTTTATCCCGTTGGTGCGTTGTTGATCTGGACGCTCGTTTTAGTGTTGGAAGTTGTATGTAAACGAATCGATGTTTTAGTGATTGATGACTAGGCGAAACCACGCTAAAGCCTTTTTCAATGTGTTCGTGGTTTTCACAAAATGTTATAGTTTTTTATTGAAAACGGTTTATATTGCTGTATTGTATGCAATGGAAACAAATTTATTTAAATTATGAAATATCATATAAATTTTACATTTCCACCTACACTCAAATCAAAGAATATAAATCTTCATGGTGGGCTTTCCCTATAATTAAGTGATCATTTGACCACCATCAATTCAACTGAATCATGAGATAAAACTTTCAGAATTAAATTAAAAATGGCTAATTATTTGACCTAATTTTACTAGACGGAGTTATCGCACTAAACTGTCAAATAAATAGAAATTTACTTGAACACGTGAACAAACAACAAACAACATTTTGCTTAACCTAACTTTCAAATCACCTTAACCTTGTGTGTATAAATTTATTTTATATACTCGAATGAAAGATCCTAATCGAAATAAGTTGGCGCTAATTTCTCGAAATAGGAAACACTCGCTTTTAATTAACTTGGAATAAGTTAATTAAAACTTTTAACTTGGATAAAGCCTTGCAACGGTAACTGGTAATTTAAAAATGCTTAAACTGGTACTAAAAGCAGTCAAAAGCAAATTTTCACGTAAATAGGTTTCACGTCAATGCTTTCATTGCGAACTGGGTACGGTAAATTACTGGTAATCTATAAACCTCACGTTTTTTATTTTATTTATATATTACGCACCTAAACATTGGTGTGTATTTTAATATTTTTCTCGCTAGAAGGACCTCAATTAAGTATTCATTAATTTTGTAATGTAATATTCTATTGTAATAAAAGTCATTAGGAGGAACAGTAGTAATCCTATAATTACCACGGTAGTGATGTTATCTACATAAATTGTAATTACAAATTGGTAAATTTACATTTGTTAAAATCAACAAATCCCCATTATATTAACATACTGTTCAATTCTTATAAGCGTCTTATTATTTCTCTTCTCAATCTTACTGAGGTTTTTTTAACATATTTTACTATATTTTTAGTTAGAAATGTAGAAATATGAATGTTTGTCCATATGTTACCTTGCTATTGCAATGTTACTTGCTTCAAATAACATTACTGAACGCAAAGCTGTAACCAATTAATTTGTATAACAAAAGTTAAACTTAACATTATTCTTTCATGAGTAATTATTCCCTAGAAATACATTAATTACTACTAATTGTAGAGTGATACAACCATGTTGTAATTTGTCGGCACGGGTTAATTCTATTGTGCATTTTTCAAAAGGCGCGCTCTAGTGACGTCGCATCGCGCTCTCATTTATTTTGCACTAACAAGCCAGCCGGTACGCCGTCAAAGGGGATAAAGTTGGTATATGCGTATATACATCCGTATATAACTTTGTATAGATACATCCCTCTACAAAGCCTTCAAAGGCATCGTCTGCGAAGCGGCAAATTTTTCGAGTTTTCTTTGCCTTTTACCCATGCTTATTGTGGTGTGATTGTTTTATAATGGTTCCATGATTCACATTAGTTACGCCTGTAAACAACAATAAAAGCTTTTTGACGGATTTTTCAAATGCCGACGTACTCACCTATCTCATTCCTTGCGGAACATTATAAAACACAAGAATCTTGAGTAAGTAGTTTTATGTTAACAAATTATATTCATAATACGATTCAATCTTATAGTATTTTTGTAATCAAGGAATCATTTCTTTTTGAGAGTGAGGAACTTACTTATTCCTAAAGTCCTTTGGCGACCGTTCGCTTCTTTTGGGCAACTTACGAGCGCTTCGCCACTTAGTTGAGTTTGAAACAGGGCTAAATATTATTCAATCTCAGCGCCATGTTCACGGTGTTTTATTACGTGTTAGAACAATAATTGCTGTTTATATCCAGAAGCATTAATGTTTTTTATGCTAATGTAGATCAATCTGTTAGTGTGCTGGATAATAAGCGACCCTCTTGTTATTGATTCATGTACTTATGATTCAAATATCATATAGATTTCGTCTCTACATCAATAACTTGTAGATTGTTCCCGCCACTGTGTGTACTATATTCACCAAAAGTTAGGTATTGAAAAAATAAAAATACCATGTACTATGACAAATAACTGATAAACATACATAAACATAATTCTATTTTTATTAACAAACACATACATTTTAGATATATCATAGTGAAGACACTAGAAAAACACCATGTTCATCGCACATTTTCAAGAAACCGGGATCGAACCCACAAACTCTCTCGCAACAGGCAGGTTCACTATCTACTATGTCAATCGGATTGTCCGTACTGTAGTTATATAGTTGCACGGTCGATTTATTCAGGATTTATTCAGCAGGGTCCATATTAGCTGTGTGCCAATAACGTGGCCCGTAGACCTCGCCACGTGAGCAGATACCGCCGCCACGTGGTTAGCCAACTGCCGCCGTACGGCTTCTTACACCGTGACCAAGAATAAAGGCTGACTCACGTTGACATCGGGCATCATCGATCCAATAATTGAAGAAACGTTTCCGACGTCCACTTTGTCTGTGATGTTGATGACTCCGTGGCGCAGATGCCAAGGATTTTTGTTGCCAGATTGCCATACGGGACAACTATTTGTGACTTAACTGTGTTAATTGTTTCGCATCTAGGTGTTTGTCCACGTGAAAGTTGTGTGTAAAACGTCCTTACAACATTATTAATATTATCGTACAGCAAAGGCAATGTTTTTTCATTAAAAAATCCACTAATTAACTCAAGTTCGTTTGATTTATGCTTTGAATATATTTCTGTCAATTTCACCCTAACCGAATACTTGACTTGCCTCCACGCACATGGAACTGTAACGGTGGAGGGAACGTATGAAATATTATACACGATAAACATGTCATTCATGAAAGTTTTAGTAAAATATTATTAGTAATTAAATAGAGAGACAACCAATCTGGTCTAACAAGAATTTAATGAAGAAAGTGTTTTATGAAAAGCGGTATAACTATACCTTGCTTGATCGCGATTTAAAAAAAAGCTTTCACTACGTAACTAGAAACTACTTATTTACATTATATTCTTTACAGAAAATTTAGTAGAAGATACAAAATTTTGAAAATGATCATCTCATTTCTTTTCACAGGTACTTTGACGTATAAAGAGGCCTTTCCATGGTAGTTCTTTCTTAACAAAAACAATAAATATGAATAATGCTTATATGATAGAAGTCTTATAAAAGCAAATATACGCTGAGTGCAAAGGGTTGTTCCTTCTGGCTCCATATCGATAAAACTGTTCCAGTTTCGCATTGTGTTACCATGTTCCCAGATACATTAGTTGAAAGCAAACATATGTCTCATATTGTATATCCGTTACAATACATTTTATAAGTTTCCATCAAACGTTATTCGACTATTGTTTTAGTAGAACTTTTATCTTATTTTTATCATTAGTAGAACTCTTGAGGGAACTAGAATTAAAGCTAAACTAAATAAAACTTGATTTAATTATAACTTTAATTAAGCTCTTACTTGCAGATCCAACGTCTAAAATGTAGCACTAAAATACTCTCAAATGAAATCTTAAGTAAAATAACAAAGAAAAAAATTTAAAGGAATTATGTCGTCGAAAAATAGATTTGCATACAAGTAATAAACACAACGTACAAGAAGTTATGGCATTTAATAACAAATTAACCTTTTTTACAAACAGTACAAGTACCTAAATGAAAGTTAAATATGTATTTCGTTATTTTCTAAAAGAAACCTGCACAAAATATTTTCAATTTAACAAATAATTTCTGCTTCGGAACGCTCAAATATCGCTTTCCAATAAATGTGAAATCTTATAAAACGTTCGTTCAAAAGTTGACACTCGCGTGTTTTACTCGGGCGTATCGAAAAATTTGATCAGCTTTGAGTTCTGAAACCGCGCGATTTCGCCTTGACGCTGAATTAACAAAAATTTACTGCATTCTTTAATGTAACCTCATTTTTACGTTTAATTTAACGTTATAATTATTAATTTATTTTCTTACAACACAAAAATAAATTACGTGTTATATTTGTTGGAAAATCAATGAGCAAAGCTGGAGTCAGCTCCTGTACTTATGTCATAGCATGATCAATACAACAACGGAGTTGGAGATGACTGACGCAAACTGCATCCGCATTGCCTTCGTATAAGTCTCATTAGCGGGCTATAAGTTGTAAACTAAGAAAGAAGCCATAAGAATATTTATGTAATATAATTACATAAACAAGGACATACTATACGAGGGGTAGGTAACGATTTAATTTATTACAAACCCGCACACATGAGCAGTTAACTTTAAGCGTTTTAAATCAATATTTATCATTTTAAATCTGTTGAGCTGTCCCCGACTTTGCACAAATCACATTTGTACGCTTACATTTATTTTGTTCACCGAGTTTAATCCGCGTGTCTTGATTTTTTTTGACATTTTTAACAATCATGTTCATATTACGTCCAATTCACACAACCTTAATAAATTTTACATCTTAACTTTCCCTAAGAACCATACCGTCCATTAGCGAAAACGAGATGAAAATCCAGTAGTTTTTGAGATTTTTGCGTTCTGACACATAAGTGGAAGCCGCAGCGAGACTTTATAATATATAGTGATTATATCAATTAAGTAGAGCCTCTTTGTGTGATTTTATGTCATCAAACACTTTATAAATATTCAGTGCAATAGTAACACTTCATAAGCATGGCTCGTATTCGTAAGCAATGTGTATAGATTCGCAGACTACGTCATCATAACAATGAAAAAATGGTGGACCTGATCTATCTTCGAAATGTTTTGTTGATAATTCTGAATATTTCAGAAATATCAAAAGAAGTCCTCTTTCCCGCGATGCCGAACACTTACAAATGATCATTTAAAATGGCAAATAAGTTATTTGGGATTCAATACAGGTTATTCAAGTATACCGAAATAAAAGGGAACCGATGGACACTGAGATACCGCGCCTATGTTTAATATTTATGATTAAATATTATGCAGTGTATGTATGTCTAGTATTGCGTCATGCATTCCACTCAACACTTAGCTTGTAATGAATTTTGGCTGCGGCCTATGTACACCAATTTTATAATATTGTAATGTAAGCACTTAGGACGACCGCAGAATTTTAACAAGAGCTCCATACATCAATACTATTCAGACATGATTAGCAATTCAATTATAGTTGCTTAATTTTTTTTTACAATAGTTGTCATTGCATATTCAAGGTTATTATTTAATACAGTTTAAAATACTTTTTTGATACCCGTGCATTCTTATTTTGTTATTAATAATAAATTTCAACAATAATACCTAATACCAACAAGAGTATCTATCAAAAAAAAGAAAAATTACGTCGACGGATAACGTTAATCAAATGGAACAATTGCAGCATGACTCGTAAAAACAGAGTAATGACTGATTCATATATAATTTTTTTATTTAGACGAAAGTTGTATACCGTACATTTAATTCTACTGGTTAAGCTTTTCAACTTGTATTATGTTTGATTATAAGAGTTTTTTTTTAAGTTGTACAGTAAATTGGTGATGCAAGTTTAATAAAAACTACTCAAGAAACCCCTATTTGCTTAAAGTACTTATTATATCTTCGCTCAAGAATTGTTATCAGAAATTTGCCGTTTCACTTTATTTTAAATCATGAATTAAATATCCAATGACCATCTGTTATCAGTCGTATGAATTCATGAAACAAATATTTGTTTTGTATTTAACTACTGCGATACTTATGCCCCGGTATGTTTGCAAAATAAGATAATGAGATATTCAAAGTAAATGGATTAAATTAGATAATACATTACTTGGCATGTACCGCATAATCTTTGAGCAATCGTCAGTTATCGTAAGATAAATATGGTAATTGAAATTTTGAATACCGTGCACGCATCCAACCACTTTATTAAAGATTGGATAATTACTACCGCATGGACATCAGCAAGCCCTGTGGAAGGGTTTTTCCAAACTTTAAAAACCGGCCAAAAGCGAGTCGGACTTGCGTACGAAAGGGTTCCGTACCTTTATATGTAAAGGGCAAAAACATGTCTGTTGCCTGAGCCCCAATTAAATATTTTTTTATTCTGTTTTTTTAGTATTTTTTGTTATAGCGGCAACAGAAATATATCATCTGTTTTCACAGTCGTCGGTTTTGTTTTTCGTTAGTAAAAAAAATGGTTACAGATGATATTCGTCATGTCATTTTATAATCGAGAGTTAAAATCTAAATTTAGTTCCTACACACAAAAACTCAAAGCCCTTGGAAGATGGCCTTTTCTTTTTTTCTGTCTGTCTGTCACCAGGCTGTATCTCATGAACCGTGATAGTTAGACACGTTTCACAGATGATGTATTTCGGTTGCCGCTATAACAACAAATATTAAAAAACACACACGACACGGAGTCCTTCGCGCGCGAGTCTGTTGCGGTTTTTCATCTACTTTATTGCGTGAACAACAGCCGTCGTTACGCAACGTCGTAAATGTCCTTATTTATTCGGACCCTTATTTTCTTTTGTACCTCGCATTTGTCTGATTAAATTCTTTACAGCCAGGTCATTCCCGGGATTAGAGGTATTAATCCGGGACCGCTTTGTTAGCAACAAAAAATACCCTGACGAATCATTCAACCTTTGTCATTTATTTGAACACAGATAAAAAATAAATTAAAAAAAGCGGAAAAAACAATCATAATGTACAGTCAAAAAAGGTTAAAAATATTAACTGTTACGATTTGTATTATCACAGACAATGAATAAATATTATATCTAGAATAATTGATGACGAAAATAGATTTGAGGGAATCTCTAAGCTATATTAATAAAATTCGAATAGTTAACATAGGTAGAACCCGAGAATTAAGGTAGGAATGATATATCATCTGGCCAACGTGTTAACTGACCTAATGGCTGATATGGCACCTAACTGAAAAATGCTTATGTCCAATGCCTTTTTGGTAAAAACGCCAAAGCCTTAATTTGTCAAACAGAATCTTATTTGTCTTTCAACGAGCGACAGTCAACTTAAAAGTGAATGCCTCGGAATCGTTTCAACGTCTACGGAACGACAAAACTTGTGCGATGCAAAACAGTAAGTTGGAGTAATATCATTAAATTTTGTTACGAGTAATAATAGTAATACTGAAAATATTTCCTGACTATTTCTTCATGGTGAGAGTTACTAGGATTTTATATGAGTGCGTCTTTGTCTTTTGACGCTATATATTGAGATACACAGTTGTTTGTCGAGCGCCAGACAATAATAAGTAGTAAAAACAAATAAATAAATAAAGTTTGTTATTTTTTGTTCACTACTTATAATCACCCACATGCCATTATCCCACCTTTTTTTGGTATCGGGGGGAAATCTTTTAAAGATACCCTGTAACCTTACATGACAGAGTTATGACTTACCCACTAAAACCCCCTCGGTGGCCAAACTCTGTACGTTTGGAGGGACTCAGGGATCTCCCACGGAACGCACTGTGTCCCTCATAACTGCGCGTGAGCACTCCTCGGAGAAAGATGGACCTTCCCCGATTCCCTCACCATCGAGCATATGGGGTCGGCACATCATGTGAATCGTGCTGTAATTGGTTTTGGCTAGGGTTTATACGACCTGTCGCCTGCCCTACGTCAACCCCCCTGAACAAACAAGCAGATCCGAAACAATTATCTGTGTGTCACACAAATACTTATCTCGTGTGGGAATCGAACTCACGACTCCCGGCGCCGAAGCCAATAGCTTGGCAACTGCACCACCAAGTCATATTTTGCGGGCTATTGGCTACCATAAACATGTTTAATTCGGCCAGTTAGAAATTTTGAACGAACGCATAAACATTAGTGTGGTAGGGCCACGCAGCAGCCTCAGCTGTGGCACAAATGGGCAGGCTCGTTCGAGTATGTACCACGACCTCATAGAAGACCGGCGTAAAGTGGAAGTATATTTTCGCGTTTCGTCTGGTGAGTGAGGTATCCGGAGCCCAATTTTCAAAAGGTTGTCAACACATCTGCAGCCCCAGAGTGTAGTAGATGTCCATGGGCGGCGGTATTCACTTAACATCAGGTGAACCGCCTACTCGTTTGGCAACTTTTCACATTAAAAAAAAGCTATAGGCTCTTTTGTTACATAACAGCAGAGGCAGGCGACGCAGAGTCCGTCGCTGATTGACACGATACAGGCTCACTGTATAGACCCACCCTGTGTCTGCATTATTATTCATGGAATATTTTGCGACAGTTCTAAAGTAATAGCATGTTAAAGAAAAACATAAAGTAAGTCAGAGATGCATTTTCTACGTTCGTAGCTTAAGTTAAAGAGCATCTTATAGAAGGAATTAGGATTATTTGATAGAGAGGGTTTGGTTTGAATAAGGATGCTATCTGATGGCGTTGAACGTTGTTCATTTACAGTATAAGAAATTTCGAACTACGTTATAAATAAATAAATTATATTTTGAAATTATCGTGGAGTATAATTGAACAATTATCACACCCTAGATAATAAAAGGGCTAGTATTATTTTAACATAACAAGTTTGGAGGTTTATTTATGTACAAAGATGGCAAGCGAGCTGGGGCAATGTAGACAAATTTGGTATCCACGGGCTTTGGTGTCAAAAAAATGCTAGCCGCTTTTCCCGCCACGGTTCCCAGAATGATATCATCCTTAGGGATCTTGTTTCCATCAATGGTCCATCTATTTTAGAGCCCTAGGCTTTACGCCGCAGCCGGTGACAAGAGAGCTGGTTGTTTTCTCGCTTAAAAGTTAAGCATTACTATTCAACGAGGAAATGCAGCAAGCGTTCTTGGCATCAAGCCGTGTGGATTAGGATTATTAGATAATATGTAATTTTAGATAAATTTGTACTCGAAATAAAATATCGACAGCATGTACTAAAAAGTTTTTACAACGTCGGAAATTTCAAATTTTAATTTACTAGTAAGTTTTTTATCTGTATTCGAATTCTCTTATGAAAGTTTTTGCGTTACTACAGATGTTAACAAAAGTTTAGCTTAGAAATAAAAACGATTTGAGTCTACACGATGTTATTGCCAATCAATATGCTTCGGTGTTATTGCATGGACTTCTTTATTTTAATACAGTAGATAATTGCATTGTATTTGTAACTTTGGAACATAGGAAACGTAACACTATAAAATCCCACTAGTAGCAGTACAGTGTTATTACGATTTCTGATAATAAAAAAATGTCCGTGCCTTTTCAAATAGTATCCGAGATCTTATCGACGCATTAAAAATAAATTACCTGTCATCCGCATACAATGTCACACGATTGAAAATTTTCATTAGTAATGCATTATTCCTACTGCTAACAGAACTTTGCTCTGATATTCACATCATACGTTGCTTTTGAAACAATTCATTGATCTATAAAGATAACTAACTATATTGTGAATAAAACATGGTATGTCCATCCCGAGAGTAAGATCTTCAACAAAGACTGCGTCGTACCCGTCTAGACAGGCTTTTCACTTGCTTTGTTTTATTAGTATAAAACAAGGGGCCCATGCCCAAAAAGGAGTAGCTTTTAGGAGCTAATGCCAGTGCAAGAACACATGTTTCGCTACGGTTCATTACCAAGGTTGAGTTTATTAGTAGATAAGAAGTATTTAGATAGAGTACCCGTTATAACATAGCGGGGACACTACCTACAACATGAAGAAACCCGCCAAGAAATTTCCATCATAATATGTATAACCATATGTCTTAGGTTATTATCATTTAACACAAGTTATCGCGTTATAGTCCAAATGGTTTGCCAACTTGGCGTATCAATTAATATATGAATAACGATAATGAAGGTTTTCTATACAATCATGCTTTTTTATATTCTTTTTTTAATAGTGCAGCCCTAATAGGCACATGCACTAGTGCAAACGGGACTCAAAGAACATTAAACCGGGTTAGGCTTCCACGCCGTCGCTTCCATCCGTTCCGCTGCCTAGCCGCAGATCCCACATCTCCGTTCGTTCACACGCGCCTCATGATATAGCTATGGATAAATCGCAAGAGATTTTCATTATTCTAACGCATCAACTTGCATGAGATTAGATATTATAATTATAGTGCGTATCGTGAGGACACAAACTACGTCGCATAAAATTGGTTACGTGACAAATTTGACGATAAATTTCGCGGGAAATCTGATTGAAATCGACTGAAAGGGAATCGAATTCAGCGCCGACACTTATCCACCCTAATCTATAAAAGACATTCTATTATAAAGACAAATAAAAAAAACTATTTTGTGTAACCATTTCATGTCCATAATTTTTTTCGCCATTTCGTGCAAACGAATCCATGGTTTTGCTACTTCATTGTGCATGCAGCAAACGAATCGAATATAACCTAGGCACCCTCCAGACCAAAATACGATTTACGCCACTTACATAAAAGTACATCGGTCGAGCATCAGACAGTCTCAGAAGAAAAAGAAAAGAGGTTAAGTTTTCATTAGAATATAATAAAAAATAAAAGATTGTGTTAATTAAATCGGCCGATTATAGAAACTTTGAACAGCAAAGAGGTAATTGCGTCTTAAAGAATTGCATGTTTTCCAAGAATGCGCCTCAAAATTACTTGGAGAGTCGTAATATTATTTTGTTCTGCAGTTTAATGCCTCCTTGCCCGTAATCCATTTAATCTATAATAGAGAAACAAGTCGTTGAATTGACCTTGGCAAAGTCCCTGGAAGTTCTAATGAGTTTCCAAGATGATATAATCTGATTATTATATCATTCGATTAGTGAAATAGATGACTTTACTTTTGTTTACGCCCTTTCACATTGATATTTTAGTATATAATAATAATAATATTTTTTTAAACCAATCCTCTAAACTGTAGGACTAATAATGTTTAAATGAATCCTACACCTAATGTTCCGTGCTACCACTGTCATGGTACTGTCGGTACCATTCATCACTAATAAATTATGTAAAGTTAAACTGAACTGTTAATGTTGAAAATATCTTTTGCCGTTAATAAAGTTCGAAACAATGAGTAATTTCCAAATCGTAAATATATTATTTTATTGATCTAACTCTTCGAAAGCATCGTACGTAATGATGATAATGATGAAACATGATCTCGGCTTCATATCCACTGAGGAAATTAGCTCGATAAAAAGTTCCTTCCTATACTAACTACTACTACTACTGGGCGTTGTCTGCTACCAATAAAATCCCTTTATCGCATAAATACTACTGAAATATCTTAACATCATAAAAAATAAACAATCTACTTCTTCTTTTTTCTTTATGGCGGTTTTTAGGTATTTGCCAGTGTCCACGTAAATATAGGAAGGCATAGCAGAGACATAAGAGATAAACAAAGTAACCTTCAATTCCATTCATAACTAATAAACCGAACGTAATTGTCCACTTAATAGGTTACATTATATCTGCCTTCTACGCATTTGGTACACGCTACTGAGATTTGAACCTGCGACCTCAAACTAGGCCACCCCGACTGTTATAACTTACTTCGTATTGCTGTACATCAAGTCTTACACACCTACCACCATGTCAACCGTTTACAAAGCTGCCATCCCTTTGAAATAAAAAAAACATTATACATTACCAATAATACTCTCAAACGGAAACACGAATCACAGATACGTACAATTGCTTTGCCCTGGCGGCGGCGTGATAATTCAGATAGTTGATATTCCAACCGCGACAGAAGTTCCGCCGCGAAAGGATATCTGAATGCGACAAATAGGCCCTACCTTCCGCCAACAGCAGCCGTTTAATTATTTCATTTCCTCCACACTCACAACGCACCATACGCTCAGTTGTGTAATTATTTATTTAAAGGCCCGGTCTTTGTCTTGGTCTGACCTATTTAAAAAAATAAAGGTAACACACGGCTACCGCAGAGTGATTGCGCACTATAAATTAAAAATGTTTATTTTCCGATCCGGTCTTTGTACTGATAACAATACAACGCTATAAAATTGTAGTCACCGCATAATAATTTTGTTTTTTCCAACGTTCAAGCTGGTTACATTAATCAAATACAAGTTACAATACTTGACTTTAAAAGAAATAATTTTTAACTTTCAATTTACAATTTGTAATACATTTTAATTGATTTAATTTGAATATTAATTATAAAAATAAACCTGATAACTGTAGGAGTTATAAATTATGTCAAAAAAATAAATTATAGTACATAAAACATATGTGTATACTTAAGCTATTTTCCTTTTGGTACGTACGTAAGAAGTTATATTATTTAAGCGTAACAAAAGAAAAATAGCTAAAAATTTTATCACAGTGCCAGTACTCTTTGTTTGTGAAAAAGACATTAAATGCAAATCATAAATTTGTTCTTTTCCAAAATTTTAAAAAGATACCTTAATCACAAAACTGCTCTTTGCTAGTTGGTCGTTATTTAAAATATTATTAAGGAAAGCAAATTGTGATAACAACACTTTACCGTAGAATATTCAAATGTTTTCTCCCATCTGTCTACAGATAGTAAGGTACTGTTCAACTCTCTACTTATTCATTTTATTCACGTCACGCTCAAGTAAAAACCGACATGGACGTCTCGAGTACATCATTAAACATGCACCACGTATTTGACTACGTTGAAAACGGTCTCTTTGATTATCGGAGCAGATTTAAGACGCAAAATGGCGTGTTCTATCGAGGTTTCAACCTTTGTGAACTATCTGTTTTTGTCATTCTGTTTTATAACAGACTAGTGTCATAACTTGACATAAATAAATACATAAGAAATATCTACGTAATGGATATAAATTTATATTTTCTTTTACTCTTTTCTTCATATGAATTCATTCAAGTTTGCTAAAGATTAATCCAGGTTTATTTTTTATAAATTATACGTCATAAAGTACGACGAATATTCTTAAATAACACTGTGTAACTGTCGCGTTTAACTTTTTATGACTTTCGTTACAAGCAAAGGCGAATAGGTGTTCTGTCAGTACAAACAAGTGTATTAACGGTATAGCTATAAGTAGAGTAAGGTGATGTACCTAACTAAATTCCGCGTAGGTTAATGACTGATTACTGAATAATGATTGATAACTGAACTCAAATGAGTAAATAAGAATATTTTTAATGTAAGCTCCTTTTCATTTTACGAGGTTAGCAACAATTCCTTATTGACTCATTATTTGGAATTCAAGAAACTTTGTTGATTTACTGTAATTACTTTGTAAGCTTTCTGAAAACGGGAGAGGCAAAATTAATTAAACTGTCATATATTTATGTTATATAATTAATCGTATTCACGGACAATCCGTCATTTAATTTTACTTAAAAAAAGATAAAGATTGTAACATTTCTTGGTTTTATTCCAGTTTTTTGTTGCCCACTTTGACCGAGACGAAAGTAAAATTTTGAATACCTTAAAATAAATTATCGCTAACGCTCACGAACCAGACATAGCTGCATACCAGACGTTTAAAACTGTGCTTTGATATATGTGTACTGGAAAACGCCGTCTAGCTGGTAGATCCTAGCAATTATGAGATTCAGAGCGCACTCGTACCACTCCAATGCGGCTTGCTGGCAACTGCAGTGCGCTCGGAATTATTCATTCCTACGTCCGAGCGTAGCCGTCGTTTCATGAAAAGTGCACCCGTTTTAAATAACGTTAATGCTTCCAGCGTTTCGCGCGGACATTTCAGCGGACGCCGTTTATGCGACGGTTTTTTTAGGGTTCCGTACCCAAACGGTAAAACGGGACCCTAATGCTAAGACTCCGCTGTCTGTCTGTCCGTCTGTCACCAGGCTGTATCTGTTAGACAGCTGAAATTTTCACAGACGATATATTCCTGTTGCCGCTATAACAACAGACATGATTTTTTTGTCGTTTTCATAGATAATGGTACGGACGCCTTCGTGCGCGTGTCCGACTCGCACTTGGCCGGTTTTTTTTACATGATTCTATTCTAGCGCGCTTATAAAACATCTAAAAGAATGCGTAGTTATTCACTGTTTGTTAACTATACACTATCTGTTGTCAAGTGTTACACAATTTCAAATTTAAGAGGATATTTTAGATTGCTTAATTGTAACGCTTTTTTCTTTGGTAGAGCCACACTGTTTTTTCATCAGCAGACCAGACTGGTGACCAGACCAGACGTAACACGGCTTTGTAGAATACGGGTGGAAATTATGAATACTTTGCCTGTTTGGTCACTTAGACGGAGTCCTATCTCCTAGGAGCTATTTATATATCAGTGTAAGTATTGCGTATTATCCGCGGGATTACGGACGGTTTATTTTTAGTCTAATCGTGGCACGGCTCGGTACCACAGATCAGGTACAATTGCTGCTCTAACGACAAAATTGGCGTCGGCAATGACTCTATCCGCTGGGTAAAGTGTGAACACGCTTCATATCAGCAAATCGCGCAATAAACAACACGTGCTCTTAAGGCACAGCTTCGTTCGTTAAAGAAGTTTTCTTTCTACCCAATTATATATACACAATAATAGCGAAGGTCGCAAGAGTTAGGCCTTAAGTTCAAGTTCAAATCTCTTCTACCGATCAGCGGAACGAAGTTACTTTATTTTTGGAACAGACAACCACCGACTATTCAACATTATTTTTGCCCAAGGCGATTCCAAGTTCAAAATAATAAAGAAGAATAACTGCCTATTTGTTTTTGAAAGTTTTATTATCCTTGATAGGCATCCTTTAGTTACGCCAAGGCTAAATTTTACCAAAGAATGAACAATTGATTTTATCCGTAGAGAGCTCATGTAAACTTTTGTTTATGAAGAATATACTATCATGAGATCACATACAACAAACATAAACTTGGAAATGGCCATTTTTATTAATGAATATTTTATTTTCATTAATCACAACTTTTCAATGCTTCGTCAGTTCCAGAATGTTCTCAAAGTCAGTTCCACACATTATAACAAATTTTATTCTTATCTCTATAGCGGTGTTGTTGAAGCGATTCCAATATCAAACTAGATGCAGGTGTGGATACGGGTCTACTTTGTTGACTGAAACTAAAATTCTTTTCTCAGCCGCCTCTTAATCTCAGCCGCCATTGTATTCAGCACAGCTGGCCTCTGTTTATGTAACAGGACCATCAAATTGCTATTGTTTTAAACGTTTCTCTTTGGACTTGTGTGACTAACGGTTAATCAGAGCAATGATTTTCGTTGATTTATCCAGCACTAAAGTTTGATCGGATACCTTTTTGAAAAATTACGTATCTTATTAGTAAATCATTTCATGTGAGACGTCCATAGCAAGGAGTAATTGTTTTAATTCATTCAAGACAAAACAGCATACAAAATCTTCGTGACTAGAGACTGAAGGTCATTTGGCCAACAATAAGATCCGTTCTTCTGATCCCTACATCTGCACGCCATGAACAATATTCTTTTCCAAGCACATTGGTCATCTGTTACTCACCGCGCTTCTCTGTGTTAGAGTATTTCTAGGTTAGAGACAAACATTTTTTCTTGCAGAAAACAATACATATTTATGTAACTCTTATTCAGATTTCATAACAAATCTATGAAATACTGTTGTGCCAATTTCTCTGCGCATTGAATATCGAAGTTTCGTTCATCCGTCACCCATCCAAACGTCCATCAGCCGACGCCGCTTCTTCGTATCCGTGTCTTTTATCTCGAACGAAAATAGAAAAGTGTTGAAAGTTAGGTGGAGCTTATAATTAGAAAGTGCACAGCTCGGGCCAAAACGACGAGACGTTGGTTTCTGCGATGAGCCGGCCTTAAGCGCTATAGTGGCGGCCAAAGGATGTGGTCCGCGTCCTCTGTCACTCAATTTGTGCGGGGGACGGTGACTATTTCTGTAACGTCGGAGCCGGCCGTAATTGCCCCCTCAACGACCGGAGCCCAGTCCAGAAATACACGTCGCGTGCGGCCGGCACGAATTACTTGTTCAATATTAAAAACGCACCCGACTATTGCTTTAACGCGCCGCTTAATATTCCCTCGGCTATAATTGATGCGCCTTCGCGTGAGGTGCTTTTTCATGAGAGCACGTGCGTACCATTTCTACGAACACGAACTTTGTGAGAGACGTCATAAAATCGGGTGCTGACGTGGCTTGCATTAAAATAGCACCTCATCTAATTCTGTCATTTCGTTTATGATTGGTGGGTTGGCGAATCGACGGACACTTTACCTTTTTTTGGCTTCTTCTTCCACCTAGCACCTGTTAGTTCTATCCCTTTACTGGTGTAGTATCCTTGAGGTAGCTCGTTGCTAAAGCAATAGTCTTCGCTGTTGCACGAATGGGCAGGTCCATGCGAGCAAGTACCACGACCTTCTGTGTGAACTGGCGTGAAGTAGAAGTTTCGTCTGGTGAGTCTGGAAGCCGGGGCCTACTTTATTAAAAGGTGGCAACGTATCTGCAACTCTACGGGTGTTGCAAATGTCTATGCGGTTCTCACTTCACATCAGGTGAACCGCCAGCTCGCTTGCCATCTTCCCACATAAAAAACCACACCGAGCCGGCGTTCACCACATTAGCAGATTATGACGCAATCGGACGCTCGTTTGTGGCGTTCGTTGGTAACGGAACAATAGAGAGCGCCGATTTCCGCGGCCGTCTGGCCCCTTGTCCGCGCTCATTGGGTCGGAAACTGTGCTGTGAATAAATCAGCGACAATCGTCATTGCTCTCGTTCACTCCCACCGAGCGTCCATCGCTCCCGTCAGTCGAAAGCGTCGCATCATTGCAAACATTGACTCCATTTTCATTTTTTTTTTTTTTGCCTTAAACACCTACCGGCCAGTTTTTCCTTATGAGCGTAACACTTGCAATATGAAGGTAAGAGACTGAATAAATATATAAATATATAATAATTTAAAGTTAAATAAAATGAAATAGACATGTTATTAAAGTAAAAAAAATCACCGCCTGCATATGTCCGTTATTATTATATGAAAATATGCAGGTTTCTTTATGATGCTTTGCTTCACCACTGTGCACTTGATAAGACAATACTTAAAAGTGCAATTAATAGTTTTATTAGTGCCGGCACCGGAAATGGAACCTAGGTTGCAAGAATATAAAAAATAAACAGCGAGCGGCCGGTACACTGAGCTATCACGACTAACTTCCATAGTTTTAGTTTACCGACTTTAACATAGCAGACTAGCTTTAAATCTTTACTTTTGCTCTTTACTGAGCTTAGTACAATATACACCTAGATATATAATTATATATGTATAAATGTATTCAAACAACCATTAATTGCTTCAGACGTCAATTACACCTTTAATAGCATGAATTCTAAATTTAAATTGTTTATAGAACCCATTCCGAAGAAAATCATTCGAAAATGTCATTAATTTGTCTGAACGAATGTACCGAACTATGTCTAACGTAAAATATAAAAACTTTTTGCATGTGCGAAGCGGCGCGCGCGTAATTCGACGTGCAGGCCGCAAACAAATAACAAAAATCGAAATCCGAACTTGTGTACATCCTGAAATGGACGCCGAATAAATAAATCGATGGCAGACGTATCTCCATAAATACGCTTTTTTAACATTGCCGGAGACGAAGCAAAAACTTTTTGGCGTCATGTTATAACTTTAACAACAATGGAGCACCTGATATATATATGATATTTCATAACCTAAGTATTAAATACTTAGGTTATGAAATATCACGAGTACATAACTTCAAAATTACTTCAATTAAATCATTGCGTTTGCAGAAAACTGTATACTACTGCATAGATTAAGAACTATTTAACACAAAAGGGTAAACAGAGATGGATCTCTTCAATTATGATTAATTCGCCGTGATCAAGTCCACACGCTAGTAAGTTACTTTAAATAGAATTGTTAAATTAATAACGATATTAACATCCCATTAACATATACAAACCTAATAATACTAAATAAGGAAACTTATGCGACAGGCTTCTAAACATCTACAAAGAAAAAAACAAGATTTTTTCAATGACTTTTGTCTTAAGTAATTTTAAGACATATGCCCGAAAAACAGTTCAAAGTTTTAACGCTATAGATAGGGTTACGAAAGTATTTCATATTTCCACATTTTGTATCCGAATAATTAAAAAATCGTTTACATCAGGCGTACGATTCGAGATGCAAGATAGCCACCCATTAGATCATTATCGCCAACCGCACTTAAGCTGTAAATTTAATTCAGATAACACTATCGTTCGAGCTTGATTGTTTGTTGACATGTTTGAGGACATCAATCATAACCGTGTAGCCCGTCTATCGTTGAATGCTCACCCTGACGCTATCTCTTCGGTGTCACGGCATTTCGAGAATATTTCCCTTGAAAAGCCTTTTCTTTCTAAACACGGGAATCGAAACACCTTTAGACTTTTATGCAGTATAATATATATGAAACGAGTAATTATTCAAAGTATTAATTACACCCCTTCCTTAACCGTGTTATATTGGATTTCAAAAATCCTTTCCACATGAGCATTCACCGCAATAATAAATGTTTTCATAATTTACAAATATGTGAAGGGAATACACGCTATCCCATTTCAGAAACCCCGTAAAGTTTTGTAAAATTTTATTTTAAAATATAAGCGCTAGCGATATATTAGTGTGAACTAGGGTTTCCACTCGTACAGCAATATATAGTATTGTACTATATCGCCTTTTAGTCCTTTATACTGCTGAGCAAGTACTTAGTACGCAAAAATATATATTTCAATTAGGTGGATTAATATCTGTTTTGTAACACTGAAACTAATTTATTACTTGACTAATAACAAAGAAAAATTAATCATACTATTCACTTTATTCTATTCATAAAACACTGTATTTTCGAATTGTGTCATGTTTTATACCATATTTGGAAAAATACTATATTCATCCGAAGAAACGTTGGCAACCCTGATGTGAACGGAAACAGTACATTATTGTACAAGCTTCCTCTCCATTGTCCTTTGAATTTTACGTAACAATTGTACAGTCAGCCCCATAAATTGATATTTTGTATGATCCTTCTGTATGTCTCAAAAAAAATTCTACTACATTAAAAGTTCATTTATTGTCTTTTTAATTATTTATTATATAACATTAACTACGTCTATGTTATTATAACTGAAATCAGATCTTAATACATTTTCTTAGCTTTCAAAAACTTATACAACGTTCCATTTATTTATTTAATTACAACAATATCATTTAATATAATGCATAAGTTTAAACATAAAAAAACGTTTTAAAATAACATAAATTATTTCAACTCATTTATGGTTGTCATTGTACTTTTTGTTATGGGATCTACCATTGTATTATAATTCATTTCCATTTTATTCGTAACAACTCCCTCTGCCTACTAATTATTTAGTAACTGAGAAACGAAATGAAACTGCAAATACACAATTATATTCTTAAGCCAGTCCCAGCTGTGTTTTAAATTAGACTCGAATTCAAAGCTAAAGTATTAGTGTAAATAAATTTTTAGTATGCAACAATTACTTATTTAAGTACAGCTTTATATTTGGGTTTAATTTAACTTATTGGCGAACTACAATTTAGCACAAGTGGCAACATTGCTGTCATATGGCGCTCTTAAAATAAACTTTTTATATACTTATATCGTAATAAACTTGCAGATTTACGGTATTATTTATGTTTAGGATAAATCGGATTATTTTTATCATAGAAATGAAATAATAAGTTATTAATGTTACCAAAATATCATGATATAATTTTTTACTTTGAATCTTTTAGTGGCTAATAGTCATTATTTTTCTTTTTTATGATGAGCGATGATCTCATTGTTACATTTAACTGCAAAGTTTAAACAGATTGAAAAGGCAGTTAATATTCATTCATATTATAAAATTTTCATATTTTATATTTTATATTAATTTCAGTATTGCAACAATTGTAACTTGCGACCATCTTTGATCGTTTAGCTCTCATGCAGAACTTTTACTTCGCTAAATTGACAAAGGAAAATTTAAAAAAAATCACTTTACCGAATTGAAAAGTTTACAAAAAATTGGAGATCAGAACGTTTGAACATTATCCCCAGCACACTGCGACGTATCAAAATAACGTACAAAAGTGAAATTGAGCCAAATGGCGTCACGAAGCATCCGACACACGTTTCTGAGCACGTGCTATGAACATGTCTACAATTTCCGCGACAATTTTATATTTCATGACGTTCTGTCCGGATGTCAAACGAACCGCCAAAGATCATTATTTTTTACGTTCCACAATAATATTACCACTGCTTTCGTAAGTATTAACGAAAATTTATTTGTAATAATAAGATGTATCTATCGATGATAATAAATATACACATCTAAGTTTATTATGTAAAGATATGTACGTTTGGCATCATAATGCCGACAGTCTTTCATTTAATCGATAGAATGCTGTCCAAAGGTCGAAGTCTAAGATTTTTGATCTATGAATCGATTTCGAAGTTACGTAAATGGGACCACGCACGCCGAACCAAACCGCCGCGTTACGATTTACGATTCTTATTGCGTTTACGATTCCATTGCCGTTTTCTGTGGTTTTGGCGTTTACGTAAGCTTTTTACGTCTTCATCGGGAGTGTTTGAAGACACGAACATAGGCACAGAACGCCGTGAAATTGGCAGTGACCGGTATGACGATTTTCGAATAATACGTTCGCCTTTTTTGTTTTTTGTTTATTTTAAAGCGCCAGATGTTTCGCTTTCGTGTTGTCTTAAATCGATACATGATTCAAAATGTATAGTTAGAATGACGTAGAAGTTTTTTCACCGGTGCCAGGAACTTTATAGATAACAAGTCCTAGACGCTCTAGCTACTTACAACCGGTTTCTATCTACAGATTTGGTGACTACCGATTGGTATTTGACATTAGCTCCATAATATTTACGTCAAAATTCTATCTCCAGATCCACAGACAAATCAACAAATATAGGACGTAAGTTAAGCGGTCGTTATCCTCACCACGCGAAAATCTCGAAGTTTTATCTACTTTATTTTTATTGCATTTTTAACAATCCTTGGCGCCGTTTAGTGTGCGTTTACAGCAAACTATCATTTTTACAATAAAACGTTTTAAAACTGGAGAAACGTCGCTTTTGCTATTGAAATAAAAAAAATATTTTTACAGCCTCAGAGATTTTCGTCAATTTATCAACACATTCTTAATTTCATATTAAGTGCAGAGATTAGTAGTAAACTAAAAATTTTATTTCGTAAAAAGCGATGTTAACACTTAGCTTACTTATTTTTTCGTATGTTTTTGTATTTAGAAATGTTATGTCATAATTAGATTTATTTTATTTTTTTCACCTATTCTAGCTTCACTGACACGTCAGTGATTTTGACAATGACTCGGTAATTTTTAAATTACTCGATGCGGTTAGGGACATGAGAACATTTACTTTCTAATAATTTTCGACAATCGACACTTACTTAAATTTTATGTCATTACCTGCTATTGGTTTCCTGTATAATAGTTGCGATTGTTTGTGGTTAGTGGGGTACGAGGTGGTTGATTTTCTTTGATTTTAGAAGTTGGCAAGCAAGCAGAAGGTTCTTCTAGTTTTAATTACCACCACCCTTGGACATGACCCACAACTAACGAGAGTTTTGAGTAGCGTTGTGACCCTTTGAAATGGTGGGCCATCGCATACCTTACTTCTGGGCAAAAAGTAAAATTACAAATATTTATTATCACGCCAGTGTATTGTGAGATTTGACAGTGACTGCCGAAAACCTCATTTGACTACACAGATTGACTAAGTACGTAGTTAAATCTCCACGTGCTACGTGTCGTTTCGCATCGGATACCTATTGAATAAATTTAGGTCTCAAGCACGCGGGATGCGTCACACCCGTGCCCACTTGTGTAACAACAACACGATATCTGTAGCTTTATCATAACGTTGCGTATTCCGTTTCATTATTCGCTTGAATAAAACATGCAAATTTCCCCGAAGCGTTGGCACAGGCTATTGACAATATCAATTCGTGGCATGTAATTTAAGATATCCCCGTATTGTACAAAGAATGGAAGCGCTCTGACTGGGATGTCCGTGTTTAGTCTGTGGCTGTTTATATTTATACTATTGTCTATTGACGTCTCAACGTAAATAAATGCGATATGTGTCACTATCAAGTATCCGATCTGATCGACTCGTACGCATCGCGGCGAACGGCTTTGTTCAATATGCGAAACTAAAGTAACCAACAGAGTTGCAGTCAAGCTGCCAAATTAGGCAACGAACAGACAAAGAACTTGTCCACTATAGGACTTCGAACGACGTACTTATCGTTGTTATTCCTGCGAGAAGCTTTTCGCGATAGACAGGTCGCTTTTTGTTCGTATGACACTTTTACAGTCGCGTTTTCCTGCAGTTTCAGATTTTTAAAAACGCTCGGAAGAAAACTAATCACTAATTTAGTTCCACTATCCACAGATGTTAGTAAATCTTGTTTAAATTTGCACGCTGACTGCGCTCTTTCAAAATGCCCCAATGCAAAGATCGTAAAGTTTATTTTTCACTGGGAAGCATTCAATCGCTGCCCGCATCTGTGTGATTTAGTATTCACGATTTTGTACTGATGTGATTTTAAAAATCACTTGCACCTGAATATATAGATATTTTAACGCATTGCCTAAACGGATTTGATGTTTCATACGAACGGATAAAAATATCGCGAAGAATTTCAAGTTATTACTTTGCAAACGTATGTATGCTTAAGTTCTGTATAAAACCGAATCAATACCGGGTAACGTTAATACCGCAAGCCACAAGCCCGTTCGCGTTTATTAATTCATAACAACTGATGACAGCACAATAACTTATGAACGTAGTTTTGAGAAACGCGATGAGCCGCAAGACATCTCGCTATTGCTTTCTTAATATGCCAAGATAGATTTATGAAAACGACACGAAGAGAACCATTTCTCACCATTGCACCTTCAGTTGGAAGGATTTGTTATAACTGCATTTATTTATAGTATAATCTTAGTTGCTTTTTGCTTTTCGTTTCCAGGTATAACATTCTCCGTTTGGATTAAAAGCCGAAGCTTACGACGGAAGGTATATCTTGCTTGCTCGCACATACTAAGCGTAATAAGGACACCGCATGGAGCACTGGAATTTCGTATATGCGACGTCGGATAGAGTTACAGTCATCTCTAATAACCTTTGCCCACATAACAGGAGTTTTGAAATTCTCCTTATGGGGCTACCCGGTTCATTTCTCATCATAAAAATCAAATATAAAAAACTGCAACATAAATAAAAAAAACTAGTTTTGTTCTCTGATTCGGTGCAATGAAGTACTCGGAACAACATTGTAGATATTGCATTCAAAATGTTACGGAGTAGCGTTTGAACGGGACAGTGATAATTTAATAATTTCTCACAATACGAGTATTTAATAATTTCTCACAATATGTATATTCTATCTGTATGTATATTTCGAAGACAAAGCGTTTTAATGTATGTATGACGCATATTAAAATGCAAATGAAACTATTTATGACGGTGCACTATGCCCTAATGCCCTCCATACAAAGGACGCCTTTGCTCTGCAGTGGGACATATACAGTCTACTTTACTTTACTTTTTTACTTGGCTTTACATTTTGAACACTATGACTATTGTCACCGGATATACAATAAGCACGAAATATCAATTACAATTCACAGATTGGTCTGAAATCTATGGATCAGCGATAGTAATTCTGGTGTGGCTTTGAGAAACCTGAGAAGGCTCGCTTATATATTCCTCAAAATGTATTTTCCATGCTTTCTAATTGAAAGCATTGTTCTTTTGTACGAAAAAATTGTTGCAATAGAAACACATTTAATTAAATTAACCGCACGACGATAATCCATTTAACATGCTGTCAAAACAGCAATTTTCACAGTCCACTTCCAAGCTTACGAAAGTAATTACTTAGTTCCAATAACATTAATAAATAATAACAAACTCTAATTATCACTTCAAATGTATATATACATCAATACTATCGCATTTTTGAAATAAAAAGCTAATGGAAAGGTAATTAGTGTATTAAAATGTCCATAAGATAATATAATAATGAAATTAAAAAGAAGACTGATGATAATATTTATCGCGAAAATAATGTCGACATAAGAGGTTGAAATTTCGAATCCGGAAGAGGTGGGCTCGATTCGCGCAGCGTTGGAAAACTATTCGTCGTTTTTTAAGCACTGTAAAAATTTAAATTTATGTTCGTTTTCTCTTTTTCGCAACAGGACAACGTCTCCTCTTAGTGATTTAACCGTCAGGGCGCGAATCCGCTAGACCTGGGTTCGATTCCCGCAGCGGTGGAAAACTTTTCGTCCTTTTTAAAAATTATTTATGTTTGTTTTCTCTTTCTCGCAACAGGACAACGTCTCCTCCCGGGGAGCCGCTCGTTCGCGCCCCCGTGGGCAAGCCGAGATGCCCGCCGGCCATATCGCGGCTGCGCGTGGAGAAAGTGGAGGGCGGGCTGGCGGTGGCGGGCGTCGTGGTCGCCGCCAACTGCCAGATCGTCTTACCGATATTCGGCTTCCTGTTCATGCTCGTCGGATGTGTGCTAACAGGTAATCGTATTATAAATAAAAAATTGGAATCTCGAGGATATAACAATGGATGCGCCAAGCATGCATAAATTGCGACAAAAAAACGACTTTTATGATTGTCCCTATATAATCATAAAGAAATCTACTATTACTAAATTACTAAATTTATATTCTCTTACAATTTCTATAACCTTTTCGTTATCCATTTCGTAAAAAAAAGTAAATTAAAAATTATAATATTATGTATGTAAACATTTGGTAACATTACATTACGGGCCGCCCAGGCGTTAGAAAAGCTTTGCGCTCGCAACAGGCGATGTAAAGAGATCGTTTCGCGGTTCCAGCGGCGTCGTACCGCGGCTGCGGTGAGAACGAGGAGCCCGACCATTACGCGGCTCGTATCGCGTTCACCGGCAACTCGCGGGTGCTCGGCCCAGTCTGTATCGTGGCGGGCGCTCTTATGACCATCGCCGGTGAGTTAATTTACTCTATATTTTTTTTACATATATTCTTATTTTAAATTCCTTATTTTAAATTTTTATTTCGTTTTCGATATTCTATTTCATACTCGTAGCTAGCACGGATTGTGCTGTAATCATAAATTTCTCATTTAGCATGTGCCATGCTGCCACAACTATAAATATTATTTTATTTTATTTTTTATCCTGTGTTGTAAAAGCGTTTTACAAACATAAATTGCACGTGGACAAACAGCCAGTTCCGAGACAATATCTGTGGGCAACACAAATACTTGTTCCGTGTGGGAATCGAACCCACGACCCCCGAAACCGAAGCCAATTCCAAAAAGAAACAAAATTTATGTATTTCACTATATAAAATTTTTCTAAATATTTTAATTTAATTACTGTATTTGACATTATGTATCAGTTCAATCACCTCAAAACTTTCAATCAATATCAAAATATTCAATCAATATATAGATAATTGTTCCGGATCCGGCTGTCTACGTGCAATTGCTTTATGTAAAATCACTCTACAACAGAGTTAACATATACTTATAGTCCACAAAGGTATAATGTCTTAGCTTAGAGAATAAAGCTAATTAGGTATAAGTATGATTGTTAAATGAAAAACATAAATGAAAACAAAATCGGCCTGACCGGTGACTATGCACGATCTGTTGGACGAAACTTCTGTTTAAATTTCTAATTGTACGCGAGAGAATTTGTTGAACACATGCGAGAAATCGTTTTATCTTTACCATATCGTCGTTTCTTTTTCAGGAATTGTCCTCTGCATATTGATGCGCGCCGCCCAAAAAAGACAACGTCGGCTAGCCTTCCACTGTCCCATCCACGGAGACTTTTACCCGTTAAGCCCTCAGAACAGTAGAAAATACTCCCGTAAGTAAACAAAGGGTGGCTTCTTTGCGTAAATCTTTGCAGCGGCTTAGGCGACTTTGGGATATAGAAGGATATTTGAAGAACTGTATATCGGAAATGACGACTGTTCAAACATTTGATTGTGTCAAATTTCTATTGCTAAGATAAATAACCTACATTTTTTATCATGCAAGCGATAAAATTAATGTATGTCTGCTGAGTTGGCCCAGTAGAAACTTTTGAATGTTGTATTTTGCGTAACGTGTTTTCTTTTTAAAATAGTGAGTCATTCTGTGTCTGTCATTAATACTTTTAGGCAATTTAAATAGCATTTAATTTCACTGATTAATTCTAAACTGCAACCAAAACTCAAATTTAAGTCAAAGAAAGTTACTTATATAAATGAATTGTATGGATATTTAAGGGCAGATCATTTACATGTTTGTGAAAGCTCTCCTTACACAGAATTAATTTTTTAGCGCCGGGGAGTTCTTTTTTTTTTTTAAATAATGGAGCTCAATCTCCACGGTAACCCTTGACTTACTTAGCTATAAGCTAATACTTCTATTGCAATACAAAGCGACAAACGATCACCTCGGAGATTGTTACCGCTGCCAATTCCGCATGCCACAACAGACGCATATCATTACCGACTTTTATGACTAACTCTGGTTACCGCCAATTACCAAACGAGCTAATTCCCCGTCAACGGAATCTGCGTAGCGCCAGCGCGATCTGTTGTTTTCTTAAGTGGCGTACGTACAGGCTGTTAGTAATGGCTTCTTTCTATACAGGCAGCCCTAGAGGGCTGTGGCACTGGCTGCGCACGTGGCTGGGCCTGGTGGAGGAAGGGGAGGCGGCGCGCTGTCCCCGATCCGCAGAGCCCGCGTCCCCTGCGCGCGCTGACGCCCCCTGCCCGCCGCCTTTGCCCTTCCTAGTGCCGTCAGACTCCGTCGTGTAAGCATTACCTTCTTTTATTCTGAAGCGATGGCAACAGTTCAAAAGATGGCTGTGATCGCCTGCCATAGCACACGCAAAACCGAAAAAATAGTATTACTGGCAATTGATGTTTGGAATTGGATGGAAAATACACTGATACGCGAAAGTATATGTGATTTTATTTCACTCTAGTCTCCAGAGAGGCAGTGATAGTTTCATTCCATCCCGTAACTTGACTAATCATACGGTAATAGTCTAGCAGATGGTACTGTGATTGCTGGTGATTGCTTGTAGTTCATTCTGTTTAGCATAACAACCCAACATAACCCAGTCATGTAAGGTGCCGGGTATCTTTGAAGATTTCCCCCCGATACCAAGAAAAAAAAAAGAAAAGTTACCTCAATTGCCAGGCAAAACACGAAAGTATAATACATTACGTATGTTGATATGCAGTTAGTATGATGAATTATTTAATTTTTGTTACAGAGGGATGGCGTCGGTGTTAGGAGCTCCACTTAGTCCTGAACAAACTTTTGGCTCCATCAAGTCTTTAGCGATATCGAGGGAAGTCGCCAGCTTTCCTTTGTCACGGTCTCCTACACCGCCACCTTTAAGGTTAGTCTTTTCGTTGAAATTTTCAAAGTTTATGGAAAACTGAATTTTAATGCAATGCAACATTGATTCTAACATTACTACATTATCACATTTAATAGTGCTAAAACAACTAGAGACGTAAAATTTGTCTCTAACACACATTAATTACAAATCTTTTTTTTTTATCTGTGAACCATTTAATAATGACGCTAAATAAAAACTTAGCCTAAAGTAAACTTTTATGTTTATATAGTAACTAAGTCTACGACCAATTTCTTACTGCGACGCCAAATTTAGACATGACAGTAAATAATCGATCAAAATAATCTGTATCGCCTAGTCAACATCGTACCGTATAATATCATCATCATCATGATCATTTCACGTCGTGTGGCGCCAACGTATGAAATAAGCCACCACATCTCATTCCATGGGTGTCATAAGAGGCGACTAAGGGATATGTCAAAAACATCTAGTAGCCGCATATAGATGGCGGAATAACCATCTCGAGTTTTCAGTACCTTTAGCAAGTTGTCTGGAAAACTGTATTGATTAATCAGCTCGCCAGGCGTCGCAACTGTAGCAACACCCACCCCACCAAATACATTACTTATAACAATTGTTATTAACTATCTAAAATATTTAAATATTTATGTTGCAGCTGCCCGCCATTCAAAGAGGAATCGAAGAACCCGATCGACAGCATACCGAACGCGATAATGGCGCGGCCAGAGATCGAGCGAGGCGTCCCCGCCTTCAACTACCGCGTAGTCGAGTGCAAAATAACGACCACCGATGAAATTCACCGCAGTGCCCCAACAAGCGCCAGTGTCCACGCCAAAGACAGGCAGAGACCCAGCACAGTCGCCATCGCCATACCCGACGAGGGCAAAGGCTAACGGGTGCCTAACACGGAACAATAGACAATACATACGATCTGTTCAGTGTATTAAGGCCGACGCGAGCATAACCGTGTGTTAACGTTATATTTTACTGTTACTTTTTGTACAACTGAAATGGAATGTGCTAGGAATAGATAATACAATAATGCTGCGCATTTAAATGTGTTTGTTGAAGGCAATAAGTTGAATGTACGGTTGGTATTCATCCGAGTCACTACATCTCACACGTTTTATTCCTTAATCTGCTCAAATAATCACATTCGTCTTCCGCTGAGCTCACCACTTCACTTATCAGATTTTAAATTCGAACACATTTTAATAGTAAGTATAGATTGAAAGTGCAATTTTTATTAACTGTCAAACTATCACAAATTTTACACTGCATTTACATCATTAGTTAGTTTTTAATTGCTTAACCTTACTATATAACTACTCTGTATATAACATATTATACCAAAATATTGTATTATACTTTGAAGACGACTCACAATTCTATATCAACATATTTTTCCATTTTTTAAATACAATATATTCTTATTTAAAACTAATATTACATTACTTCGTTTTTATGCCACAAATCAAAGAAACTTTTATAGATCTTTAATGACATAAGGTTGACGGTCTGGTGAGGCTTTCTATTCTATGAAATATAAATCACAAAATTTTTTATGAATTGTTTAACTAAGGAAAAATCTTTTGAATAAATTTTGAGTCAGTTTACTGTTCCTAATTTAAATTATACCTGTACAGTTTGTAGAGTTTTCATTCATTTATTCGTTGCTCCCAATAATATAACAGGTTAATGTCAGCCGCTACACAGCAAAAATAAGCGTATAATATTTGATATTAAGTTCATTTCTTTGAAAAGTTTAAGAGCCGGCTTAGTTGATCCTAAGAACGACCTTGGCATATGATCAAATGACAATGAAGTGCTAATTAACTATGTGCGTCTCATATTCTTAATAAGGGTCAAAAAGCACGTGCGCCAGAATTAGATTCCGAATTGTGATAACCTTTTTCTTTAAATAACAAATGTTTAATGATTTGATATTTCCTAAAAGATTATATTGTCATTTTATTTTATTTTTTTTAAGATTATATTGTCATTTTATTTCCTAAAAGATTATATTGTCATTTTATTTTATTATATCGCTATTTTCTCACTTATTTAGAGATCGTAATAACAAAGTAAGCCTTCAGACGAAACGTGGAGAATACAAGCGATTAAATCACGCACTGCCACGTGTTGGAGGCTACCTTTTACTAAATTAGGGTATCTAAACCATCTTCAGCCGTTATTTTGACTATGTCAAGCGTTGTACTTGACTTACAAATATTGTTGCCAAAACCACACAACTCATCACGTCCATCAAAACTTACTATTTAACGTAATTATATATAATCGCCTAATTTTTGGTAAAGCAATCAAAAATTGTGCTCACAAAAGACAATTTAGTAGAATGAAGCGTTGAATGTAGGAAGGGAGTGTAGGCGAAAGTTTGTAGGCATATTGATAGATCATAATATATATAACTAAGTTTTTGTGATGAAGGCATTTATTGGCCAAGTTATTGAAAATTATACGGAATGTAATTTTTTATAATCCATAGTTAAGTGCCACGCCTAAGTGAATTATACTATATACTTAATTAAGCTTATTTAATATTGTTTTAGATATAAGGATAATAAGAAAATACAAGTTTGGATAAAATAAACTGTTTTATTTTTTGTACTTTTATTGTAATGCAGTATAAATTGCAGTATAAATTTTCCCAAAAATCTTTTCTCTTTTCTGAGTACCTATTTAGTCAGCTCCAAAAAAAAGTGGTAAAGTATTAGTTTTAGTTATTCTTACAGAAGCGAGCAAGCGAGCTTGTGGTGCACCTTATGTTACAAAGCTACAAAGCCTGTAGGGTTGCAGATCCGTTTCTACCTTTTAATAAAGTCGGCCCCGGATACCTCACCCACCAGATGAAATTATAACACTTCCACTTAAAGCCACTCTTCTGTGAGGTCGTGGTACTTTCCCAGACGAGTTAGCCGTGAAGCAGTAAGGACTGCTGCGCGCCCTAGACAGAAAACAAAGATTGCCTTATATTTATAACATCAATAAGAGTATTGAAGGAACATTTTCCCGCTGGAATTAGTATTTCTTAGTGTTCAATATTTTTTTTATTCAATGAGGTGGAAAATCCGCAGGACCAATGCCAATGGAAAGTCATAACAGCAGAAATATTGCGGGAGTGTTACCAATCACTGAAAGAGTGGAGTTACCGCTCACCAGATGTAATTCTCAAAAATATGTACTTTTACTTTATGATGAACCTCTGTGAAACCGACTCGGTGGCGCCGTTGCTAAACTATTGGGGTCGTGAGTTCGATTCCCACACGAAACAAGTATTTGTGTGGCCCATAGGTAATTGTTCCGGATGTGGGTGTTGTTTTCAAATAGAGAACCGAAGAAAAACCGCTTATAACATGACTCACATGTTGTGCCGACCCCGCCTAGGTAGTATGAGGGCGGATGATGATGATGACGGTCATAATGTAAGCATATTATATTCAATAAAATGTGGCAGGGGTTTATGCAACTACCCGAACAATGTTAATTACAATTCATCTCAAATTAAGTTACAAATAAATGTATTCTACAATTGTTTTTTTTTTTGTTTAGTTTTTGAACATTCCATACAACAGGCATTCGCTTTTATTCAACGAATAAATCTAATTAAAACTATAAGCGACAAATACACAATTCATCTCATAAAAATAATCCCAAAATAAAAAAATCTCTGTAAGAAACAAAAATTATTTATAAAAACAGCACAAAATCATGACTGTTGTATGGGATAATAATAATTTGATGTTATAGTGGTAACAGAAATACTATCATGTCTTACTATCATGGTTCATGAGATACAACCTGACAGACGGACAGACAGACGAACGGACAGATTGAGACAGTTGCGTCGTAAATGTTTTTTATTGTAAAACGAATGCTTTTTTTTTTTGCTGTTGCATTGTATTTTATTTCTTATCCATATGAATAGTATGATAGATAGGTTCTCTGATACTAATCATTACTTCCCAAATGATACTGTGTTTGGGACACTTTTGACTGGTGATTTCGTAGGCGTATAACATATCTATAGCATAAAATATCATTGACCTACTCAGACAGTGATGAAGAAATGAGCAAAATTGATTGGCAAACAAGCTTGTGGATCCTGGCTACCTTACCCACTAGACGAAACACAGAAGTGTTACAGTTCTACTTCACGCCGGTCTTCTGTGAAGTCGTGGTATTTACCTGGACGGCCGTGCTCATTCAGCAACAGCCAACAGTATTGCGTGGCCCTACCACAGGCTATATTAGTAGAAGAGCTAGATTACGATTAAAATGTATAAAAGAAAGAAATATATAAAAGAAATTTTTTTTTCGATACTTCACGTAAATCCATAATTATTACCACAACAACACTGACACTATGATGGACGGCATGCAGGATAGTGTGTGGGCTACATCCTGCTTTGCAGTGCTGCACGGCGGACTGCCCGGCAGGATAGTCAATGGGCCCCTTTAGATTAACGGCCAAAATGGCGTGAGGTCAGTTCCTAATCTCAATTTAATGGCATTTCAGTCTACGTTACAAATACGATATACACATGTACGCTAAAGTATGTTCAACAGATTTCTCTCTTATTTCACGTTCTTTCCAAGGAAAAATACTACAGCTTCTATAATTAAGATACATAATAGTTTGGTACACTCTTAGTAAAGCCAGAATAAAGATTTTACTATCAATATTTTATCTGTTTTTAACAAGTAGCTCGGTAACGATACTAAAATAATACAAAAATATAAAAACATTAATTATGCATTTGCCTGCTTAGATAATATATAACTTTCGCACTGGCAGTCTAAATCGGAACTCGGAACGTTACTCTGTGTTACATGCATATGGCAGCCATCTTGAAATAAAATTCACAATGGAAATAAGTATCATTTCATTTTAATTGTTTTCGCCAATAATAAACAAAAACGTAAACATTAAAACTAACGTAAAAAAAATTCAAGTTTATAGGTGGCTACTTAATAAAATATAATTGATTCAGGACAAATTTAAAATAAAAAAAGATTTCATTTGCCAATAAAGCAAATCAGCTGTTATCCGTCAATCGATGTCAACAAAATTACGTAATTTTGTTTAGAAAAACAGTGAAGTCTTTATTTTTGAATGTCATTTAGGAATTTGCAAACATTATGGTTAAACTAAATTTTTCATAATTTAAATCTTTCAAGTAAATGTCCCTCCAAAAACTGATGGTTTTAACGAATCATTGCTGACCTTTTTGTATGATGTAGGCATTATTATCAGTTATGGATAATAAAAGTATAATAGAGAGTGCCGGATTTTACTTTATTCATAATTTTGACTCGGGGAATCTAGGTCACGTTGAGCAAGTTCCCAGAGAACTTATTGGTAAGTCTTCCAAAATATTATTTCCAAGCTCAGCTTGTCAATAATTTGCTGTTTCTTCAGAAATTATTTATATTATATTTTATAACATAATATTTTTCATTTAAAACTAAAATAAACATGTATTATTAAATGAATATGACAATTAGAAGGAGTTTTAATCTTATAGTGTACTTTTTCTGAAGTGGTAATATCACTATATTAAAAGTTAATTTACACACCATTATTACTAATTATGGAACTTTTCAGCACCTGGTGTCAACTTCAAGACAAATGCTTCAGAAATACCTGATTATGAGTTTAATCTATGGACAAGACCAGATTGTGCTGGGACTGAATTTGAAAATGGAAATAGAACTTGGTTTTATTTTGGAGTACAAGCAAGTGAACTTGGAGTATTGGTAAAAGATTATTTTCACATATGTTGTAAAAATTAAGATTATAATGTAAAGTTTAATTTATAAACAGACATTAGTTAGTAGACTTGTTTACATACCACTCTGTAAAATTAAGATAATTGCTTGTGGATTGTAGTAGAACATTTTGGCCAGATGTTAAAAAATTTGCAAATACTATTAAGTTTTGTGTACATTTTGATGTAATAAATTAAAGTCTAAATTTTATTTATACAGGTGCGACTTAACTTAATAAACCTTAACAAACAGGGGAAAATGTATAATCAGGGCATGGCACCTGTTACGAGGACATTACCTGGTAAGCCTCAATGGGAAAGAATAAAGGATCGCCCTGTTCATTCCGTAAGTATTTTTACAACACTTAAGTAAGTATGGTTAAAGTATAATTATAGTAAAAGTTTGTAAAGTATTTTGTTCATATGGAGTGGATGCAATAGCTATAAGATGCTATCTAAATTCCACTGAGTGTATTTGTATTAGCAATAATACACACAAAGGATAAACAGCACAGGGTTAGTTGAACATTCATCCAATTAGGTGCTATGTGATTCTACCAATTGTCTGTAGGATCACATAATGAGCTAGTACTCTTTCTACAGAGGAAACCGTTGTGGAATACATAATATATGGGCTGCTACTTTACTTTCACCAAATTTTCATAGGTTGACTGTAATCGATATAGTTTTTATTTAATATGTTTTTTCACTATATATACCTGTTGAAGAGTAATAAATATCTCCTTCCAATTAATATTTGTTTCCTGTTCTTTTAAACATACTAGATTAAATACTCATCACTAATTCAGTGTGATAAATGTTGTGATCCTCTCAGATTATCAAAATATTAAAACAATATATTGGCAATTATTAATACTATTCAAAGACAAATAATTTAATGACTTAATATTTCTTGCATAGGCATTGAGATTGAGTAATGATAAATATTTATATACTTGTTTAACACACAAAAAAGTTTTTTTCTACATACAAGGCCTATGATATCTCTGATTCCGAGACTTTGTTAAAATTATTAGTAACAACTAACATATTTAGCTAAAGTAATTTGAATATCCACCTTCATATAAGCTTACATACATAGGATTGGATTAACTTATTATGTAAAGAATGATATGATTTAAGAATTTATGTTAGTCCACGATTAACAGTGAATTTGGACGTCTAACGTCTAGATTCGGCTCATGGCTAAATTAATGGGACTGCACTCAATGAAGTTCAAGGCAAACATGATAGTACCATTAAAATTTATGTGATAAAGCATTTATTAAATTAAAAAAAAAGTTATTTCTTCTAACGTTTCGCCTCGTTTATCCAGACGGACGACAACACGTTCACGCTGAGCTTCAAGTACCGCACGTCCGAGAATCCGAAGGCGACGACCTTCTTCGCGTTCACCTATCCGTACTCCTTCGCTGAGCTGCAGATCGCTCTGAACACGATAGACCTGAAGATGCTTCCGTTGCCGCCGCCGCAGTCCCCCGACGATATCTACTACTGCCGAGAGTGCCTCATTTACTCCCTGGAAGGTGAACATGATTTAGTGACGGTCACGAAGGTGCCGTGGTAGATTAATATCCGTGAGCTTGCTTTTAAGTCGGCATATTATAGTAATCAGTGTTCAAACCCTTAGATCGCCACTGACGCAATTGTCTATTACAATTTTTTAGTGCTGTTGACTATGTCACGTGCTATATTGGAATCTGTTAAAAAGGTTTATATCACTCTTAGAAACTATATCTTCGTTATAAAAAACACTGTTAAAAATTAATATTGGAGTGCTTTATGACTAAAAGTCTAAAAAATCGTATTAGATTTCTTAGTCAAGATGCAGTTTCTTAGTCAATCTTATTATTAATGTCAAATATGAAATACCTATAATGTCAAATCTGAAATACCTTTGTAGGAAGACGAGTGGATCTTTTAACGATATCATCGCATCACGGAATTACAACGGAGAGGGAAGAAAGGTTGAAGAATCTGTTTCCCGACACCCAGGAGAGGCCATTCAAATTCCAAAACAAAAAGGTACAATAAACATTACATCTTCTCCAAACCAATCACAACCAAACCGAATCCTACAAATCGACTTTACAAGTTGACTCCCCCAAACCGGATCCTACAAACCGACTCCCCCAAACTGACTCCCCCTAACTGACTCCCCCAAACTGACTCCTCCAAAAAGACTCCTCCAAAAAGACTCTCCCGAACCGACTCCCCCTAATCGAATCCTCCAAACCGACTCCCCCAAACCGAGTCCTCCAAAAAGACTCCACCGAACCGACTCCCCCAAACCAATTGTATACCTGCCCATTTATCACTATTTCATACGCTCCTTTCAGGTGATCTTCATATCGGCGCGCGTCCACCCAGGCGAGACGCCCTCGAGCTTCGTGTTCAACGGCTTCCTCAACCTGCTGCTGACGAGGGCCGACCCCGTAGCGGTGCAGCTACGCAAGAGCTACGTGTTCAAGATGGTCCCGTTCCTCAACCCGGACGGCGTAGCGCGCGGCCACTACCGGACCGACACGAGGGGCGTCAACTTGAACAGGGTCTATTTGAACCCCTCCCTCGTCCTCCATCCAACAGTGTACGCGTCCAGAGCACTCATCAGGTATGCACGAATGAACGGGTCTGAGTGTAACTTGCGTCGAAGATAGCTCGTACGCTATCATTACATTCCCTATGTGTAACAACAGGTCATAGTCATGTTACCGCAAAATGTTTAATATTTTAAATAAAACCTATTTGTATTAACAAAAGTTGAAATAAACATCATCTTGTTTTAAGTAAATAATATGTATATGTATTAATTATTTTTATACGTCGTATTTGAAACGGACTTGTCCGTCACGGACGATGGACAGGTATAAGCAATGTTTAGACGTGTGTTTGATGAATGAAAATATTTACAATCCTAAATATATGCTCTATTTATCATGTTGACGCGATCTTTCGGTGCTTCGAAATCGACTTGATGGCCCAGCTAATATAGTAGCACCAGATAGAGCAACTATTAGCTGAATCTAATCATATAAAAATGTACGCTTTTGTCGGTACTACGGTACCCGTGGGCCGCAAAGGAGGGTAATGTGTTTATTAGGTTATGAATGCCAGCTTTTTTTTCTTTTATGACGCTCTTGAGATAAAATGCACGAGTCGATTTTACTTACTTGACAGTAATTATCAACTGTCAAGTGTCACTAAAAAGTTTACGAAAATTGAATATGTAGTAGACGTAGTAGAGTATGCGACTTAGGCACCATATTGTGAAAAGTCATAACTGGGAATAGAATAATGTTCCATTCAAAAGACATAGGGACTTTCCAACAATTATAGGTGTTACACAGTAGGGTTCCTTAATTTTGAATACATGATTTTAATGAAATAAATCAGTTTTTCTTACAAAAAAAATATTTTGTACAGGTATGATAATTATTTTTGTATGTACTTGGCAGGTACTACCACTTCGGCTGCGAGAAGGAAGACTTCTACGAAGACACCACCCTTACATCAAGAAGTATGCAGAATATAAGCGAGAACACCGAGGTATAACATGCGTTTGTAAGAAAAACGACGACTGAATTAACTAAGCTTTTGGGTTTGCAAATTCATATTCGAATATATTTATTCAACACAAGAGCTTTACACTCACTTATTGATAGGCAGAACACTCCCAACGGTTAGGAAAAGAAAAGCTACCGACCTGAGAAGAACCGGCGAAAGAAACTCGGCGGCCAATTTTTAATGGACCCTAGCATGTTCGATTATTTCTATTGAGAGAAGTGCACAGTGCATTTTTTTAATTATGCATAGAAAATACATTAAGTCAATAACAACAACAACACGCAACTACAATGCAACTACAATGTGCAATTAATTATGGTCGAATTTGGACAATTCGGCGACCACTAGTAATTATTAATATATTATTACTATACATTATAGTAATAATAATTATTAGTGGTCGCCCTGTCATATTAAAGAACGACTTTCAGGTGGAGAAAGTGAAGAAGAAGAAGGGAGTTTACAAGAGCAGCGAAAACCTGAAGAGGGAGAAGCCGCTGAAGTCGGCGAACAAGGCTTCTGGCACCGCGAAGTGCAGCGCCCCCACGAAGGACGCCAATACGATGAGCGGGGAGGCTTTGGCCGATCAGGTAAGAACCACACGTGATATGGAACAATTCGGTGTTGTATAGGATAAAATGCCGAAGACTACACGGTCACAACAACCGGAAGGAACAATCATAATTATTCCTTTTTATGGTTCCGTACCCAAAGGGTGAAAGCCCAAAAGGACACTATTAATAATACTCGGCTGTCTGTCTGTCTGCCCGTCTGTCACCAGGCTGTATCTCATGAACCATGATAGACAGTTGAAATTTTCACATAATTATGTAATTCTGTTTAAGCGGGTCCTATACACTAGACATGATTTTTTTAGACAAGAGTACGGAACCATTGTGCGATCGACAGGCAAAATATGATACTTCCACTTCGAGCAGGTCTTCTGTGTGGCACCGGCACTTAAAAAGACAAGCCCACACCTTTCTTAAATAGCAGAGTAGAGATGGTGCGTATTTACGTTAGCAGGTATTGATACCAGGTATTTACATGCAAGTATACCAACCAGGTACCGACCCGAAATACTTGCAAGACTTGAAAGTATTTTTCCATTAAAGTATACGAGCACTTCAAAGTAAGTATTACTACGTCGATCGAACTCGAACGTCGAACGAACCGAACGTGCGCCATTTTTTACGTATTTTGAATCTTTTTCAAAATATTTATTTTTTTTAATATTTTGAATCTTATTTGTACTGTAATAAGGTTTAAACTTGCAAGGAAACAAGTATTTGGGTCGTTGCGTTGGACAAAAATTACTTTGAAAGTATTTTGATACCTGGTTTCTGTACCTGTTATGAGAAGGTGGACGTACTTTTAAGACCTGGTACGCGATTTTGGCAAGTATAACCCATCCCCATAGCAGTGGTTTCTCCGTAACAATTTACATGTTCTGTGCTAATGCCGTTCATTCATTCAACAACTTAATGGATTACAAAAAAAATTATCCTGTGTATAAATCGAAATAAAGCGTGATTAAATCAATAATTTATTTAACAAGTAATAGTATTCGTTTAAACGCGAGACACATTTTATTACACAATAAAAAAATCTGTATACAATACAAAGAGCAAGTCATTGTTCGATTAGTAATGCGCTTTTTTAATTAAATCTGCGTAAATGTCAAGTGGGACTTGGCGTAATTAGTAATATGAGTGGTGTTATGGAAATGCCGAAATGAATTATCTTTATCTATAAGGACACTTATCGATAGTCTGTCATTGCGGCTGTATGGAAAATGTTATTTTTAAGTTTTTTTTTTTTAACTGAACGACAATTTGTTAATTAATGTTTAAGTCTAGCGTGTGAGGGCGAAGTGATAAGTCTGGTAAAAATCAAACAAGAAGTAAACTTTAGAAATTTGTAGGAAAATTCACAAAGTTTTTCGTTGCGGGAATCGAACCCAAAAATACTGTTTATATTAAATTTATTTTTCACTGTAGTTCGTATTCTTGTTTTCACGCCGAAACTACTAGACGGATTTAAAGGGTTCTTAAAGGGGATAGATATGTATTTAAGGGCTTCGACGCGAGCGAAAAGCCAGTTTCACTATAAGAAAAATCCTAATGGCTCGTACGTCTCGCCAATCGGCAGGTGTACGACATGAAGCTGCAGGAGGGGGCCGGCCGCAGCGAGCGGGTCGAGAGGGGGGCGGAGGGGGGCGGCGGTCGCGGCGAGAGGGGCGCGGAGGGGGGCGCGTCGCTGCTGAGCGCGGAGGTGCTGCGCTCGTGCCTCGGCTCGTCGGCGCACCTGAGCGCCAGCGGCGAGCTGCGGCTGCAGGGCGGCAACCCGCTGGCGCCCCTGCGCGACGCCCTCAAGGACAGCATCGGCCTGCTCATGGACGGCGCCTCGGTGGCGGGGTCGGTGACCCCTTATGTGTGCATCCCGCTCGATTTCAAGTGGCCATTTTGATGGGCGCGCCGTAAAACCTCCTCACTGTCGCCTAGGGTTGCCACCTGTATAATATAGTGTCGTACTATATTTTGTCCAACAATTGTACTATATAGTATACTAAAATATTAAAGTAAGAAAAGTTCTATATTTACACTGCTAATTAAACTGTCGGACTTTTTTTTATATTAACTGTAAATTGGAACATATTTACAGCGTAGCGTAGGCGATTTCAGAACGCAATTAAAGATGTTGATCTGTTGTTTTTTTCGTTGTAAACGTCAGTTGTCCTAGCAACTAAACATCATTTTTCGCTTAATGCCGCCTGATTTTCGAGTTGTTCGAATATTTAATGTATTGAACAAAGTCTCCATTTATAAAATTGTTAAAGAACGAAATGAAATTACGAAACAATCAAGAAATCACCGTTCGCGTAACATCACACTTTTCGTACGCCGATCACACTTTTCGTAACGCTCCAGTCACGCTTTCACCAGCTTACTCCCAAAGTCAAGCGTGCATAAAGAATTTTTTTTTTTTCAAAGAAAATTTCAACAAATCCGCAGTGTTTCCGTGTGGTGGGCCATCGCCTAAGTCCCTTTGTACAGAGAAAGCCTTTGTCCAGCAGTGGAACATATAGCCATTTACTTTTAGCAACTTATTTCCTTCAGGGACAGCCTGGATGGGTGCACGTGCAACATCAAAGTGGGCTGGTGCGAGGAGTGCCGTCGCGCTGCCAACCGGCTGGAGATCAGCTCTCCGGGCGTGGCAGCCAGCGCGCCAGCCTATGCCACGGTGAGCACAACCACCAACTCCGATTGGCGTAGTGGGTAGGGAACCTACCTCTTGCGCCAGAGGGTGTGGGTTCGATCCCCACTACTGTAAATATTGTGTTATGAACATAGTATTTTTCCAGTGTCTTTGTCTATATATTATGTATAATGTATTATGTATTAATTTACAAAAGAAAACTATTTTTATTAATTATCTAGTATCTATAGTAGTGTTGCATACGACTGGGGAATGTTGTGTAAAAATGTGTCCTACTTTTATTAAATTACTATTGTATACTTAAACCAACACGGGCTATTGCGCCTTCCAGTGCCGATTGTGTAGCGGTTAGCTAGTCTGTACCCAGTGCCCCCGGCACTGTGGGTTCGATCCCCGCCACTGGAAAAATGATGCGTGTTAAACATGACGTTTTTGTTGGTCATCAATTTTGTCTGGATGTTCGAATATCTATAAAGAACGTGGATGTCATGATGTTCGCGCCGTGAGGTCGTCGGCCGCTTAGCTCAGTTGATAGAGCGTGTGGGCGCGAAACCAGAAGACGCGGGTTCGAATCCCGCAGCGCCGAACGTTATTTTTTCCTTTATCTAGAAAAAATGCAATTTAAAATATCTGTCCTATGTTTGTAACAAAATAAAAGTATGCTCATCAAGTACCCAATAACCATAGTATAAGCTTCGATTATTTTGGAACAGAATAATGCTGTTTAGCAATATGTATACACGAGTACATAGCGATTACTATTAAGACTTAGTAGGAAATCACTTAAGCCGTAATTACCTTTGATGGCAGCATGCACATTTTAAGGAATTCAAAAATCATTCCGTTGCTCCCTTCCCATCCTCAAGCTTCCCAAATTACTTGTCCCGTTCAGCACCGTTCCGGGAGTCCTACCTTCAGCACCATCGAGGAGTATAGACAACATCAGATAAAAGAGTTTGACAAGCAAGAACGTAAGGTAACGAACAAATTCCGTCATCACTATCGAGAATATGGTTTATCAACATTAATCGGCAACTTATGTAAAACATATAGAAAGTTCATATGCATTCTCATTCTGAAATAGTATTTTTTTTTTAATATTTCTCCACAGTTGAATAGAAAATTTCGTATTTCATGTAACTATCTGAACTTAAACCATATCAAGAATTTCGAACAAACCTATAATAGTTCATTGAATTAATTATAATCGTATGGTACCGTAGGTAGTGAAATTCATAAACCCAGCACAATTTTCTGTTTCGCCGTTGCCGCCCTAACCTGTGTAAATCCACAAGATGTTTTTAGGTTTCTAAACTGAGGATTTGGCAATACCAAATTTTATAGTCATACAGCGTGTCGTTACCACCGCGACAATAAATGAACACACATATACAGGATAACTTTTTAAAATTGTATTAAACATTAACATTCTTTAGACATCAATATTTACCGAGTTATTAAATTTTCCAAAACAAACAATTTTAGAACACCCTTACGTATAAAACTGTAACGTAAAGTTCATTTGTAAAGGTCACAAAGCATATGAATGGGTTGAATGAATTTAAAAGAGACAAAACATACTGTTAGAAGGAGAGCCTTATATTGTGACGGTGTGGCGCGAGTTGTATAGGTGTTACAAATTTTGTTTCTTTTTTACTTAATTAGTTTGTTTGAAAAATTTTTTTTTTTTTAATTATGGATTTTGTTTAACGTTAATATTTTTTTATGATTATTGGCAAGTAGCGTTAGACGTGTGTTCATTTATTGTCGCGATGGTAACGACACGCTGTATACTATAATTTTAAAACCAGTGTCGAAGTCTTTTCTGTACCTATAGACTGAGTTCTGTACAGTTAATTAGTATAATTTCAAATGAGCATTAAAGTTTTCTCGCGCCCTACGCCTCTGTCATCTATGGAGTGTAGAGGTAAGTAGGACAATCTATAAGGACGTAAGTTGAAAATATATTCAGAGATAAGTGGTAAATAACATTCATAAACCCACGAAATGGCACTAGCTTAGGGGCCGTCTAACCTCACCACGTATCACCAATGGCATATAATATAACCCTTAGCAGAGGTGTATGATTATCTACCCATCCCAGTAGAATTTTAGTAGCGAGTAACCATAGTAACTATTAATTCACCACAAATGCTAGTACCCACCTGCTAACCACCAGCCTGCTGTGAGTGAGGTAGCCGGGGCCCACTTTCAAAGAATGTCAACCCATCTGCAAGCCCCCAACTGTTGTACAACTTGTGAACTGCCTATTGACAACTTCACTATTCACTTCATGGTATAAATCAAAGCCGTCCTGTCTGTCTGACCTTATGTATTCTTAGATCTTTAAAACTACGCAACGGATCTTGATGCGGTTTTCTTTACTAGATAGAGTGATTCATGAGGAAGGTTTATATGTATAATACATTGCACCCGTGCGAAGCTGGGGCGGGGCGCTAGTATTACATAGAAGAGAAAATCCTCCGCGCTGTTACCGACGCCATTTTGTTTTAAAATTTCAACAGCTACAAGACACGGAGCCGTCGCCCGAAGACGGGTCCGTTTACTTCTGCACGAACTGCTTCAAGCGATACATACCATCAGAACAGAGCGAGGAGATTGTAAGTATAAATAAAACATATGCAGGGTGATTTTTAGACGAAATACATACATACGTCTGCTCGCTATGGCAACTTTTCACATAAAAAAAAAACGATATTTTTGATTTTAAATATCGATATTTTAGCCGATATATTTGGATCCGATATATCGATATAAAATATTCAATATCGAAATCATATCAAAAACGATATTTTTTTCAAATTCGAATCTGGCACAAAATCCGGAGATGTCATATATTTATTACTTGTAATACCTTTTTTTTTTTTTGACAACTGGTCCTAAACAGAAAATTCCGGCACCGTATCTGCGTCCCTCTAGTGTTGTCGCCACGGGCGGCGCTAATCACTTAACATCAGGTGAACCGCCTGCTCGTTTGCGGTTTGTACCGCAGGTTGTAGTAACACGGACTGGTTTAACGGTGATTTTGTTTTTTTTTTTTGGTTATTTCCAGCAGCTGATAGGCGCTTGTTCTACGGCCAGTGTTGCCGTGTCGGCAGGCAATGGTGACGGACCTTCGCCGGAGACTCCCATTACGGTTCGTAAATCGTGATTATTTTTAATGTTACCAGAATTAGTAATTCGTATATACATTGCCCTGCGGTTTCAAATAAACCGTACAGCATAATCTAAGCTGTACCGTTTTTAATCACGAAAAGAGCATTATATATTATACTAGCTGTGCCCGCGACTTCGTCCCCGTGGAGTTTAAAAATAAATAAAATTTCTAAAATTATTTGCCCAAGTTACACCTTACATGACCTATTTGCCAGTGAATGTCCGTCAAAATCGGTCCAGCCATTTCAGTGATTAGCCGGAACAAACAGACGGACAGACAAACAAAAATTATAAAAAATGTTATTTTGGTATATGTACCGTGTATACATCCATAAACATTTAGTGAAAGGTTATTTTAATATTACAAACGGAACACTCCAATTTTATTTATCTGTATAGATAATTCAAATATCATTTAAAAAAGAATTCAGTGGTGGTTCACCTGATTTTTAGTGGTGACCGCCACCCATTGACATCTGCCACGCCCGTTGGGTTACAAATGCTACCCCGGACGGACCTGCCCATTCATGCAACAGCGACCTGTTCCGTGGCCCTCATCATATCGTTTGATGGACATAAATCTTTTGGTTATATTCAAACTTTTCAGTAACTCGAAAAATCTAATTTGGCGCGTAACCGCACCGATGCAAAGCGATAACCGCATCTCAGTCTTGTTTAAGCGTGCACTTCATTTTTAACCAGCTTTCAAATAAAAAAGAATCATCAAAATCGCTTCATTCAGCCACAAGTTCTGAGGTAACAACTATAAAAAGAAATACAGTCGAATTGAGAGCTTCCTCCTTTTTTGAAGTCAGTTTAAAAATAGATTATTTTTAAAAGTAATTCGAAACAGTGCACACTTACTTTCGTAAAACGTTCGAAATTCGAATTCAATAAGTATTTTCGTGGCCAGTATTATTTTCGCGACGGAACTTATTTCCCGACTGGGTATCGAACCTCGATCCATGCCTTTTGTTCCACAGCTCGTCGACCTGCAGCCGCCGCCGAAGGAGAAAGCTAAGTCGGCGGGGTGCAAACAGCCGCGCAAGAAGACGAACACGCAAGCGAGCGGCTCCCACGGGAACTCCGCCCACAGGGACCTCGAATCCGGATTATTCCTATACATAGATCTGCACGGACACGCCTCTAAGAAAGGTATACTAGCGACTAATATATACTATAAGAAAGGTTTCGCACGGGTGCGATATACATACTAATGTGGGGGTAGTGTGAAGTGATTAATAATATTAAGGTTATGATTAGTTTATACTCAGGATATATTTATATAAAATATTTACAACTGTTTTTCCATGTGATGTTTATTACTACATCACATTATAGATCTTTCAATTTCTCGGCTTTTACTATATAATATAAATCTTTCTCCAGAATCACTCTACTTCTGAAAACTGCGTTAAAATCCGTTGCCTAGTGTAAAAGATGTAAGCGTACAAACAGCGGGAGCGATTTTGTTTCATACTATGTAAGGTTTATATTATTGCATAATATGTGTATTGTAATTATTATTTGTACACCATTTGGGATCACTTCCGAATCATAGGTCTGCGTTGGCGTAACATTTCCATTGGAGAGAAAACCGCAACCCGCCGCAATATCACACTTTTCTTCCAGTACGCAGCGACAGGCTTAAGTTGAAGGTTTTAAAGAGATGAGATCGTGTATTCTGCGGTTCTCGTTGCAGGCATCTTCATGTACGGCAACCACTTCGAGGACGTGGAGAGCTCGGTGGAGTGCATGCTGCTGCCGCGGATCATGTCCCTGAACAATCTTCACTTCCACTTTTCGTCGTGCAACTTCACCGAGAGGAATATGTATCTGAAGTCAGTTCCCCTTCTCCTGCCTTCATTCCAACTAGGCGGTGCTAGGTGTTCTACGAGCAGTCTGACGGCTGCCTGTCGTCAACCCTCCTAGGGAACACTGAGAACCGGAACAATTATATGTGGGCGCGCAAACAATTGTCTCGCGTGGGAATCGAACCCATGATCTCTAGTGCAGTAAGCCAATGGCATAGCACTGTGCCAACGAGTCGCCATGTTCCGAAAAGGACTGGACATGTATCGAAATCAATTAAAAACTTTACGTGCAGGACCATACACGTAAAATATTAAAACTTCTCAGATAAATCGAATATGCCAAACAATGTATAGCTCTCTTTCTCTCTCTCCCCACCTTATATCTTTCATCTCTCTCATGTAACAAAATGTGCCTAAACGAGGCGCATCTTGTAACTTCTCTTTCAACGCTCGTACAATTCCTCATGGATGGTTCCTCCGTGATGGACCCTGCATCTCAATAAATGGCCCGTGGACAACGATATTATATATTATATATACAAATACGGGGTAGATACGACACTGCCGCACCGAAACTGACACTCAACGCCAATTGGTATAATCAAATTGCAATTCTATAGACCACTATCTCTTTCCATATTTTTTATGTTAGAAAGTCGCATATGAGCTGGCAGTTCACTTGATGTTAAGTGCTAACCGCTGCCCTTGGACATTTGCAACATTCGTAGGGTTGCAAATACGTTGCCACCTTTAAATAAAGTGAGCCCCGGCTACCTCACTCATCAGACGAAACGCAGAAGTGTAACACTACTACTTCACGCCGGTCTCCTGTGAGGTCGTGGTACTAACCCGGATGGACCTGCCCATTCGTGCAACGGCGAATACTGTTGCACTACTACAGTTATATCACAAGTTCTACATCATCTGTCACATTCACTCATACGCGTCACACAATGTAGAGCGGATCAATTTCCGAACGGCGCGCAGTATCGACACGCGTGATCTGTATTATTTTTTTCTATGTGAAAAGTTGCCAAGCGGGTGGTTCACCTGATGTTAAGTGAATACCGCCGCCCATGGGCATCTGCCACACCCAAGGGTTGCAGATGCGTTGACAACCTTTTGAAAATTGGGCTCCGGACTGCGGCCACCTCGCTCACCAGACGAAACGCGGAAGTGTTGTACTTCCACTTTACGCCGGTCTTCTGTGAGGTCGTGGTACTTACCGTTACTCGTGCTGCGGGCTTAGGGACCGTCGCGACGGCATGTCGCGCGAGGGCTCGGGCCGCGTGGCCGTGCTCAAGGCGACCGGCCTCGTGCGCTCCTACACGCTCGAGTGCAACTACAACACGGGCCGCCTCGTCAACGTGCTGCCGCCGCCGCTGCGCGACTGCGCCGCCCCGCCCGCGCCGCAACACCACGCCCCGCACCCGCCCAAGTACACGCCGCACATTTTCGAAGAGGTAAACTTTAGCCTTTCCCTTTTAGCCCCTTCCATTACACCTACACTTCACCCCTTCTCCTGCATCTTACACTTCCCCGTTATCCACTCCCCTTTACCTCTCCCATTCACCTAAAACCGCCCCTTTACCACTCCCCTTCATCTGACACATCCCCTTTACCCACTACCTTTCACCACTTCTCCCCCTCCTCCCATTCACCCAACACCTCCCCTTTAGCCCCTTTCCTCCCACCTACACTTTAACCCCTCCCCTTAATTCTCCACCTTCACCATACACAATCCCTTAAGCCCTTAACACACCTAAACTCGTCTCCTAGTAGTCCTCTAGACGGGAAATTGTTTTCGGTTGTGAGATAACACCAGCACAGGTATCTCTGATGTTTGTGAGCGGTATTTAAATTTTCGTAGTAGTGGGAAAACTTAAGATGTTTAAGGAAGCTGCCCCTGAGTTATCAATACGCGCTCACTCGATAGAGTGACATCGTAAAAACCTACATAATTGCATAAATACTAACTGTTGCATCTGACTCAAAGGACCTTTAAGTTTTAACGGATATTGTGAATTTAAATTTATTACCTGCCATAATTACTGTTTCTTATTGAAAAAAATCATATTGTGTATCAAAGACACTCAATTGCGTGATTATAAATTTTGTATTTCTTAAATCATAGTAATTAAAATAGTAACAGTAAGTTAGTTGTGCTGTTTTAAACTTAGGTCGATTTTAAATGAATTATTTTTTTTTACTCAATATAATTTGAGGTTTCATTTCAATAGATACTATCTGGTATTAAGAGGTTCACAATGTCTTTACTTACATTAATCAATGTAACTTATTCAAACCTGTAAGAAAAAAAAACAGCACTATATTGTCTTTTTTGTACTCTTCATTTACTATAATCTTAAAGAAAGAATACGAATTCATCATGTTTGAATATATGAATAAACGAATTCTCGAGTTCAGGCTTTCTCGTAATGTCTTTCGAAAATATATCTAAAGCATATTTTAGAGGTGATCAACGTTTCAGGTAAGGCACAGCCGCAGTAGGAATCTGGAGATTTTCAAAGAGATAGACCCACTGAAGGTTTGTTCCCATTGACACGTAATTCAACGCCACCTCATATTAAAGTCACGTAGTTTGCTACCACGTATCACCATACGGCCACTTGTATGCTCGAGTTTGGCACAAGTAGAATTGAGTATTTCGGTATATACAGTAGTTTGTATTATTGCAAGATTTGCCTCTTTCAAAACCTCCAGAGACGCCACACTGCGGCTTTAAAGCACTACAAGTTAAACACAAGTTGTGTAAATAATTGAAGAATAGGTACATTAGAAAGATAAGGAATATAAATATAAGGAATTATTATCAATTTAAATATGATTATCAAAAAAAGGCCAAGGATTAAATCATAAATAATAAGTGTTATCTAAGTCCAACACGTACACAGTAAAAGAAAAGTGATCTTTTCATATGAGCTGTTCTTTAATTGAGCCACAACATATCTTGTGTGGTACAATTACCTCTATATTTTAGTCATTTACCAATGAATATTAAGAAAAATTTAAACTTGGCTTTAATTTTTCTACTGTGCTACATATAAAACTCGCAAACCGCACAATAGGCTACTTGATTCATATGAAATTTGACACTCTAAATGAGTATTTCATGCAGTGTTAGATACAAATACCGAAATATATATTAGATATATTATATATTAGATTTCAGTTAATAAAAGTACAAGATGACTGCACAATTTCAATTCAATAATTGCTACTTTTATTTTTTCTTCTAAACGATGAAAACGCTAGCGGCCATGATGTGACGTCACACCGTTGTTAACGATACTCTAAGCGTGTGGTTATTTTCAAAATGTCAATGATTGTTTACAATACGAATGACGTCAAAACACAGATAATGTATAAACTAACATGGCGGACGCCGTTTTCGCCTGTTTAGGAAAACTTCATTTTTAAAATACAGTTGTAGGTCCCAAAAGCATATGGTAATATTTTTTTATCTAATCAAAAGCAGGCTGATTCATCATTTGAGACATACTTTAAAAAAGTCAAGTAGCCTATTGAGAGAGTTGAGACGTGTACATAACTTAGCGTACTAAATAGAAAGAATTAGAATTATTAAGGGTCCATAACATAAGGAAGAATAATTTGTGACCATAGTGAAAGAATACTGTGGACGTGCAGTAACGAGTCTTTTGTGTGTAGGTGGGCCGCTCGTTGGGCGCGTCGATCCTGGACCTGACGGGACAGCATCCCAACTCGCGGATCCCGTGTTCTGAACACCGAACCTTGGCGGCGCTGCGCGAGTGGCTGCGGACGCACACGCGGACTATGCGGCCACAGGTATGTCTCCATCTCACAGGTATCTCTTTACACTCAATCATTTTAACTCTCTCATTCAAGCACACACACACACTCACTCTCTTATTTATAACTCACAAATTAAAGTACGTTTTAATTATTTTAGTAATGATGTCTAATAGCTAAGCTTTCTCTGAACTTGTGTTTGGAGTCTTAATTTATTTTATTTTATTATATATTTGTCTATGATAATTCTTAACACCTTTTATTTAACATAATTATCTTCCTTTCTTTTATAACACGTGTCTTTAATTTTCAGTGTTTACCCCCATAAATAATCAACCAGCATATTAGTAGACGTACAGGGTAAGGGAAAACGTTTTCATTGTGGACCGTGTGCCGTCACCGTTGCGATAACCGCCACACCGCATGCGACGTACTAGACTAGAGGTCAGTGCCGGATTAAGCAAGCACGGGCCCGTAGCAAATTCATTCAAACAGCTCTTGATATGCTATGGGTTCTCAAGAATGAAGTGGTAAAAAACAATTCAATACTCTTACTTTATTTAATGTTTCACTCATATAATAGAGGCTAAGGCAGAGATGAGTGGGTTTGTAATATTAAAGGGGGGCCTTTTGACGCCGCGGGGTCCGTAGCAATCGCTGCCCTTGCTACGCGGTTAATCCGGCACTGCCTGAGGTGTGCCTATAGCGCGCCGGCCGCTACCGACCGGCGCGTACAGCGGGCGGACCGTTTCAGCTCACCACGTGCCGCCTGCGGCCGAAGACGGCGTCCCCCTCGCGGGTGCCTTTGTACGCGCGCGCCAGGCCGAAGGGCGCCGACGAGCGCAAGGAGAACGCGTACGCCGGCGCCAGGAGCGACACGGAGCGCAGGCGCAGCCCGCCCCTCGTCGCGCAGCGCTCCGGCCACGAGCTAGCCACTTCGGTAGCCAAGTACGCGCGGCGGCCCGAGCCCGCCAAGGCGACGCGCGCGCGCCACCTGGCGGACAGCGAGCCCAAGCCGCGCACGCTCTCCACCAAGCGCAGCATACTCGCGATACGCAAGCCCAACTCGGCCAAGTCGGGCGCGCTGAAGGCGAAGGCGAGCCGCCGCTCGGACGACTCGGACGCCCCCCGGCCGGGGCTGGCGAGGCTCTCGAAGAGGTGCTTCGCGCGGGGCGCCCGCTGCCGCCGCGCCGCCGCCTCCTCCTCGTCGGAGGACGTCGCCGCCTGGGAGGAGGTGGCCGGCGGCACGGCGCTCGCCGCACACTCCTCGGGCGCCGCGCACTCGCACTCGCACTCGCACGCGCACGCGGACCCGTCCGCGCCCGCCAAGCGCCGGTCCTACCCCAACCCGCCGCCCTCTCACTTGAAGAAGATCCGCCTCAAGACCGCCTTGTAGCGCAGGCACCCCTGCCCCCTCCCACTCGGCTCTCCCACCTCGCCCGCACGTTTCGCACGTTCACCAACCGTCAGGCTAATATTACGCGAGCGATGACGATGCTTTATATGTACTCTCGTTTATTATAATACAGTCTCGACGTTTTCGATTATTGATAAAATCGGTTCCACTGTGTTATGCAGTTTGGATATGAGCAGTAGTATCACTATGTATATAAGTGTTCACAAAATGTAATGCACTTAGCTGGCGCCACTGTACCGTAAGTTACATTTCAAAGAAAAATAAACAGACAGGTAACCGCTCTACAGAGGCTTACAAGCTTGATGTTTGAACTAAATCTAGTTTTAAAGATAATAAACCTAGGTATTTTTACGATGCGTTTCAATTTTGGATGATGAACATTTTTTGAACATACTTCACTCTATTACCGTTCACTTCAGGTCTTTTTCTTATATTATACAGTAGTAAGAACATTATACAGTATTTTGGTCACTTTCATTTAATAACACAATCCCATAAAATATTTTGAAATAGGGTGAGGGTGCGGCGGTGCCACGAAATTGCAGCTAGGTTTGTTTGCAATGTCTATTCGATATTTTAGTTGTATATATATGTATATATATATATATATATATATATATATATATATATATATACATAATTATAAATATAATGTAGCCCTAATACATTTAAATATAAAAATAGTTTAAATTTGTTTAAAAGTAAAAATTATGACTTAAGACTTGTTATGTATGATTTACCATTATCTTTTCATGGCGTATGAAGTGTTTTTTATTATAAATTGTGTTAAGTTCTCTAAAAAATTAAATTGTTTAATTAATATTGTCTCGATGTTCCGGTCAACAAGTTGTATCGAAACCGACTAACTTGCCATAATAACGAAATCCTAAAAGTATTTTAGTGTTTCCTGTTTGTGCTTTAATTTTAACATTTTAAAAATTGTTTCCATCGACTTGCTATATGAAATAAATAACTTAATATTGTGTACAATTATACCGTTATATAACCACAAACCTTTTACAACTATATATATTAATAAGATATTTTGTAACTTTTTTTACAACGATATGGCGATTTGGAGATATTTTAACAATCAGAAATTAAATTTAATCCACATTTATGGGCGCAAACAGAGACTTCAATTAGTGCTTAGCTTGATTTAATTTGTGTTAGGAGTAGTTTTATTGTTATTTAAGTCTGAGGCGTAATTTCCCAAATGATAGTTGATTGCTAATTGACATTTCTGCTTGCGGCCATTACTCACGCGGCGTTGTAAGGCTAAATCTAATTAGTTAATTAAATGGCGTTGTAAATTGTAAAGTGTAATCAGCGTAGATTAGTTTATGCTCAAGGAGCAATTTTTGATATACATATTGATCTCATTGAAAATTATCCACGCGCTGTTAAATTTTTGGTCACAAATGCTATACACAAATCTCAGATTGTATGGTATCAATTCATAAAATGCGGTAAGTAATATGAATAAAGCGCTCAAATCAAATCTCTTCCGTTTGTATCTATTGATTGGTGTATGAAAAGTATCATTTCATATTGTATTTTATTATATATATGAATTTTAAAACTGAACGGCAACGTTTAATTGTGCAATAATATAGATGATGTAGCTAAAGCATTTTTACATAGTTTTCAAAAAAAATGATAAATATAAGCCATCCCGTTTACCTGGTGGAATAAGTGGATAGTAAGGTTTGTAACAATTAGTTAAAAAATAAATACTTAAAATTATATAGATCAGGTTCGTCATATAGCAACCTAGTAGATATGTACCATACGAAAAAGTTAACTCTATTTATTTATCGGAAATATTAATATATGATTAATTAACATGCAATGTTTCACAGAACAGTCGTTTTATTCGCCTGCATTTACCTATCCCTTCCTTACATTTTAATTATCTTCATTGTATTTATTGAGGCGCTGTATATAGTCAAAATACAGCATGTCTTTACAATCGCGACAACAAATGAACACGCTTCTAACGCTACTTGCCAATAATCATAAAAACATATTAACGATAAAAAAATCCATAATTAAAAGAAATTTTTTTTCAAACAAAGTAATTAAGTGAAAAGAAACAAAATTTGTAACACCTATACAACTATAACTGACTGATTCATACATTTAGAGACTTTCATTCGTTGCCACAGCGTCGCATTACAAGCCTTTCCTTCTAACAGTATGTTTTGTCTCAATGTTGATCAATCAATCAATCAATGTTTTGTCTCTTTCAAATTCATTCAACCCATTCCTAAGCTTAGTGACCTTTATAAATGAACTTTACGTTACAGTTTTATACATAAGGCTGTTCTAAAATTCGTTGTTTTGGAAAATTTAATCACTCTATAAATATTGATGTTTAAAGAGTGTAAATGTTTAATACAATTTTAAAAATTTATCCTCTATATGTGTGTTCATTTATTGTCGCGATTTTAAAGACACGCTGTATACTTAGCCAAACTTTATTCATATTTATCTGCAAGGATATGTGTTAACATTCTTTGGAATAATGAAAATAACCTTTAGACTTTGAAAATAAACAAAAACATGTCTGTCTACATACACGAACAGACCTGCTATCCATTTGTATAACAGCAAAGATGTTGAATGCCCTACCATAATTACGTATGAATTCATTTAGACTTACATTACATTTTTTTATGTATTTAGTTTGCTTTTTTCTTAATTTCCCTTGCGACAATCATTCGTTTTAGTTTTTAAATATGTACATCTTTTCAAGTATTAAACTCTAATCAACCTATGTTGAGGAAACGACGAAATATTTAAAAGGAAAGAATTATAAATACAAAATCTTTAATAAGTACGGGGAATAATAACCAATATGACAATCCCAATTTCTATTGCTACATCGAGTCAGTACCGATCCATGCAAAGCTTAGAAACATATTACTTTATATTGCATGAAATATCAAGGAACTTTCAATATTTCATGGTTGGTGTGTGCCATAATAAAGCTAAAAATTTTTTTGATAAATAAAAAACCAAATAACTGTAACCACATTTATTGCAGTCCACAGCTTGCTTAAACTAAGAAATTACAGCCTGCGCCCTCTGCGTCCACCCTTCCTGCGCGTAGAGTCGGATGGCACTGGAGTCACATCCTCAATGCGGCCAATCTTCATGCTGGAACGTGCAAGGGCACGGAGAGCCGACTGGGCACCTGGTCCTGGTGTTTTCGTCTTGTTACCACCGGTGGCTCTCAGTTTTATGTGCAGAGCAGTGATTCCAAGAGTCTTGCATTTTTCAGCCACATCCTGAAGAAACAGAAATGAAAGAGTTAACATGGATTTTGTTCACAAAACACAAATATACACCCTTGAGTTCAATTTACATTGGTCAGGTACAGAGTAACTAGTGGCAGTAACCAGACAAATGGCTGTTTATACTACATTAAGTACAGTGGCATTGTACCAATATGGCCACTGTACTAATTTAACTCTTTACACTATTCCTAATGTCCAGCAAGAGCCTCGAGGGGGATTAAGCGGGCCCGCAAGGGACTTGCAACAAAAAATAGAAAGCGATCCTATTTGAATCTAGTTGGAAGGTAGCTTACAAGCCAAGTTGACTCGCTAGTATCCCAAGGTTTACACTAGACACCTGATCAGTGTAAGTAAATCAGGCTACCCTAAAGGTAGTCAAAGTCAAGTTATTTAAATTTACATAGACCAATCCATAGAAACAACTAGAAACTCTTTAGTGACAGCTTATATTAGCTCCTCTTATACGGAAAATATAACTGAATAATACTATTGTGTCAGAATAAAATCCAATCAAACCTATTGATTACTTCTAGATATCTTGAGAACTTGCTACTAAGTTTTGGATTCGGAAATTAACATTGTAATATTACAGACATATGTTTTTCACTTTAATCAATAGAGAAATCAATATATCAAAAGGGATAATCTTTTATTTTACACTAAGAAGACAATAACATTCACTTTATATATGCAAAAATCTAGAGACTTGCTTTTTTCATGATACAGGTTACTTGAGGAACAAATCACAAGTATACAACTTACTACTTGAGCATGCATCAATTATTTCTAATGTTTAGACCAAAACTTTTAAAATTAGTGTAAAGGTAAAACAATTTACCAAGAACTATATATACAACGTACAGCGTGTTGTTGCTACCGCGACCATAAATCAACACACATATAAAAGATAATTTTCTAAAATCATATTAAACATTTACTTTCTTTAAACATCAATGTTTACAGTTATTAAATTTTCGAAAACAAATAATTTTAGAACCCCCGTACATTTAAATCTGTAATGTAAAGGTCACAAAGCCTATGAATTAGTTCAATAAATTTAAAAGAGATAAAACATGCTGTTATGAGAGACTTGTAATGCGGGTGTTGTGGCAACAAATGAAAAAGTCTGAGTGTATGAATCAGTCAGTTGTAGTTGTGTAGGATATTGCAAATTTTGTTTAATTTAATTAATTTGTTTGAAAATATATTTTTTAGGGTTTTTTTAATGTTTTTTATGATCATCGGCAAGCAGCATTAAGTGTGTTCATTTATGGTTACGGTTGTAATGCCATGCTGTATAGCATAATGAAAGCATTGCTTCAAATGCTAAGAAAACAATGTAGAACAATGCGTTAAGATTTTCGTCGGTGTGGTCATCAGCCGTTTAGCTGTGGCTAGAGCGTCAGGCCGCGAATGCCGAAGACGTGGGTTCGATTCCCACAGCGGCAACAATCTTTTCGCACTTTTTCTACATATTTGAATAATGAAATACTGCCAACAATCCATATTATTTTTTAATTTAATATTTATCTACCAAATTGACAAATTTCTTCACAACTTCTTAAATTTTTAAAAATAATAAAAACAAATGTCAGGATTGAGATTTGTTGTTGTTCTAAACTAAAATTAGGTTCAACATTTTTTTAAATTTCAAACTATGGTTAAGTTCATTAATAATTATTCCTTTATTATATACTTAGACCCTTTGTATTTTCATTTATTTGAGCATAACTAGGTTGGCCAGTATTATATATTTCAATAGTTTCTAAAAAGTTAGTTCAATTACTCTAAGACAAGTTAATGATCACTTTCAAAATTAAGATTGCTTTTCACTATTTCCTGGGTACTGACATTCTTAGATGTCTCACAGCTCCACACAGAGCTTTGATATGTTAAATTGTGCAACCAACAAATCCAACTAATCAAAACATATTTAATCATTAAAAATATAATTTTAAAACCTCTATGGTAGCATAGGGTGAGAGGAGGGGCGGGGGTATGTGGCGAAGACCCCTGTAAGGGGTGGGGGGGGGGGATTGCGGATGTAGTTTCTGAATTATATTAAAAACACTACCCTAACCTATGCAATGTTTCCATGGTGGTATTTATTTAGAATAAGGTTGTGGTAGGTGGAGACTCCGCTCCCGCCTTAACCTAATCTAATCTAACCTAATCTGTCCGACGTTCAACCATTATGATGATATCAAAAAACTTAAACAACTTGAAAGACTATTAAAGTATAATTTACCTCTTTTATATTTTCTATTTCTCTTTGTTTTTAAGGCAAAGATGTAGCAAAAATAATGTTGCTGTCTGAAGTAACATGAGTTAAAAGATGATATAATAATTAAGTTGTCTCTTTGTAATGTTTTAGAATGTAATTATGTAAATTTTTTGGGTCGAAATACGAAACAATACTGTTCCTAAGTAGTTAATCTATAAAACTTAAAAATAAATTTCTCGAAACTTTAAATTTCGCAAAAATTCTTCTAGTATTTACTTCAAAGACTTATTACCTACCTATTAATACTAAAATTATCACGAAAATAGTGCTACCGTAAACTAAAGCAAATCCTAAAAATGTTTCATGGATTTCTTTTTTTTTTGTATTCATTTTTAATTTACAGAAATCAGTAGGGCTTGAAAAAAATATAGGTTAAGAAGCAAGCATTAATATTTTCAGATATATTTAACTTAACACCTAAACATACCTGTGCAGCCAACATAGCAGCGTAAGGTGAAGCTTCGTCACGATCAGCTTTTACTTTCATGCCGCCTGTGACTCTCGCGATGGTTTCCCGACCGGACAAGTCAGTAACATGCACGAATGTGTCGTTGAAGGATGCGAAAATGTGAGCTACGCCAAAAACAGTCTCGCCGACCAAGTGCTGCGGGCCCAGAGTCACCTGGACCTCTTCTTTAGCAACTTTGTTTTTTCTTGGAGCCATGGCTTATCCTGCAAATGACAACACTCTAGCAGCACCAATTTATAACCTTAAAAAATCCGAGTAATCCGAGCACTAATTGCTGTAATACTTGGCAAATACATGGATAAGATAAGGATCTAGTAAATGGATTTATTATTCTGGTTATAATTATTTAATAAATAAACATTTTTAATTAAAACTCCGGAATACCTTAAGCTTTGAAAGCTGTCAAACACTAGAAAGACTTCCGGATGGCAATGTTTCCAACATGAGGACCGCCATGCCGTTTACGTTTAATATTATTTGATTTGGAATGTCATGAATTTGATATTTTTTTATCAATAATAATATAATTTAATCTACTTTATTTATAAAATTGCTTTTGTTAGATTTTTTTTTTATTTATTAATACTTAATACATTTTACGAATTATTTCATAATTAAGCATATTATGTTTGAAATATAGAGCACAGCTAGCGCACAGTGTCCGGGCGCTCGACATTAATTCAATTTAGTTGAGCAACCTGAGTTCGATCCCCGGTGCCGGCACCAAAGAAATTGTTAATTTTTAAGTGCTGACTTATCACGTGCTCAGCGGTGAAGAAAACGTCATGAAGAAACCTGCATATTTTCGTAATAATAACAAAAAAAAATATTTCGAAGATATGTGAAGTCCACCAAGCCGCAGTGGGGCCCCATGGTGGACTATGCCCTGATACACTCTATACAGAAGAGGCCTTTGCCCAGCAGTGGGACATATACAGGCTGTTAATTTCCTTTTTTATTTTATGATCAAACATATTTTCAAAATATATACATTCATTCATATTTCATCTGCAGCTACGTATATTATGAAACTAATAAAGATATTTTAATACAAGGTAAATCTATTAGTCTTTAACATATTTCTTATATAAAGTATAAAAAGTTATTTGATGTAAACTCTTTTTATTCAGGAAACTCAATATAGCTCATGAAATACAGCTTTTCATAATATTTATATTTGAGAATCATTTCCATAAATCATCAAATATAAAACAATATAAAATAAATGTTATTATGAAATTCTTCTTCTGGCAAATGATTACAAGAAGAAAAAGAAAAACACATTTTAAAAAGAAATATTTAAAAAAAAAATATTATGTAATCAAAAGTATCTACTGCCAATTTCGTAAATTTATATTCATCATTGCAAAGGTCGCATTGGGATCGCAAACAATGCAACACAATCTTCTGTGTGAACTGTGACTGTGTGTGACAACTTCCGGAAGTAGTGTACGTCATTGCCAACAGATTGATATTTCATTGCATATTCTTCTGATTGTACAAAACGTCGATTTTTAACGACGAACCGCATTAGAAAGAAGAAGAAAATATTGTGATAAACTTCTTTTAGTGTTAATATATCTAGTTGTATTTTAATAAGTGAGTATTTCATTCGTGTTTCTATGTAACACTTACTTAAAATTCGGCAACGCAAATGACGTCCTGTCATTCATATTTCACAAAAGAATATTTCCATAGTACCTTGAGGATGTTTGAACTTTTGTGCCTTGTAAGATGAATCAGTACTGTGCAATCTGCTGCCAAATAAAACTACGCAATAGATAATCTAGATAATTGCAAGTCATTACTTTTGATTCATTCTTTGTGAAAGAGTTGCAGATATGCTGATATAATACTCTCCTACATTCCAGATTCACAATGTTTATCTTTGACTGGTTCACTGGAGTCCTTGGATTCTTGGGTAAGTGGCGCTTTAAAAATAATATGTATGTTAAAATAGTTTAATTATGGTAATTATATTTTAATTTTTTATTTAAAGTATTCAATAACAAAGTTTTATTAATTTGCTGATTAATAACTAAATTATACACGAAATCTTAAAATGTATACTAACTAATTTATCATTACTGTAAAAAAGTGACTTCCATATTGTAAATAAACGACACTAGAGAAGAAAAAAATTATATAATTGACAGAAAATGTAAATTTTAGTTATCTCTGCATAAGCTAAAAACAAGCTTGTAATCAATTTGTTAAGGTGGTTACATAAAAAATAATCTGAATTGAATATATTTATCTGTATAAATTACTTAATAAAAACTAATTTATATGTAATCTTATCAAAAAAAAAAAAGTTAGATTTACCTAGAAACTATAAACAAACAATGAAAATAAACACTTGTAAATAACTAGCTGAGTGGTGAACCACTAAGATATTAACTGCAAAAGGTTTGTGATTTCTGAAATATGTAAATTATTTATACCATGGTGAAATTGAATGAAGCATCATAGAATGTTCGCATTTTAATAATATAACTTTATATATTATGGCATTGTTGATGACCATTGCCATTTTATCAAGTCTATATACAAATATATATATACAGCGTGTTGTTGCAACCACGACAATAAATGAACACACATATAGAGGATAACTTTTTAAAGTTGTATTAAGCATTTACATTCTTTAAACATCAATATTTACCGAGTTATAAAATTTTACAAAACTAACATTTTTAGAGCACCCTCACATATAAAATTGTAACTTTAAACTTTTTTATCATGGATTTTTTTTATGATTATTGGCAAGTAGTGTTAGACATGTTTATTTATTGTCGCGATTGTAACAACACGCTTTATATTGATAGGCATACTAGTCATGAGTTATATGTGAAACCAACTTAAATTATTAAACCAACACCCAGTTTCTGAAACACTGATCATCGTAGAAGTTAAGTAATTAGCTGTCAAATGACTTCGCTATCCTTTTGGCAACTTAAATACCATTTTAAAAGCCATTTCACAGCTGATTACTTAACTCTTACGATGATCAGTCTTTCAGAAACCGGGCATTAGTGAAATATATTAAGTAATGTCTTTGCAGTCTACATTTCTTTGAATATGTAAGCAATTGTATCAATTATCTCACATTCAATTAAAAACATCTCAAGTTATTGTAGTTTAAGCTGTTTCAATGTTTTATTTAGTTTAATATATCCTTTACATGTATTTTGTTATCTGTTAAACAGGATTGTGGAAGAAATCTGGCAAGCTACTATTCCTGGGGCTAGACAATGCTGGCAAAACAACACTCTTACATATGCTGAAGGATGACAGATTGGCACAGCATGTACCCACCCTTCATCCTAGTAAGTTTTGGTTAATATATCACCATCTCAATACTATTAATCACTACATCAATATACAGATCAGATGCGAGAGTATATAATAATATATAATAACTTAAACTGTTACTACTTAAATTTTCAAAAACAAAGAATTTTAGAACAGCCTTATGTATAAAACTGTAAGGTAAAGTTCATTTGTAAAGGTCTCAAAGCATATGAATGGGTTGAATGAATTTAAAAGAGACAAAACATACTGTAATAATATGAATGAAAAAGTCTCTGAATGTATGAATCAGTCAGTTGTAGTTGTATAGGATGTTACAAATGTTGTAAATAAGGAAGAAAGAGATTTACATAATGATTTCTAGTTTTTACATGAGTTTATCAAGTGGAGGAGAGACATTATCACACTATGTTTACATCTCATATACATAAATATTACTACAAAAAATAAAATGTCTACAAAAACATATTTATTGAAAAATCATGGCTTAATGCCTACTTCTACACTGTGAAATATTTCACTTTACATTTTTCTTTTGAATATATTTATCAGTTCTCAAACACGCTGGCTTTCCTACCCCCTGGGCACCAACAATGTTAAACACTAAACAAAAACATAGTATAAAAATGACCTGAAAGTAAACCAAATCCCAACAAGTGACTTGAACAGCATAGTGGATAGTCCCTTGTGCCGGAGACTATGGGTTTCGTTCCCTACATGTGTGGGGATATACCCCCATATCCATAATATTTATTTATTTAGAAAAGAAAAGTGTGTTCAAATATCAGTTGTAGAACAAGCTCAGCTTTATTTGGACGAGATCTTATTTTCCTCCAACCCAAAAAGAACACCGTACGAAGAAGGTTTTATATGCATCACGAATTGAAATCGACAGAGTCTGAGGAGCTGTCGATAGGCAACATGCGCTTCACGAAGTTCCATCAAGCAATTGACAGTTTTTATTTTTCCTACGACATGAAAAGGGACGCCTGTATGAAGAAGGTTTTATATGCACCACGAATTGACTATATTCATGACGAATCGAAATCCACAGCGTCCGAGGAGCTGTCGATAGGCAACATGCGCTTCACGACGTTCGACCTGGGCGGGCATCAGCAAGCGCGGCGCGTGTGGCGCGACTACTTCCCGGCGGTGGACGCGATCGTGTTCCTAGTGGACGCGTGCGACCGCGCCCGCCTGCCCGAGTCGAAGGACGAGCTCGACTCGCTGCTCACCGACGAGACGCTGAGCAACTGCCCCGTCCTCATCCTCGGCAACAAGATCGACAAGCCGGGCGCCGCCAGCGAGGACGAGCTGCGCCAGTTCTTCAACCTCTACCAGCAGACCACCGGCAAGGTGATGGATAATGTATATTATCTATGGTATATCGAAATGACGAATAAGACGATGTGTTACAATTAACAAATACAGACGCAGAGGAGTTTCCTTTTGAAATAATAATTGCATGTGTAAAGTCATTTTCCTTTTAATTAAGACTGATAAAGTTATTTGTTATCTGACAACCACATACCATATAAAGCCTGGCCTGGCCCGAGTACTTCACTCCAAACTGTGTTGTCTATTTGAACCATCAACTAATCATAATATGCAGGGAGGCTTTTCTAAGTGTATCCATTTTTTTTAATTGAAATCTTGACATAAATGATCATATATAAAAAATGATAAACATTTTAAATCACTTATAACTAATTGATTACATTAATTTGAACTTATCTCAAAAAGTGCGTGATTTATACGCAATAAGAAAAAAAAGTTTATTTATATTTCAATAAACAATTATATTACCGAGCCTGAACCACCTGTGTAAATTTGGACACCTTTAAAAAAAGCCTCCTTGTATTTTACTTAATAAAATTTTATATCCACTTAATAGTGAATTAACATAATTATTGCATCCATTATTTCAAAATTAATACTCCATGAAAGAATTTCCTTTCCTCAATGCTCAAGAACATAAAATGCATTTGATTTTCCATACCACAAAATGCGGAATATTAATAGTAAATATAAATAATAACGCCACATTAACTTTTTAAGCAAATAATGAGATAATTATAATTTTTAAGCAAATAATAATTTTAAATAAAAAAACAAGCCTAGTTACACAAGAACAATTTATAATGTTGATATAGTTTTTTTTACAATTTCTTCACTAGTCAAATATTAAAACGGCTGAACTCACGTCCAATCGATGTAACCTCCGCGACCGAGTTCACGGTGACCCACTCACCCTGACGAAGGACCAGCGATAGATCCGAAGCTAGGCGGTACATACATACATATCGAAAATTTTAATAATTTTATGCTTTACTATTTCCCGTAATGTCCAACACTTGCAGCAATTTTAGCACATATTATCTGATATTTAAGTTTGTATTGATAGAGATGAGATGTGAAAATACATTTATTATTCCAGGGCAAAGTATCTCGGTCTGAGCTTCCCGGCAGGCCATTGGAGCTGTTCATGTGCTCAGTGCTGAAGCGCCAGGGCTATGGCGAGGGATTCCGCTGGCTGGCCCAGTACATTGACTGAATTGGTCACCACTAAGCATGTGGCTCGCTTATAATCGTATGCTTTTCATGATTCAAGTCCGGACGTAGCCGTTTCTTTTTAATGATTTTCAATATGACGTCGGTTCTATCTGCATAAATAGTGATCTCCATTAGACATGGGGCATTACTTACAACAATGGCTCTTAGTAATATATCTGAAGGGGCATATTTCAATCGTATATTTTGTATTATTTTTTTTATTTTCTAGTATGTTTTGATTTAGGCTACGTTAAATCGAAATCTTATAGAAATGCGCCCGTTTGTAAGCAGCCCAATACTCGCTCACTAGTAATGCGTAGTCATTACGGCTCCTGTAACATTTTCTTATCAGGCACTAGATTTATATCTAAATTGCACACAATCTTTTGTACAAAGTTCACGAGTCACAACCCTATCTTAACAAAGCCTGACTATTGGTTGTTTTTTCTAAGGCGTTTCAATACAACTGATAAGGTGTAAATTGTATAAATTTAAAAACAATGAGTAGATAAGACATTTACAATAATTAACTTCCGTCTCGAATATATTGTAAAAAGTTTTTGTTAATAGACTATTGCAGACATAGTTTCTGCTAAACAAATACAAGGCTTCCTTACAGTTAAATGAACGTAAATTTTTTGATATAAGCGATTAGATTTGAGTATGAATAGTACAAAATGTTATCAAACACCAAGTTTTGAGCCAAGCATTACTAGATAGCGAAGTACCATATTTTATGCAGTCCTATAACATCTTGCTGCAAATAGCTTAAGGTTATGTTCAGTTGTTTGAGGTTCCGCGACACAGAAAAATTTAAATTGTGTATATAGTTACTTAACATAGCAAGATATTATAACAGTGGTGACAGTATTTACCTCAACTTTAAACTTTTGGTACCCTTATAAATTGGAATTTCAAAATGATTGGAACCTCAAATAACTCATTTATTAGGAACTTGTAATAAAATCCTTTGGATTAAAGTTTATCCATTAATATTGGAATGTTATACCTTCTTCGTCAACAGTTTTGGTGATTTTAATTATTGTTTGTAATCCAAGGTAATGGGTGCAATTGTATGGCCACTAATAAAAAGTATTTTTACTCCAAAGCTGATGAATTTGATTACTCAGGTCTGTCTTAGTTTTCTCTATTTCCTGTGTTTATTTCGTGTCGTTGTTTAGAATCAGCATGGCCAGAGAAGAACGTCATACAAAAATGCATATAAAAATAAAATTTATGTTAATGCTTATTTACTTCATTCCAACAAGTTTGTGTGGATATTTTGACGAACACAGACGAATAGTGCTCATCATTATGTTGTATATTTTAAAAACGCCAATTGTTATATTTTTAAAAATTATTTCAGTCACTTGGTTCCTCATCGGCAGATGCGCTACAGCAGTTTAAGTATTTATTGGAATTGCTTGTCTGCTAAGCAGTGATTTATTAATTCTTTATCAGGGCTACCCTGTTTTTTCTCAATCGCCATCGACGGAAAGACCATGTTCGAACTTCAATATTTTAGAACTAATGTACTTTACATTACACTTTAAGTAATTAAATATTTAGTAAGAATGAAATGTGTGAGGCGGTCAGATGGATAGGCAAAATAAAGGCGCAGATTGCTACGAGTCGTTTCAACTGGTTTGTTACGACTACAAAACGTCGGCCCTTCAGCTTTACTTAGAATGTTCTTCAATTATATTGTTTGCAATTAAGTAAAAAAAAAAAAAAAAAACAAGTTTGTAATAAAATTTCTACAAAACAGCAATATATGTTTTATTATTCGAAAAATTAATTTAAGTTAAGATAAATAGTGTTTTTGCTGGCACGGGAATCGAACGCGGTGAGAGGTTATTAATACGAACAACTGAGAACTCCCCATGATAGATTCGATAAAAAGAACGCGTTACCAGTAATGTCATCCGCGTAGCAATGAATGTTGCTCAAATGCAACAAATCATTGATAGCTACACAGAAGAAACAGAGTAAGGGGAAACGGATTAGTCCTACACCGTCAACATAATTTCTGAGGAAGCCGATATTAGGTGATCTTAGAAAGAAGTGCTCCGTGCCGTCGCCGGCCAGGGGTAGAGTAAAAGCGGTCACTAGGCGCAAGGGGCGCTAAAAATCTTTTTTCTTTCACGAAGTACAATTTTACTATGAAACAGATTTTATTAATTAGCGACTGTTGGAAACATCGACAAAAGTTCAATTTAATTACGTAGCAGTAGGAACTTAATCATTGTTTTGGAATAACGACAATTACTTGTTTTAATTTAAATTCAATAAGTGTTGATGTTTGAAATAAAAAGGTTTGAAAAATGGTTATTATTTATTTAATACAGCCAAAGTTATAATTTATGCAACTTGAAAGCACACACCAAAGGGCGTTAAAGATAATCTCGATTTACCCTGATCAAAGGCTAGGGCAAGCACTGCGCCGTGCCAAACTCGGTCGAAGGCCTTTGCTGTTCGAAATAATCGCCATTGACTCCCCTTTAGCCATCTGCGTCCGCCCATCGATAGTATAGGTAGACCAGATCACCAGCTGAGAGACTCCGACGGAAACCTTACTGACGACAACTCTCCTCAATTTAATGGACTCCATTATCTTGTAGAACAAAGGGGTCATGGCAATAGGCCTGTAGTTAGAAAGATCCCGGGTTCACCTTTTTAGGGATCGGGTCCACTTAGGCCATCTAAGAATTTGGGATATTACCTAGGGAATAGGAGTACCGGAAAAGACTGAATAAAACGGTGCCAAAGCCGGAGCAGACGTCTTCAGCTTAAGAGGGAGATTCCGTCCGACCCACTTGACTTCTGGATGTCAAGGGAGAAAAGTGCTTGACGCACTTAACTCGGATATCTGATGTCTGGCATGGCTCACACCGCGGGATGTTCGGTGGTGCATTCCCCATATCATCCAGTGTTGAGTTTACCTCATGCGGTGTGGAAGGCATACTGAAATTCCCTTAAACAGCTTTGTCGAGAGACCGGAATGGACGAGTCCCCGAAGGAAGGCGAATTACTCTGTCGCCAAAACTGCCAAACCTTGCTAATGCGACGCCTCTTGAAGGACCTAGCGGCAAAGTTCTACTTCTTTTTAAAGTGACTGGTATTTACATCCAGCTCCGCCGCCGCAATGGAGCAGGCCCATTAACGATTTAATAAATAAAATTAAAATATTATTGTGACCTTCAATTAACTTACAAAAAAAATCAAACATCATATTATTCAAAATTTTAATGAAAAGAAAATAATGTGATAAAAATATTTAGTATAAAGATATTTCTAAAGAAATAATTTTACAAATACACAATTTCCTCGAGTGAAATAAACGTCAGTTAATGTTTACAAATGGGAATGCTTTAAATAAATAATTTGATGGAAAAGCGATGCCATATCACTGCAACTAAAACAATGCATTATATTGTTATAAAACAAATACATGATTTATTCAAACATCTCTTACATCTGCCGGCTTCGTTATTTACAATCTGAATCCGAGATATTGTATTGCACATTTAACACTTAAAATTACATTGCATGAAATAACGCGCATTGATGGCGCCCTCTTGCAAACAAACCGCTATGGTAAGGTATACCGTAACATGACGACATTAAGATACATAAAACAGTAGAGAACACAAAAAATATACTTCTGATATGAGACGATCGCAGAGCTGTAGTGTAGCTTGACGTACCACTTGGTCAACATTGCAAACCAAACAAATTTACCATTGTCTATCTAATATTACTTGTTGATCACAATTGTTGTAACTATTTGTAGTAACGTGTTCAAAATATGAAGATTTATTTTCAAATCGGCAAACTACCTACTGTTCCATTACTATGCCAAATTAAACCAAGATTTACTGAAAAAATAAAACAAACACCAACGCAGCAAGCGTGCGTACTTATTTTATTATGTGTTTGAGGAAACTGCGTCTATCGGACTACTTTTAAACATGAACCTTCACAATTGTACATAAATATTAAATTCGTGTCGTTACATAAAATTGACTTTGAGGAGTGTTTTCGTTACGCCCGCTTGCCGCGCAGGTCGGATGTCATTCGCGGAAATCCGATTATAAACGACCACAAAAAAACTTCCTTATTACTCCCTCTACCGCTCACTAAGTCCATGGCCTCCGAAGCACAAACGACTACGCGACGCGAACAACACGCCCTAACCGCCCCCTACCGGCATCCAACGCACTAATTACGAGCCCCACAGCGCTATAACCTACATTACTATGAAAAATTACACTATCTACTGTAAACGCACGAACATAAAACGTCGCGTCCAGAACTCTTGGAGCGTTGTGACAACACACGGCTCTGCAAGACTGCAGATTATATTACGACTTTTATGAACCCTAAAACGTTTGAAATCATCGCACGCCTCACGCTCACCGGCTGTTCTAAGTGCCTAGGAACTCATAGACGGGTGGTTTCCGAAAACATAACTTCAGCGCTCTAAAACGTCTTTCTTATATATTATTATTCGTATCTAAGTGATCGGAGATCGCAAATCAACATGATCTTCACCAATAAACCCTGTTCGTACGTATATCTCCCACTTCGCTCGTCAGGGCGGAAACCCGGACGCGCCCTAAAGCTGTACAGACGTCCTCTCTACCGAAGGCAATGTGTTGTGTTCCGCGGTATTAACCTACTACTTTATATAGACATACAAAACGGATCAGGCACAATGTGGCATTACGTTACGTCACTAAAAAACGTGCTACGCGTACTAAATGCAGACTCGTGTACATATTTGGTAACTTAACCTAAGTAATTATACACCACTGAGATTATCGAAACAACACTAGCAACAACAATCATTGGGTAAGAGTGCGCCAAAAACACACCCCACTACAACTAATCATTATGTTATATAGTGCTCCTTGACGATACGAATATCACTCGTACAAATAGTAAATAAATATCTCCATAATGAATTCTTAAAATGTCAATAGAAATTAGACGCCTATTTAGAATATCCATAGAATACATGAAAAATTATATTTAAAAACAATACACGCACATTCGCGAAATATTCTCACATCTAAATCGTCAAAATATAACAAGGATTTATATCACTTTACGCTATATACAAAGTGTCTGATTATTATCATTATTTTTTTCCTCACATTCCATTTCTAAATTGAGTTACAAAATTACAGTTAAAACGAAAAATATGTGTAAAACTCTGTAGATATTGTCTCGTTGATAAAGTTAGATCACACGTCAGATTATAAAAGTGAGTACATTGCATATTACTTTAAAAATACTCGCCTACGTTACGCGGTGTAAAAATCACTTTGGTACATAGAAACTAACTTCATAGCCTTTACAAAGAGCTTAGTAGTGTAAAATGTGGAGATTGCGGGAAAAGTGGTCGGCGTTGAAGCCAACGTAGCCAGAGACCAGGGTTCGATGCCGCTCAGTTCATCCACTTGCGGCAGTTGGGGGCGCCGCACATGCACATTATCTTGTGGGCGTCGTCTTCAATGTCGAACTTGTAGTCGTACGCCAACTGTTGGGCAAAAAGCACGTTTCATTACATCGTCATAGATATTTCCGTTCAATACAACGAGCCTCTTTCTCCGTACTCAGATGTCCACTTCATGTTTCGTGCCTATCTCGATTGAGCATTGATTTACCATGCGCCTATCCAAGGCTTGTAAATATTCATCAAGTCCCACTTTTAATATGTTGTACTAACTAAAGCAACTATTGACAAATACGCATATTATGGCTCCATAAAAAGGGACCTATTTATTTAGATTTTTTTTTTATTTTATGATAATTCGTAGTAATTTTTTAAATTTCTCATGTAATAACTTAAAAAATTTAAAAAAAGAACTATTTCTGATCTAACCACACCAAGGATTCATCCGTTCCTCGATGTTGTCAACTTATATCTAAATATTTTTACATTATTTTTAACGTATATATTTATATATGGTGTTTGCATGTGTATTTATGTATAATTTATTAATATGTATTTATATTTTGACTAATTAGTTTCTGTTATCAATTCAGTGTACACTGTTACCCAATACTACTGTTTTTACTATCTCCTTTTAATATGTTGCCTGGAAGAAATCGCTTTTTAGCGATAAAGCCGCCTATTGTACAGTTCTGTATTATTTTTTGTTGATTATTCAATATCCGTTGTTTGTGTACAATAAAGTATATTTCATTCATTCATTCAAGGAGGCGTGAAATTAGATAAATATCTTCCGGGTATGTCACTTCTTATTTTAGCATATTACAACTAAACATATACCAATTTCATAATTATTGTTATTAAACTTAGAAAAAAATCTCCTTTCGTAATATGCAAGAGACCCGGTGTCACGGGATCGCAAATGACTGAAATCAGGGAAGCAAAGTACTTCTGGGCTCGGAACAAAAACTTTTGAGCCATGCAGAAATGACACCCAGAAGAGACCAATAAATGTAAAAAGGTGGTCATACATAGGTGCTATAACCTACTCGCAGGCTATAGACCTGGAAGATCGAGTCAGGTGCAATGCGTGTCTTTCTAGTGGGTACCCGTTTCTGACCCAACAGGTACAACGCGGGTCTTTCTAGTGAGTACCACTCATTTACCCCGGCCGACACGATGGCGGGGGAAGCATTAAAGGTTTTTTCTGAAATAAAAGAGTAAGGCACCTCCTCGCCGCGCGCGATGCGCCGCTTGGCGAAGATGATGATGCGCAGGTGGCGGTCCACCTCGACGGTCTCTGCGACGCAGTTGGGCTGGCACGAGTGGTTGATGTAGCGCGCCAGGCCGCCGCTCAGCGTCGCGTCCACCACGCGCCGCTCGTCCAGCCGGAACATGTAGATGCCGCGGTTCTGCGCGCGCACGATACAAATCGGTGAGGACTTTATATTGCTTTCTTTATAGGAACAGAAGGATGCAACCGAGGATTTTTCTAGAAACTTGTACGTTTGCAAATGTAAAGGTTCATTACATTTCGCCCTGAACAATTTTTTAGAGCACATGACCTTTTTAAATTACCTTGGCTTCGTATTTTTTCTCGCGAATCTCCGATAACTCAGAGCGAATTATTTCGCCTATGTATTCAATGACCATGGTGTGTTTCTCCAAATCTCGGGCTGCGTACAATCCCAAGCCTTGAATTTTTGACCTGAAAATAACAGTATTAAGTAGATATAGTAATTATGTAGTAATATTAACATTAAATTAAATTAATGTTATAATGATACAAGTGGTATTGACAACTGATAAACGCCGCGACAAATTTTATAGCGATTGTGAAGTGAACAGAAATGCAAGACTGCACTTGCGTGTGCTTTTAATGAATTATCAACCAAATTCCATTCAAAAGAAAAAGAAATCCATAGTTATGAAAATAAATATAAGCAGAGAAATTAAAAAAAAGCTTTTTCCTTGAAACATAGTTATAGACTATGCATTTGTATATCACTTATCGGCATTATATTTGGCGGGGCCTGTATTCGCATGCAGTAAGTTTTTTTATAAGGAAATTAGCTTTTAAAGTACAACCTAATATTCATGCATGAGCTAGAAAGGACTAACATCATTTGCAATTCTCCGAATCATGGATTATTGCGACCCGTACGCCGACCCGTTGGTCGGTACCCCGAGCTGCAGGCAAGTAAGTGTCTGCTGTTCAATACGGGACTCGCAAGTGAAATATGACGGTGCAACGTGGGCCTTACGCTTCGCCGATCCGGCGGCGCGGGACGCGAAGAAGAAGAGAGATTACAAAGTGACCTGGCGAGGTAGACGTTGTTGCGCCACTCGAGCTTCATCTTCTTGTACTGCGAGCTCTTGGTGTGCACGAACTGCTTGGAGTAGGGGCAGGAGGGGCTGTCGGGCGGCGGCGCGGCGGGCGGCGGCGCGGCGGCGTGGTGCGCGCGCGCCGCCCGGCCGCCGCCGCGCCGCCACAGGCGCCCGCGCGCCTCGCCGCGCGCGCAGCCCGACGGGTTCACCGCCAGCCCGCCCTCCAGCAGCGCCGACCGCCCGAACTTGAACCGGTAGTCCGTCAGCGTCTCCACGCCTGCGCACACCACACGCACGCGCCGCCCGCTACACACACTGCGCGCCGCTCCACGGCCGGGGCGCGCGCTCGATGCCGAATATCGACCTCCGCGTCCATATTCGACGTCGAGACCTACCTTCGATAGTAGCTAGGCTAGGCTGAAGGCGTAACATTCATAAAAATATGTGTATAAATTACAGCCTGTATGTTATTCTGATGTGTAAGCTATATCATTGTAAAGTTTCATTAGATTTCATTCAGTAGTATTTGCGTAAGAGAGTAACAAACATCCATCCATACATACAAACTTTCGCTTTTACAATATTAGTAAGGATATGAATGTTTTCTCTTCGATATATCGACGCCGATATTGATATTTTTATAAATATATTTCTTCACTTTGGACATCCCTACAGCGCGCGCGGCGTTCGGTCGACGAATGGGTTAATTGTCTAACGACTGACACGTCGCGTTTTAGACATCTTTGCACACGTAAAGCGTATTGCTAATAGTAGTAGTGACGCAATTAGGACCTACGTGTAACCGAGTTCAAAATTTAGTCTAGCTGCTTAAAACGTATGGTCCATACTCCAGAAGAACTGGATAGGAATTTTCTCGAAGGACGACGATTTCAGTCTACTGACCGGGCAAACTCTCCAGCACGCGGACTACTGCCGGCTCGGTGAGCCCGAACAGGTCTTCGCCAGTTACGTAGTTAGGCCACAGCTTGAGCACGCCCTCCTCATCGCGGTTTTCGCGCAACGCCGCAACTGCGTCTAGCACCTGCCGCAAAGTATGTATCAAATTGTATACATTGTGATAGTGTATTTCTATCTTAATTCTATTAGATATACAGGGAGGCTTTTTTTAAGTATATTAATTTTTTATTAAATTCTAAACATAAATAATGTTATATAAAAATTATAAACAAGTTATAAAGATGTTCGTTTCACAAGTATACGAATTTATGAATGACTACCGCATTGTCAAGTTCTGATTTTAGGGAATGGAATAGCTATTTTTTTTGAAAAAAAAAGTCTTAATTTATTTCAATAAACGATTATACTACCGAGTCTGAACCTCCTGTGTGAATTTGGGTACCTTTAGAAAGGCCACCTTGTACAGTAATCGATTCGGATAATAACGGTCGCGTTCAATACAGCGCGTCGTAGAGGAGATCTATCTGGGGGTCCTTGAATCATACGGAGCACAGGTATCAAGGGGTCAGTGACTGCCGCCCAGAACATTCACAGTATAGTAGGTGGACGTGATAAGTAGAAGGGTTGCTACTGTCGTTTGTCCAATATGGCGCGTGGGAGCAGCCGGGGCTCGGTCCCTAAGTCACACGGAGCAGAAGTATCGAGGGGTCAATGACCAGCGCCCAGAACATTTGGAGTGGTAAGTTGACGTGATAGGTAGAAGGGGTGTGTTTATCCAATACAGCGCGTGGGAGCAGCCGGGTCACGGTCCCAAGGTCAAACGGAGCTGAGGTCAAGGGGTCAATGGGCCAAGAGGTCACTGACCGCCGCCCATGCCGCCCGCGGCGTGGCCGCGCACAGCTCTCGGCGCGACTCGTCCTGCGCGCGCACGTGGAAGCGCGGCCGCCCCTCCTCCTCCGAGATCCAGCACACGTAGCGGCAGCGGCTGTTCGCGCGCGACATCGACCAGTAGAAGCGCACCTGCGTAGTGGGAATGGCCACGTGAGCTTATCGCTGCGTCAACATGATTGAAGACAATATTTTTGTTTTTTTTCTTTAAAAAAGAAAATTATAAACAGTATTTGACTGCAGCCTTGAGTAGGTTTTTATTAGATTATAGACCGGTTTTGGAGTTAAGAACACAGATTGAACGTTTCGCCTAGAGCCAAGTGCGAAAACGAAAAACTAGAACGAGGGCTTTATTTACAATGGCATAATTTTTTTTATAATCGGCACATTTCATCATATTACATATAAATCAGTTAATGCCTATTGCTCGAATATTTTTCAGCTTATACTTTACTTCTTTCCACCATTGTATGGACACAGAGTAGTAAATGTGCAAACATGTGTTGCATAATCGTAGATGGACTCACGATCTTGTAGCCGATGGGGTATATGTAGTTGGGCGTGTGGAAAGCGGGCAGCTGGTGAGGCAGCAGGTGGCCGGGGCTGAGGAAGATGAGGCCGCCGACGCGGATGAGGTGGTTCGCGTCAGAGTGCAGCATCACCGACGCCACCTGGCGCTGCTCGTCCCGCGACACGAACACGCGCCGCTGCACGCTCAGCGTCGTCAGCTCGTTGTCCTTTTCATTCTGCAAGTAGGGTTTTTGACTCATTATACGTTAACCAAGATAGAAGGTAATAAACAATACTTTTATATTAAATTATGAGTGTAGTACATTCAACGCAGCAGATACTAACTACTGTTGCAGTAATGTCTGTATAAGGCACTTAACAACAGGTGAACCGCAAGTTTGTTTGACAATTTTTCGATCGTACGATTTATAAACAGGTCAAATTATTTTTATGTAAGGCAAGCTTTATTAATTTATAAACGACATCTTTCTTACCTTGGGGGCGTGCGAAGCGCAGAACGCGGTTTTGTTCTTATAGAACACGCAGTTGTCCTTGACGGCACAGCCGAGATGGTAGACGCTGCCGCATCGCACCTTGAAGCACCTGACGGTAGCGCCGAGTCTGCGGCAGACCGCGCACGTGGCACTCATGCCGGCTGCCAAAGCGCTGTCCACGTTCATTAACGCCCCACTGACAGTTTCGTACACTCCCTCCGACCAGAGCGCGCAATTGAGATGCACCCATCTGTCGACGTCGCAATTCAGCAGCCTCGAAACGCCGTCGCCGACACCGTCACCCTGGATACCGCACAGCTCGCACTTACGCGTGTCCTCGTTCGTAACGGGCATGATGGCCACCCCAGTTCGGAAAACCAGTTCCGTGAGCTCCCTGTCCGTGGGACGTTTGTATTTGACCGGCGGGCCGATGCAACCGGGCGACCACGCCTTGTAGCGGATGCCGCGATATTTCTCCCTCTCGACGCTTTGGTTGCTCTTGTCATCCTGTTCAACGCTCTTCAGATCTTCATCTAGAGCGCTCACGTCGTCGCCAACTTCTTTCATCAGTTCGTCGTTGTCGAGCGAATCGATAAACGACAAGTCCATCTTTTCGTCCTTGATGTCGGGTTTAATGTCTAAATCGTCAGTTTCCATGCTCTCTGTTGATGCTGTGTCGAAATCGTCTCTGTCTTTAGACAAATTGGTCTCGACATCAGATTTATTATCTTCCTTTATTGCAGACTTCGACTTCCCGTCAAGGATGATATTCGTTGGCCTCCAAGCGAATCGCTCATAGCATTGTGTGCTGCAAAAGTAGAGGTCGGAATCGCTGTCACATAGAATTTCTTCAGCGTTACCCTTGTTAGCTGATAGTAAAGGAAACTCTGAGGCTTTTGCTCTTACCACTGAATCTAAAATTACTACATCGCAATGCCGACAGAATTTTGCTGCTCCGTTTAGAATACTTTGGATATCAATAGGAGTACCTTCTTTGCCATCTTTTCCTTTTGATCGGTACAATCCCAATTTATGAGAAGGTGGAGTAGCTGTTCTTTCGATTATTTGATACGAAGTCGGAGGCGGTATGTGGAGTATTCCGGCTAACTCTTTAAGAACACCCAGAATATCTTCAGCAGCTCCTGAAGTTAGCGTTAGTGTCACCGTAACATTCTCATTACTCTCTGTACTTCCTGGGGAGTCTTCCATTTTAGATTTTAGAGGAGAGTCGGTGTCAAGGCTCTTTATCGATTTATGGCTATCATCTTCATCCTTGAGTTGGTATAAGGACAATGGTTTTACTCTTATAGGTATTGGTGCAATAATGGGTATAATGGGAGACACTCGACCAGAGGGTGTATCACTGTCTTCCTCTTCATCATCGTCATCAATAAATCTCAAGCCAGGGAATCTATTTGCTGGCTCTATTTCGAATCCTTCGGGGCTCGAACAACTAACGATACTGTCTGGAGTATCTGTATCTCTTTCTTTACAGATAAAGTCCAATTTCTTATCTTCTGGATCCTCATCGAAGATGATAGGTTGAAATTCTTGATCATAGAAACCTCTTTGCGTGGACGCCGGTGGTTTCTCGGGTAGAGGTTCTTCATCGCCAAATGGTTTAGTGTTATAATAGTCAGCCACATTTGGTATTTTAGCATTCCCAAATTCCCCAATTAAATCACCTTTCAAAATATCATAATCTTTGCTTTTTAACTTAGTTAAATCTCCAGAACCAAACAGCGGACAAACTGCAAAATTTGTCGTGAGCGTAGGCTCCTGAATTTGCATTGGTGGCAAAAGTCGTAGTTGAGTCATCAAATTGTCAATGAACGTATCATAGTCTTCTTCATATCTAGACCCTTTTCGAGGTCGTTTTTTAGCATTTGTTGTATTCAAGTTGTTTTCAGCAGCGGCTTTCATATTCATTTGCATTTGTTTACGTTTCTTTTGCTGATACTCTCGCCTTTTTCGTTTCTTTGCTTCGGAAGGGGTTTCAGGCGCGTTTGTTTCTGATGTGGAATCCATTGTAACGCTCTCAGGATATTCTTCCTTCATAGGTTGATCTAATTTTCCTTGATCGGAAGCTGTGGAGACACCTGAAGTTGCGGATTGCTGTGAACTTTCATCGAGCAACTCCTTTTTAACGTCCATAGGGGTGAATGGTCTATGTACGGGGCTTTGTTGGGGAGGAACCACCTCTTTCTTTATCATTTGGTGCATTGGTTGATTTTCTACATTCATCGAGTACATTTGCGTCTGAGATTTCATCGTCGGCGAGCTTTCCGGTAATGGTGTTGTTTCTTCCTTGTTCAAAATTTTAACAGGTTGTTTTCTAACATCCATCAAAGATTGCGTCGAAGTATGGATCAATGGCGAAATGGATGACGTCGGAATAGATGTTTGTACAGGGCGATTGCCAAAGTTAGAATTGACCGTGGTCATATGGCGCGGAGAATTGTTCGGAATTTCAACTTCTTGAGTTAGGGATAGAGTTGGAGGTGGTATTGAAGGCCTCGCTAGCTGGGCCTCTAAAGACGGTATAGTGCCTAAAGCAGGTGCTGTTCTTTGAATTGTCATGGTGCGTTGTGGTACTACATTCGCAGCAGTAGTTGTCGTCTGTAAAAGTTGTTTTAGCAAAACATTTTGGGATTCATCATTTCTCTGATTTCCAGTGCCTTGTTGAGAATTTTTATTTGTCGAGTTATCATTGGATGCTCCAGTGGCATTAGGATCATCTGTCTCCATAGGTTCAGACTTTACTATCACTGACTCTACACTGTGTCTCTTCGTGGGTTGTATGTGACCAACGATAACCTCACTTTTCGGCTCATCCGTAGATTTGGACCTCTTCAATGGCGATGTTAATTGTGTATGTAACAGTTTGGATGACGTTATGAAATTTATCGGGCCGGACGGTTGACTTGATTTTATTTGCATTTGCGTCATACCGGAACTGACTATTCCATGTGTTCGCACTGTGACATTTGGCGCTGGCTCTTTATTACTCATTATTGACCGTGACGTCATAACCAATGCTGGCGGTTGGCTTGAGCTGATGTTCTGAGTATTAAAAGTGAGATTGCTAGTATTAATTTGTCTGCTTGGCTGCAGTAAAGTATGACCTAATATACTTGTCGGTAGCGGTTGGCCTTTTTGGAAATTGCTTACACTTGTTGTAATTGTGTTATTGGAATGGATCATAGACACCGGCGTCGAAGAATTACTATGAATTTTAGACAAAGCCGGCATTTGTATAACTTGTGACGCCACCGTAGCTATATTGGAATCATCGTTAGAAGTGAAAGATTGATTAGTCAAAAGAGGCGATTGCGCCGGCGATTTCATTAACGAATTCTGCATACCAACGGGTGAGTTAATTGGAGATACCGTGGGAGATTTTCTCATCTGACCCATAGACGACAACGTATTAACACGGGATCCCATCATCTGCGCAGCGCTAATGGGCATGCTTTCTGAACTCTGAATTGACGTTGGAGGCTTCTCAATCCTCTGGACTGGTGACGGTCGAGATGTGGCCACTTCTACTTTGGATGATGGCAGCAAATTCTCGAAATTAACTTGCGTGGGCGTTGTAGCGTCACTGTTCTTCCGCATAGCCGAAAGATTTTGGGATTCCATCTTCGATGCGTTTGTGTTCAACGAAGACATTATAGTTCGCAACTGTTGCGACACGTTTGCCATGTTTGAGGTCAGCTCGGCCGGCTGTGACAATGGGGACAATTGAGGCACGGTAGGAGCCTGCAACTGTAACTTTTCCTGTTCCCGTTTCAAAAAAGTTGTTTGTTGCTCTTGAATTTCTTTATTTTCCTGTTTCGGTGTCTGCAGGCTTTGACTTGGTGCACTAACACCTGGTTTTTGATTCGCGTGCTTAACACTGTATGTTTTGGTATCATCTGTTATATTTTCAAAAATACTTAACATGTCTTCATAAGTTTCAACATGTTTTGAATTTCCCTCGACTGCTTCAGAGTGTTCCCGCATTGTGATGTCATTGAGATACCTCTCTTGCGATGGTGTGGGCGAAGGGATAGAGATTTGGACTGATTCTTGTGTCATATCAGATGTTATTTGCATATTCGAGTCGATAACCATTTCTTTGGTTTGGTTCGCTATTGCTTTGATGGTCTTAACAACACTTTCATCTTGTTTGTTTTCTCTTTCCGATAATGAGTTCTGCATTGATGTGTTATTATACGATAGCAATAAATTTCCTTGTAAATTATCGTCAGGCTTATCTTCATCGTCCCCTTCCATGATGTTATCAGGGATTTTTTCCGGTATTGGATCCGGACTTTTTATGTCAGCTTTCCCCAAAAGAAGTGGTGTTCTGTCGGTAATACAAAGCGTGTGTGGTAGTTCAGTTTGTTGGCTGATTTCTGTTTCTATATCAATATCTTTGTTAGATTCTTTCATAAGTGTTAAATGTTTATGTTCTTTCTGTGTAGGTCCATGAGATAAAGTAAGCAAAGATACCGTTGAATTCTGATTCTGGATCTCTGAATTATTTTCAGCACAAACTGTACTATCTGGTGAAGCGACATCGTCTTGAAAAATTTTCGCCGGCAAAGTCACATCGTGAGTCACAGATAAGCTAGAGAGTTTTGTATTCGTCAGTGATAAAGCTATTGGCTTCTCGATTGTTTTGACTATCTTCTGTTTTACTTGATGTTGAGTTAAAATTGAAACTGGAAGCCTGGAAGGGCCAGAATTCGAAGTTGCAAGTGCAATCACAGGATTTAAGTTTGCTACTTTAGGGACGTTTGAAGAAATTACACTTATGACCGAGCTTATAGGTTGCGAAGACATATTAACTGTCAAAGGCGGATTAGTGAGATTAAGTGGTACTTTTTTCATTTGCGGTTTCGGACCACCAGCGTGTCCGGTAACACTTGCAATGGGGACCGCGAGATTCTTCAAGACAGGCACGGAAATAGTTTGATTGGCTATAGATACGGAAGCAACAGTCGCTTGTGTCGCATCATTGAGAATTTTTGTATTACTATGCGAGGATAAGACTGTTGCGCTCAAGACTGGGAGCCGAGAGAGAGCAGAGGTTTGAGAGGGATTAACAATTTTATACTGTTGGACACCAGCCGAGGGCTGTTTGGCTGTAGCTAGACTTATCACTGCAACAGTTTTTGTTGTTGTCTCTGTCCTGGTGGGGCACTTTTCCTGATGAGCCGTTTCTTCCTCTACCTCATCTTCGGGCTTTCCGCTGTCAATCAATTCCTCGAAATCTTCCTCGGTAGCGATGCGTTCCTCTGGAGATATTGCGCCCGGTTCCACGACGACTATGTCATCGTCGTCCAAATGTTCGACGAACTCTTCGATGTCGTCGTCGTTGTCGTCCTTGGAGAAACTCATTCGGGCCGAATCATCTGCAGCCGTGGTGTACTCCACTCCATCAGTAGAATACAGAACGTATTTCCTTCCGTCGCTCGTCTCGCCGATCTCTTCTGATCTGTCGGTGCTAGGCGCGGCCGTCTTTCCCGTGAATCGCGGTCTCGGGGGTGTGCGCCTTTTCAGAATGGACACTTTGTTAAGGTGCGTGGGATGCCGTCGGTCTTCCTCTTTGGGCCAAATCGGGGCCCCACCGAAAAGGCCAACTTTGAAATATCTATAGCCGGGTGGTACCGGCGCCACGCGATGTGGTCGACCACCGCCGTGTTCATCACAACTTGGTGCCATGTAGTGTTGGTGACCACCACCATGGCCGTGGCCGTCATTAGGTGCCATGTGGTGATGGTGACCCCCACCATGGTCCTGGTGATTTGGAGCGGGCGAGGCGGCGGGCGAAGCCGATGGGGTTGGAGTTCGTGCCACGTGTGGGGAACGTGATAGGGACGGCGAGGCAGGCGCGCCGCCCATCGGACTGTACTGTTGCCGTTGAAGTATCTGTTGACGCTGCAAGGGACAAAAATTATGATACAAGGGTTTTATATTTGTGCTAAATTTTAAATTAAAATTAAATACAAATAAGACATTCAAATTTTAACATGTACTCACAGTCATTTCGTTTGCAGTGTTGCCGGGCGACGGTAAAGGCTGGGGACTGCCGTGCGGTGATGTTTGTTGACGACTTCCGAAAGGAACACCGACTCTCATGCCTTTAAAACAAATAGATTATACAGTATTTATTTCATAGCATACACGTCCATTTTAAAAGTCAAAATTCACTTACCCTGCTGATGGTGAGGTGGTCTCGCAAAACGTGTCGGTAGTGGAGAGCATCCCGGTGCAGGTCTTGAAAACCTCCCCGTAGCATAATCATTCTAGATGAGTAAATAATAATAAATCTTTACTGCATATACATATAACAAAAACTAACGTGAACTGTAACTAATAAGTGACAAAAACTTACATTTTGAAGCTGTGGCGAGTGAGAAGCCACAGGACTTTGTATTTGTGACTGCTGATAAATCTGAAAATTAGTATTTCTTTCTCAAAAATATTCGTACGGATTCTATTAACAACATATACTTTTATCTAAGTTAAGAAAAGATAACACGAAAATTGAAAATAGCGAACCTGTGGACTGCGACTGGGAGTCGGCAGCTGCGGACTGGTTCTCTGTGCCTGCAATTGTTGCAAGAAGTGCTGCGGGGACATCGAAGATTGCATGGGCGACTGCTGTGTGTGCATCGGTGACTGCTGTATGTGCATCGGACTTTGCTGAGAATGCATCGGGCTTTGTTGCGGATGCATCGGGCTCTGTTGCGGATGCATCGGACTTTGCTGCGGATGCATCGGGCTCTGCTGCGGATGCATCGGGCTCTGCTGCGGATGCATCGGCGAGTGCTGAGCGGACATTTGCTGCTGCGCATGAAGCGGCGACTGGTGTATCGGGGACTGCTGCGGCATGCTCTGCGCTTGCTGCACATGCATCGGCGACTGCTGCGAGTGGAGCGGCGACTGCTGCGCGTGGAGCGGCGACTGCGTGGACGGATGTAGCGGCGACTGCGACGTGTGGTGCAGCGGGGACTGCTGCGAGTGGAGCGGCGACTGCATCGGCGACGTGAGGTGGTGGAGGGGGGACTGCGGCGCCAGCGAGTGCAGTGGCGACTGCGAGTGGGGCGACTGCACGTGGAGCGGCGACATCGCCGGCCTGGAGCCCGGCTGCCGCGGCGTTTGACCGCCCGCCGGCATCGCCCCCCTCACCCCCGACAGCTGCTGCTGCCCGAACTGAATCATCCCGCCCACGGACTGCGGCCGTTCCTGGATGCCGGACAGCTGCCTCACTAGCTGCTGCTGCTGCGCCCCGGCCTGCTCGATCACTAGTGTCCGCCCGCCTTGCAGAATCCTGCCTTGCGCGCTAAGCGGTGATGTCACCAAGCCGATACGTTGCTGCGACATTGGCTGCCCGTCAGAGTTGAGGACGGTCTGTTGGGTGCGTATGAGTGTCTGTTGCTGCTGCGCGGGAGATCCCTGCAGGCCTATTTGCATGGGACGATTGATAGTATTCTGCTGCATCTGAGGGGACTGTCCCACGTTCTGGTTCTGCGTGAACACACCCTGATTGGACGTGATTTGTTGTGAATTTACAATCGTCTGCTGAGCCAACTGAGGATTTTGTTGGCGATGTTTAGTTTGATATTCCTAAAAGAAAATATCAATATTAATTACATAAAAAAAATTGTTTATGCAAGTATGTTATTAGAACAAATTATATAAGTCTGTATGAAAATTATACCTGAATTAGCATGCTATGCTGCCTGGCTTGCTTTCTAGCAGCTTCGAGATGCTTCTGTAAGGCTTGCTGTTGCGTCGACACCTGTTGCAGGGCGGCTGCGTCGTTCGGCATTAGCTCGTTGCCGGACTTGCGCAACTGACGTTGCTTGCTGTTCAGCGACTGCAAGATCGAGATCATCAATGTAGGGACAGTGTTCGGCTCGCAGCAACAGCGCTCAGCGCACGGAATGTCCCGAGTTAGTCACAGTGCGAAACTAATCAACGACCCGCGAAAGAGACGCGACCTGCGGGGGAGATCTAGGAGACACGGTACAGGAGGAGTGTAACACGCTACTACTGTAAGCACACGAACACGGAAGCAGCTACGGGGCTCACCTTGCGGGTCTTGCGCAGCTTCTGCACCTCGGTCTCGTAGTAGCGCAGCTGGTCGACGGCGAAGGCGTTGTATTGGTCGAGCCACTGCTCGTAGAGTAGGCGCGCGTGGTGGTCGGCCTCGGTGAGGGGGCGCTCGGGCGGTGCGGGGGGCGCGGGGGGCGGCGCGGCCGCGAAGAGCACCACGCTGGGCGGGGGCGCGGGCGCGGCCGGCACCGCGCCGCCCGCCGGCGCCCCGCTCCCGCCCCCGCCGCCGCCCGCGCCGCCCCCCCCGCTCGGCCCCCCCCACTCGCCGCCTTCGCGCTCTTGCTCGCGCTTTTCCTGCTCCAGTAGCTCCTCCAGAAGCAACGGTTGCTCCTGGTTTACGTTCTGACGGTTAAATTTTGCTCTCGTGACGTCGCTCCTCGAGTGACGTCACCCGCCACCGCAGACTTTATCTCCGGTCGCGTTCGTTAGGAATTAGTTGACGCGTGCGTATTCTATTGTTCTAGTGTGCACACGTTCGTGAGTAAATATAGCAATTTAGTTAAATACTTTTAGTTTTAATTTTAAGACATTTTATCTTTCTGACAATATACCCATCTCATCTTCTGAGACTTGCATAAAAACTATTTCCTACTCACAACAGTACAGAGCAAATAAACAAACGATAACATTTAAACCCTACAACAGATTAAGAAGAAAATACGATATACTGGACAGACAAAAATGCTTATTATAAACAAGAATAACATGTACCAGAAAATTTTCAAATACAAACTATTTTTAAATACTGACATGACAACATGGAATTACAATTTTGCTCTAACAACAAACATAATCATTGCCATAAAGGAAACAAAGGTGTAGCAGTGCATGAAAGAAACAATTTTATTGTGCTAAATAATACATTTAGAATTGATACAATCTATCTAAAACATATCCATTGTGTATTTGTGTATTCTTCTACACTCCGTATTATATGTTGATGTATTATGTGTACTTCTATTAATACTAGTAATTTAGCCATGTAAACATATGTTTATTTAAATATAAGATGTTATTCATTACAGAATAGTCAATACACATAATACGGAAAACGGTAATACACATTACATTTTCAGCTTTCAGAAGTATTCATTCTAGAAAATTTGTCAAAAATTTTTAATATTGAAAAGTATACATACATTGAATTTATAACACTTAAATTGGACGAAACATATGATTCACCACCACCGAGTGAGACCAGCAAAACGAAGATGAGATAGGCAATTGACCATAACAGCAGATAAATAGATGAAATAGCAACATTAATCTCGAGTATGTTAATATTCTAGTGCTGACAGTACTGGTCTGTTTTTATTAGTTGTTGAATAGTATTAGGGAAGACACTGAAAAGGTATTAAAAGGTTAGTTCAGTACGCATGCGTGCGGCTTACAAGCAGAGTCAAAAGCACATAAGGTGATCAGCTGTGACAAGGGTACTAATTGGGTGCTAGTGAGGCGTTTCTAGTGCTGTAAGGATTTCGATGGTGGGTAAAAAGTATGTTGAAGAATAGTAGAATAGATAATTGACAATTAGACGTAATAGTTTTACTGAGAAATAAGTTGGATTTATTTTAAAATTAAAACAATACATTTGCCATATATTGCTATATACATTTAGAACATATTTTATTTGTATTTGTTTGTTCATGGTATGGATGATACAAGATGTATATATAGGGAAGATCTAATGGAATCATAAACGGGCAGGACGTTACACCGGTCACGAATATACCATTTGGAGGCATTTGATGCTTTAATGTGCAAAAAGAGTGAAAAATAAAAGAAACCAGTTTGATTCGATTCAAAGAGGTAGAGTCAGAAAGAGCATTGAATTCCGAACGCCTATACTATACAATATTGATTGGGTGGTGGGTGGTGGTGGGTGGTGGTGGGGGGAGGGGGCGGGGTCTGACCTGCAGCAGCAGCGGGCGGCGGTGCAGCCACTCGCCCCACGCGTCCGCCGCGTCATAGGGCGCCTGTCCGCCAACAACCAATCACCGACATGCAAACAACACGCCTGTACGTACTCGCCTGCGCTCGCTCCTCCACAAACCGACGCGTCGACTGGCTCGCGTTCGTAAAAGCCTTTCTCTCGTTAGTAACTTTACGATTTGATGGTATCCAATGTCCAATCCATTTCTTGTTACGCATTATTGTGAGTGATGCAGAGAGAAAAACGCTTATGAACACGCGGAAATGCTTCCTAATACCCATGCAATATTAGTCCTTAGTCTTTTTATAGAGACAAGCGAATTTGATTCATATTTACATAATTAATGAAAGCCTCCACCGATGCCAATGTTTGAACGAAATAATATTGCTGTGGATATTTTTTACGCCTAGTACAGATCACTGTTTTTACTGCGATGCGATCAAACTTAAGCAGCCTATGAACATCATCGATGTCCGATTCACATTTATAATTCGAATAACGTAAACTTTACTAAGATTTATTTTATCCGCCCATGGCATTTAATTATAAGAGGCTCAATATTCTAATTTAAAAAGTATATGTAGAAATACTTTATGTCTATATTAGGATCAGTATTCTTTGTAGATACTATTTAACTATGAGTTTTTCAGTTTAGTTTATTTGTTTAAATTGTACAAGCATTTAAAATTCCATAATAATAATATACTAGCACTACATGAACTTCTTCCATTAGGGTTTATAGTATAAATATGTAATAGACAAAGTAAAACGTTATTTAAAGAAAATTTATCAATATTGTCTTGTTATAAATGTGAATCCCTGCGTCAACAACATACATTTAAAGCGAACGAACATGTTTTGAAGTTAAAATAAACTGCAAAACAGGTTCCAAAATACACAGATATAAAAAAATACTACATGCACATTTTATCAAACAATACTCCATAGTATTCAATAATTGAACTAAAACAGCACGATAATACAAACGATATACGCTTTGGTGTATTTGTCATAGGATTTGTGTGAAACAATATTTAGTATTTTTTATAACGATTGAGTCATTGATCAAAGTCTATTCTTACTACAAGACTATTTATTAAAATTGGTACGATTGATATTTTACAAGAAACATTAATTCTTGCTTCCTTCTAATCCGGAATTAATAGATCACGAACACCGTGCGGGTCGGCGTAACGATATGTGTGAGACGGCAGTAGTGCGAGTGTAACTGTCCGTGGGGCGCGCGCGTGTGAGTGTGGGTGTCGGTGTGCGCGTGTGCGTGCGCGTACCTGCGGGTAGGGCGGCGGCGGGGGCTGCGGCGGCTGCGGGGGCGGCGGCGGCTGCGGCGCGTGGTGCGGCGGGGGGGCGCGCAGCGTGCCCGGGTACGGCGGTGGCGGCGGCGCGCGGCCCACGCCGCCCGCTGCGCCCGCTGGAACCGTGCGTTTATTTGTTATCGCTTTATATAGCGCGGCTAAAATTTGGACGGATCTAAAGTTCATCCGAGCTATTGTGTAGTACGCTGTTTATGCATCTATGTATAATATGAACTTGTTTACAAAAGTATGTACAAGTATGTTTATTTGCTTAGTTTGGAAGAAGATAAGTGTACCTGGGTGGGGCAGCGGGGGCGGGTGGGGCAGCGCGGCCAGCGCCACGGAGCGGTCGTGGCGCACGACGCCCACGGCGCCGTCCGCGCCCAGCAGCCGCGTGCCGGGCGCGATGGCGCGCCCCGCCGCCAGCGCCGCCTGCACCTGCGCCGTCATCGCGCTCACGATCTGCGCCGTGTGCGCGCTCTGCCCGCCCTGCTACCATGCATACATAGCCGCTCTTATTGCCGTCTCGATACGATTATAGTTAGCTACGATAGATCTTCTTGGTCACAGTGCTCGTTGGGACTAACTACCCCATACACACAAAATACAATACAAACTAGACCTAACAAATCATTATAACGACTTATTAATACTTTTGAATACATACATACAAAAATTGGCCCTATAGCAAAGAACACATAAATAATATTATATTTTATGCTGTTGGTGTACCTAACAATAAATAAATACATTCAACCAACTACAATAAACTCCCACAAGCCTATTTTCAACAAAATCAAATTTAATTTTTTTTATTAAATAATAACACAATGTTTACCTGGGCGAAGTGCATATTATGTTGCCCACTAAGCTGAAGTTGAGCCCGCTGAACCAGCTGTTGACTGATTACTTGCTGTCCCGGTTGACCAAACTGTTGCGTTGGGCGTTGTGCTGCGTTTTGTTGCTAGAAGAGAAACAATTAATTACATGCAACAATCATATCAGTCATCACATGTACGAAAAAGCTTACTTGGTTAAATTTCTATAAGTATATGAATAGTACATTTATCAGTATCACAACTAAATAAGTTTGGTCTAAGTTCAATAGTAATTTTATTCCAGTCATAGTTTCCACTGTACTTCTGTATATTGATGGAGATAGCAGTAACTGTGGGATGTAAGTGTTTAAAAAAGCAATTACTTGTATGGGCACTTGGAGCCTCTGCACGCCGCCAGCGAATATCTGCGAGAAGACGGGCCTCTGCGGCGATTGAACGGCTCGCCATTCGCCTTCCGACTTTATTTCCTCACCTTCTAGCTTAATTTCAGACTTGATTTCTTGCATTGCCGCCTGTTATACATTTGTTACAATTATATTCCAATAGTTGAAATATTTAAAAGTAGAAGAATAATAATATCGGATAACACTTTTATTTGTTTTCCCTAAAGTAATACAAAAAAAAAATTACGATAAGTCTTAAATCTTTAAAGTTATTACATATGATTGAATTTTATATAATGCGCAAACCATTATTAAAAACATACCTGTATAGCTATTTGTTGATTCTGTGTGATGACCCTGTGAACTCCTTCGGGGAACATTTGCCCAACATTGGGAGTTGAGGAGCGAATTTCAGATTTAACATCTTGATTTTCAGTTTTGATGGCCTCCATTTCAGGCTTCACTTCAGCCTTATGCCCTTCTATATTCTTGACGGCGGCTTGGAGCTCACTGTCCACTTTACTCTCAGACTTATTATCATTATCATCACTGTAACAAATATGGACATAATTCTAATTTGCGCGTGTTAACTATATAATATTAAAGAAAAAAAAAATTATTCAAGTATCCGGGCATACTTTTGAGTAGACTATGTTTCCTCTAAAGTAATACAAAGTGTTTGGAGACCACTCATACCACAGTAACTTATTGGATTCAAATTTGTTTCGATTTAAAAATAACCCTGTACAAATGCATAAGATATGTTTTATCTAATAAACGCTTTCGTCAACTGAACTGTCCCATATGATGGAATTTCCTATAAACATCATATCAAATGTTTGTAATCTAGACGCTACCATATAATATTTTTTATGGTTTTGTTGGATGATCACCGGCATAGATTAAGTGATGAGTCCGTGATGCAGATGTTCGCAGGGTTCAATTCCCACACGAGACAATTATTTGTGTGACACACAGATAATTGTTTCGGATCTGGGTGTTTGTACACGTGAAATTTATATCAGTAAAACATTCTTACAACACAGTAAAGAGCAAAATTTTCGAAGGGACAACTACAATGATCTCTTGTCTAGGTTGTGGTGGTTGTTCCTCACAAATCATAATCACAATCATGAAGGACAGAGTGTGGAAGAGTAGCAGACATATCTATGTCTGTCTATCTAGCCTCATCTAGATTGCGGAGAATAAATAAATCTTTTATGGGACAATGTATACGATTTTACAAGAAAGTATCAGAAAACTTTCAACATGAATCAGTTGCTAAATTAAAAAAACTTTTAAAGAATTGTTTGTTGTGTTAAAGGCTATCATAACATTAGTGATTGTTTAAATGATAACTCACTTCCGAAATGAATTGATCGTTCCTGGCTATTTCAAGGTGAATTTAATATGTTGTAAAAAATATGTTTTAATTTAATTTTATTTTTTCAAACTACGTTAAAAAAAAAAGAAAACTGTCAAATTATCCCGCCGCCGAGTTTCTTTCGCCGGTTCCTCTCGGTTCAGTGGCTTGGTTCAGAAGCGGCAGTAGTGTGTTTTGACCGTGAATGATTAAGTCGTGATGTGGCATACTCGGGGTTCCGCTTGGCGTGGCGCTGGTCGGCGTGGCGGTCGCCGTCGTCGGCCAGCTCGAGCCCGTCCAGCAGGTGCGCGTCGTTGAGCGCCGCCAGCTCGGGGTCCGCGTACTCCAGGATGTTGAACTGCTCGCCCATCTCGGCCGTCAGCGACTCCAGCAGCGCCTCGTCGTCCTCGCCGCCCAGCCCCGTCAGGATGTCCACCTAAAGAGAGTCGTTTTATTTTATTTATACATTGAAATGAGACAGCCCCTCATTATTGATTCCGACAAGTGCATTCAGAGTTGTATGGGCTTAATGAGCAGTAAATGTGAGTTTATAGCAGTAATGTATCAAGTAGAGGCTCATTCAAAAATCTTTCATGACTCTTTAATAAAAATACAATGCTAATAAAATGGTAATTTAGGTTGAAAAACAAATAACAGTTTCAACACTAAAACATTAGTGTTTATTTTAAATCTTTATAATTGTTCAAAGTTCACAGAGGTCTTAACAACACAACAGAGATATCATATAAAAAGCATATAATAAAAATATTTTAAATATTACAGTACACTGTAACTTTGTCCAATTATCCACCATACCTCTCCAATATTTCCGGCATCTTGCTCCAGTTTGTCCATGTCTCCCATGTCCATTTCATCAGTCCCTTGATCTTGCCCAGAATCTTGCTTGCTATCTCCCACAGCATTTGAAACTGTTAAAACAACGTACATTCCAACAATAAATTTCATCAATGGGTGTTGCCAGGGAAGTCTGTATGGATAGGGCTAAGATTAAGCTCTTTGCCACACCATTAACCCTACATTATTCATTGTGAGGATAGTCCTGCATGTTAATTTATATAGTAACAGCCTATACATATCCCACTGCTGAGCAAAGGCCTCCTCTTTTACAGAGGGTATCACCTATGTTAAATTATATAAGATTTGTAAAATGTCGTCTTTGCAGCATCACAGATCTGGTAGAAAATGAGACAATAGAATCATTGGCCAGATATGAGCTGTATAAACCACACAGACAGTTTATATCCTCCACTCTAAAAACAAGCCAATGATATCTTCAATTGACTTGTAGAACGACTGTGGAGTTAAAGTTGCACATATTTTTTAATTATTTTAGTCTCAACAATTAGACCTATCATATTATAGTCATATTCATTTTGGATTGACCTTCATCAAATCAATAAAAACAAATTCAATTAGGAATTAATTTTAGTTCATTTGATTACATTATGTTTTGTTTGCTTATGTATACAATATATATTATATTAGATATTAACCATTTGTTTGCGAGGCATTGGACTGTTTTTGTTCCATCAAATGTTGAGTGACTGGATGAGGAATATTCTGTTGCATTTGAATGTTGTCCGTGGCCACGATGCGTTGCTGCATTATCACTATGAAACATATAAAAAATTAATTTTTGTTTGGACAACAGGGTTGTAAATCAAATAATTGACAAATTTAGAACAAAGTGGAAAATCCACTAGTTAACATCTTTTTACTCTCCCCTTTCCTTAAGCATATTTTAGGGGGGTTATCAATTTATTATATTAATCATTTTATAGAGATTCATCAAGAGAGGAGGTAGAACTTACATTGGTGGTCAGGTCTCTGTCCGGGCTGCAATGGAGTCCTAGGTCGTAAACCAACTGGTAGTGGCTGCCTAAATGGTTGACCTTCTAGATTGACGCCTTGGACTGCACCTTCTTCATTGCCAGCCTCTGATTACAATATACGATCAGATTATTCTCTCGTTACAAATGTTCATTGTTGAATGTCCTTTGTAAGGTGTTGTATGCTGTAAAAGATGCACACTTGTTTACACTAATATTTTAATAGATTCTTCATAAAAAATCATATAATCCTTTTTTCAGTGGATTGCATTACTTCAAGACGCAGTTAGCATTGGCTACGAGGATTGGATTTAAACTAAGCAAACTGGTAAACAATGACATCCAAACATGAAATCTTAATATGATGATAAGAGGAAATGATAATGGTGATACGAAAATATGCTTACGTGGCGGCCACATCTTGTCCGGATGACGCTGCAGCAAATCTCGCAGCTGCCTGTTGATGTCGTCGTTGGTCGCGTAATGCAGCGGAAAGCGCTGCGCGGGGAACGCGCTCCGCGGCGCTTCGGCGGTAGGCGTGGGCGCGGCCGGCGAGGGCGCTGTGGGCGTAGTCGGCGCAGCGCTGGCCGCTGGATTGCCCGGCGGGGGGCTGCCGTCTGGTGCGCGCATTCGCTGCATCGCTGCTACATTTGGAAGACTCGTTGTTGCTTTGACCGTTGTTGTTCAGTAAAGGTTAGTTCCCGTAGTCGCCGATACATCGAATATCTTGTTCTTGATCTCTTGTTAATGTAATTACTGTGGTACGCAACAGCTCCACCTGTTGCACGAATGGGCAGGTCCCTACGGGTAAGTACCACGACCTCACAGAAGATCAGCATGTAGTGGAAGTGTTATACTTCTGCGCTTCGTTTAGTGAATGAGGTAGCCAGGGTCCATTCTATTATAAGGTGTGACCGCATGTGTGTTGGTGATGGCTACGGGTTTTTCAAATGTCCGTGTGCGGCGGTTATCAATTAATATTAAGTGAACCGCAAGATCGCTTGCTACCTTCTCACATTAAAAAATAATTTAAAGATCCTCCGACCACCAGCGTGGGGACCCTGATTTTCCGCAGAAGTCCAATCTAGCACGGGCGTTAGGCACACCCCAGCAATCTTCTTAGGCTCAATGCAGAGCGACACTACAATTGGTCCTGGTGTCTTTACAAAATACACATTCAAATAATAGACATTGAATAAAAAAAATTCTTTGAAATGCCCCTCGTTAAAATTTGTCCTTCTGGGTATGTGTCTAGTTCCAACTAATTATACAGGGTGGTTTTCTAAATGTTCCCAAATTTACACAGGTTGTTCAGCCTCGGTAGTATAATCGTTTATTGAAATAAGAAAAAACTTTTTTTTTTTTCAAAAAATTGGCATTCTATTCAATAGAAACCAGAGCTTGTTGACAATGCGGTAGTCACTCATAAATGCGTCGTATACTTTTGAAACGAACTTGTGTAAATGCGTCGTATACTTTTGAAACGAACTTTTGTGCGTGTAAGTTAGGAATGATCGCGCATAAAATAAATGAGTTGCCCATAAATCACGCACCCTTTGAGATGAGTTCAAATGAATGTATTTAATTAATTACGAGTGATTTTAAATATTTATAATTTTTCATATAACATTATTTATGTCTAGAATTTAATTAAAAAAAAATGGATACACTTAGAAAAGTCTCCCTGTATACAGCGTGTCGTTACCAACGCGACGTTTTTTACTTAGGTTTGTTTCGAAAAAAAAAAAATTATTACGAAGAACGAAGGTAGTACCTTGTATCCGCTGGTCGTGTATGATCTGCTGCTGCTGCTGCGTCTGCTGCTGCCGCATCTGCTGCAGCTGCTTCCACTGGCGCTCCTGCTCGGCCTCGCGCGCGCTGCGCTGCTGCCCGCACGCGCGCTCCTGCTCCTGCGCACGCGCACACCGCCCGTCAGCCGGGCCGCACCGCCCCGCCCCGCCCCCCCACCGCCCGCCGAACGAAACCCCTCCCCCGTCAAGTTTTTTTGAACGTTTGCGAACGTCCCGACCATGCAGTTACACTAGCGAAGTTGAACGTTACACGAAATTAATCTTCAACCGTCCGTTGGCGCAACTTTTGATAATGCCTGGCATCGGTGAATGCGGACCCTCCCCAGTAGGTTTTGTTATTCATCGAGTTTCTGGCAAGTTATTAAATAAATCCACTGGATTTATATAGTGCGGTCCGCGGCAGGCTTTGATATTGACGACGCGGTAAGGACGGCAACACGAAGGGGTATCGTGTTTCCACAAAACAGTAAAATAGTAAAAGATAGTGATCAGTGTTAGGGAAGACCTAATCTTCCCAGTTCTTCAGTGCTTGAAAGGAAGCTTCTAGTGCTCTCTATTGATCTCGAAACTGTGACCTCTGATCATCAAGAATCAATTCCTAGTGGAATAACTTGTGGTATATTTTGTATCCTAAAGACAAGCTCAATGCAATTAGAAATAATATTAAATTTAATTTCTATATAAATTTAAACATAGTTTGAAAGGAAGATTAATTTTGTATAATAGTTAAACTTGTATGGAAGATTCGCAAACGATGCATCTTTTAAATATTCACAATTAAAAAATTGAAAACTAATTAAAACAAATTGATACACGAGTTTCGTTCGGATACAAGGCAGTTGAGTGGGTATTAGCAGAGTTATGTCTTAAATATAATCATCAGTTGTCAATAACTACTTAATGTGTAAGATGGAGTTATTCAATATGTGTTCTTTATACTTTTTGTCCACATATAGTAATGTGGAATTTTTTTCCTTTTCTTCTGTAACAATATACTGCCCAACAAATTGTGTGTCCACCGGTTATCAACTAATGTTTAAAATGAACAAAATATTTTCGAGATTTTAATTAATATTATGATAATTAATTTAAATTCATAATGATTGCGAAAGAGGTAAAGTCCAATTGAAAAAAAGTAAAGATTTATATTATTAAAAGTGACGAGTTATTTAACAAATGACGAAATATTTAAGCACCATAATCTGCAATTAATCATTATTTACAAGAAAAAAAAATTGTCAGTGTGATGAAAAATATTTACAAGTGTGATTTGCTGCTGTTAATTTATACTAATCATTTAATACAGGTTCGAAATACTACTTGTTTAACTTTACATGCTGTGTTATTGAAAATTATAAGTTCCTAAAGAAAATTAATTTTATCTGTTTTCATAATAAAAAAATTAAAAAATTAACTTAGTGGAAACATCTGTAAAATATTAAATTGAACATCATTAAAGTGGAAAATCATCACATTTGCTAAACTAATACATTAGAATATTAATAAATACATAATTACAAACTTATTTTTCTTAAGGAGGCAATTAATAAACAAAATCAATTAGTGTTTATTAAAAAGTTCCTGTAAACTTACATCTAATTAACAACAATCCAACTGAACTCAACAGTGCAACTGAACAATCAACTAAAGTAAATCTAATGTTAGAACTGTTAGCACACCACAACCAGCCACCTACGACCAATGTTAAAGCCGACACTACCAATGCAAAGCGTGAAATAAAATTGAAAACAACATTACGGAGACAGGGACACGAGTCCGGGAGGCGATCTGGGGATAGGACACGGTTCCCTCATTTGAAAACAAGCTAAAAGAAAATTATAAAACGAAATGAAAAAAAAATTAAAGTAAATAATCACACAGCTTTACAACGCCATCGAATTGCCAAAAATCGCTTGTTGGGTGACGACAAATTTTGAATAGAGAGGCAATGAGACGGAAAGAGGGCCGCGGAGTGCAACGCGCTATCACCCAACAACGTACGGAATATGTCTCGCATACGCATATCTGCCGGTGTTAAGTGTAAAAATTAACTTTGATGGTGAAGTTGATGGTGATATTTTCGTGTTCAGTGACATTATGCATGATATATGTATATAACTTCTGTATAAATAGTAATTTAACGTAATGATAATAAATATATTGGTGAACTTTTAAGTGGTGAAGTGTGGCGAAAAGTTTGATGTAAATATGCGTTGTGTGTGTGACGTGTGTTGAGTGCGTGTGCGACAGAGGTGCGTGTGCGAGCGGGACGGCAGCAGCAGCAGCAGCGGGAGGGGGGAGCGCGGTTGCCGCGGTACCGTGGTTGCGCGCGGGGTCGGGGGCGGGGGCGCGTGCGCGAGCCGCGGCAGCGTGCGCATGATCTCGGACGGCGTGAGCACGCGGATGTGCGCGTCGGCCTCCAGGAGCCCGTCCGCCGTCACCGTGACGTTGGGCGCGCGCACCGCCGGGCCCGCGCCGGTCGCGCCGCTCGCCGCGCTCTGTGCGCCGACGCCGACGCCTGTCGCGCCGACACTGGTGACGCCGACACCGGTCACACCGACACTGGTGACGCCGACACCGGTGACGCCGACGCCGGTGACGGCGACGCCGCCGGCAGCCGGGACGCCCGCGCCGCCGGTGCTAGCGGCCGCGACGCTCCCGGCCTCCGACTCGCCGCCCGTGCTCTGTCGTCGCGCACGCAACTCTTAAAATGTCGCCGCGCACGTCGCGCTCGCATCGTATCGTTGTTGTGTTCCAACAAACGCGACGGAAACACGCGCAACGTATTCGCCGGTACAATTTCGTTCCAAAATCCATTGAAACCATTTATTTATACACGTATTGTAGGTGAAGTATATTAATAGCTATAATTATTCACGCGTTATAACAAAAGAAGTAATAACATTTTGTATTTGAAATTAAATTGACAAGTATCTTCAAAGTTTTATAAATTGACTATGTTGTTGAGAATACAGTCACTGTCTTGTTATCTAACATTTTACACATAGTATTTTGATTAAATACAAAATATTGCAATTGAAAAATATGAAATGTAAAATCGTATTTTATTTATTCAGTAGCAAAAATACTATTATTTATCTAATATAATACATAAATATTCTCATTCCATTTCATGATCTTTCGATATGTATTCTATTTCCCTCCCACATAACACAAAAATGTAATATCACACTAACATACAATGAATAAAAAAAACAAATCCTTTAGTTATATACTAAAACAACAAAAATGACTATCTCTAGTTAATGTACAAAAATAAAAATTTATGTTTATTTTATTAAACTACAATTTTAAATTATACAATTCAAACTTAGTAAAATATTTTAATAATTAGTTTAATATGAATATAATGACACATATACAATAATACTGTAGATCCTTTCACTTTTATTAACTTAAAATTGTTATTCTATTATTATAGCTTTTATAATTTAAGTTATTCATATAATTATGTGATTTTCACACATTTAAGTGTGCTGAATATAGATAATTACATACTATAAAATATTTCAAAAATATAACAGTTCAACTTTTGATTTTTTTGTAATAGCCAAAAGTTATTATAAAAAAAAAAAAGATATATACAAGTGCAATTTAAACAAGCGATAGAATCTACAGCCTCAATTGTGAAATATCAATTAGCAGGAATTGACATTGTCTTCATCTTATACAGATTTCATTGCATACACCTTCAATTTCAATAAATTCCAATACAAGCATTAGCAATTCTCGCCTAATTGATTCCAAAATAAAACGACAAACTTACTGAAAGAAAAATAGTGTATGCAATAAATGACAACTCACCAAAATATTTGAATGCAAAAGTTTCAACATTGACTGCCTCATAACAACAATATTGATCATTCTATTCTGTATTACACAAACGGGAATGGCCGAAGCAACCGGGTCAAAGACAGATGCGTACGTTTGCTAACAAATATTTCGTGGTGTGAACAAGCGTCCGCTGAGGTGAGGTGGGGCACACATTGTGAACACAGTGGTGAGTGAGTTTGGTTAGCACACACTTGGTAGGGGAGACGGAAGGGGGCTCACCTGCTGTGCCTTCTTCATGCGGATGGCGCTGCGGTTGTCACGCGCCCTCTGCAGGTAGGGCGCCTTCTGCTCGGAGGGCAGCGCGCGCCACTTCTTCAGGATCTGCTTGCACCGGTCCACCCAGTTGGGGAACTCGGCCTTCCACTCGGGGTGGTTGGTGTTCGCGTACAGCACCGCCGATATCGTGGCGGCCGAACCCAAGCCTGCACGCAAAGTTGTAAACTTTCACCTCGCGCGAATTGATAGAAACTGTTATGCATCGTTTCAAAAATTTCATTACTCGAGTAAAAAGTTGATGAGGATGATCCAAAGATCCATGGAAAGTAAAAATTGCTTTGACAGTCGGCCAAGAGGTTCCGTGAAAGAGTTCGCATGTCACAAGTCATATACAAAAGTCGCTGTAGAGGGGGTAACGGCCTGTTTTAATATTCTATCTACAGATAGATTTGATTCCTGGAGATAGAATTTTGCCTTAAGTATTATGGCGCTAATGTCAAATACCTTTCGCTAGTAACCAAATCTATCTGTAGATAGAATATTGAAACCGACCGTTAGTGACGTTGGGCGGGAACTCACTCTCATCGGCTCTCATCTTATCGGCACTGCGCTGGTTGTAGGAGGGGGGCGGCGCGGCCGGCTGCTCGCCCCACGTGCCGGAGCCGCACTCCGAGAACAGCGGGCTCAGCGCGCTGTTACTGCTGCAACATCGACTGGCTCGTTATAGACATCGTTCTGTATGAATCTTTCTTTGTCGAGTGGAGTTCTATTGAGTTGTTTGAATGAGTGTAATGTTAATTAGTTCTTAAAGTCTCTAGTTGCAGGCAATTTTTGAGAAACAAAAACAAACAGGCAATTTTTAAGAAACAAATCATTGCTCAAACTTTCACAACTCTTACATCTCGCTCCCCTTCTCCCCATCTTCACAAACATGTCATTTATGTCGCCTTTTAGAAAATTTCAATGTCAGTAGGTAGAAAAATTAAAGTACCACAGCTCTCGTACCAGGGCATTCCTTCATCAACTTCATTTTATCCTAATTTTAAAATTTGATAACCTGTCATTTAATTACATTAGTATGGATACTAGAGATTTTATTTGAATATAAAATTTCATTCATAGCAAGATAACACAATAAAGACGCATATACTATATTGATTTCTTGTTAAGTTTTAATACCTTATATTTACATGTAGGCTGATGACAACCAGTGTTCAACCATTCTTTATCATGTGTAATTTCATATCATTTATTGCATCAGTTATTCTAATAAATCACTACATAGTATACAACAAAGTCATCCCGCTGTCTGTCTGTCGCTATATATAGTAAGATCTTTAAAACTACGCAACGGATTTTGATGCGAGTATTTTTAATTAGAGCGATTCAAAAGGAAGGTTTATATGTATAATTTTAGGAACACTGATGATTTTAGAGGTTTGTAATGTGATGTCGAGTACAAACATTCAGCGTTGCACCCATGCAAAGCCGGGGCGGGTCGCTAGTATACTAAATTATGTTATAATGTACCTGCTGCCGAACTCAGTGTGGTACGGCGACGCGTAATCCATGGGACTCTGCAACTGTTGCCTTTGCTGTGAGTAGGGCGTGCTTGCCATTGAGTTAACATAAGAAACAGACGACTCCTGCGACTCCTAAAACAATTAGGTGACTAGGTAAACATTGGCCTAGGTAAAAACAGTAGCAGCAGCAGTAGATACCAATTTAGAGCTTTTTGTTAGTTATTGTGTTAAGTTAGTAGAATTTGACAGCGATACACTCCATATCGCTATCAAATTCGCGCCGCAGTCCAAGTCGCTGTGTGCTTAGCTCTTACGGAGTTGGTGCAGTTTAGATCAGCATTGTTATTTGTTTTTATTAATATAGTTTTTTTGTAAGATCTCAACTAGCTCTGTTAAGCGGTGATTCGCTTTAATTTCACACAAACGCTTTTAAAATTTGGAATATATTCAGAGAGTGTACAATAAACGTTATATAACCATGCTCATTGTATTTGTGACAGTCTACATACACCTCCGAGGTGTATGTAGGCTGTCACGTCACACCCGCTGGTGATAAATGCTTTCCATACATCTTAAAATACTTATTTAGGTATCATCCAAAATGACTGCATCCATCAACTAATAATAATTATACAGCGTGTCGTTACCATCGCGACAATAAATGAACACACGCCTAACGCTATTTGCCAATAATCATAAAAAATATTAACGTCAAATAAAATCCATAATTTAAAAAAAATATTTTTCAAACAAACTAATTAAGTAAAACAGAAACAAAATTTGTAACATCCTATACTACTACAACTGACTGATTCATACTTTCAGAGACTTTTTCATTCGTTGCCACAGCGTCGCATTACAAGCCTCTCCTTCTAACAGTATGTTTTGTCTCTTTTAAATTCATTCAACCCATTCAAATGCTTTGTGACCTTTACAAATGAACTTTACGTTACAGTTTTATACGTAAGGGTGTTGTACAATTCTTTGTTTTGGAAAATTTGATAACTCTGTAAATGTTGATGTTTGAAGAAAGTAAATGTTTAGTACAATTTTAAAAAGTTATCCTCTATATGTGTGTTCATTTATTGTCGCCATGGAAAAGACACGCTGTATAAATAGACAACAAAATTTAAAAAAAGAATGGTATAATTAGAACCTTAATTAAGAAATAAGAATCTTATTTAAGAAAGCATTAACCTGAGAGTCATCAGTGAGAACTCCTTTGAATATTTCATCGACATCGGTGCCATCCATGTCCGGGAGGGTGTCCCTCACCATTGCGTCCAAGTTCACCCCCAACAGCGATAAGTCGTCTTTAGGCGAGATTGTCGATCCTTGAGAAGATCCGCCCGTATCTAAATTCCAACACACAATTTAAAATAATTATATTCTTTTGTAAGTTTGTAGATCCAAAGATTATGATTTTGATGCTTTATTTAAATCAGTTGCAGTTCTAACCTATACAAATAAATTAAACCTTGATAACTAAGTGTCACATACTCAGCGGTGAAGGAAAACATTGTAAGGAAACCTACATACCTTCGAAATAGTAATAAAAAATACATTTTGAATACATATGAAGAAGTCTTCTAATTTGCTGTGGCGACTATACTCTTAAATCCTAGAAGTAGTAGTAGAAGGCCTTTGCCCAGAAGTGGGACAAATATAAGTTGTTCCTTTATTTTACTGTCTTATAAATTAACTTCAAATGTATCTTTCATCTATCTGTATAAGTACTGCATAGTAATGATTAAGTAAATTAGAGTCACTACGACAAAACTATAGTGATGTAATGGACGCCCCTGGCGTCAGATGGCGTGGGTTTGATCCCCACTACAAGAAATCATTGTGCATGTTAATCATAATGTTTCACTTTACTTATTCCGTGATTGTATAGTGTTGATATTATTCAAAACCAAATGGCACACTAACCGGAAGCGGCGGCGTCGAACTTGGCGTGCACGGCGGGTATGTCTGCGGCGGGCGGTGCGGGCGCGGGCCCGTTGGCGGCGGAGGGCGCGGCGGGCGGCGGCTGCTCGGGCTCGCTGGGCTGCGGCCCCAGGATCGCGTTCTTCAGCGCCGTCGAGTCCTCCGTGTGCCTCAGCTGCCCCTCCTCCGAGCTCTCCACCTTCACCTTCGCCGTACCGTCCGCGTTCAGGCAGTCCGCCGGCTCCTCTTTCTCCTCTTTGGGCTTCAGCGAGTTCAACAGGTCTATCTCCTCCTGTAATGCGCACTCCCTTTACTAAATACTCGAACGACAGTGGTAAGAATCGATCCTTACTAATATTATATACGCGAAAGTTTGTATGTATGGATGGATGTTTGTTACTCTTTCAAGCAAATACTACTGAATGCATTCTAATGAAACTTATAATACAGCTTATAAATCAGAATAACACATAGGCTATAATTTATACACATATTTTATGTCTTTGCGTCTGAATGTTACGCCTTCAGCCTATTCTACGCTGACGTAGTCGCGGGCAGCATCTAGTAATTAATACTCCATTTTTAGTTATTTTAGAGATTGTGAAGTTCTTACCGTATTCAGTGAAATAACGAACGATGTATCGTTGTCGTTGAAAGTTGTCAAAGCGGCGAGCACGTCTTCCCCGTCGCTGTCGGAGTTTTCGAGGTCGAGTTTGAAGTCGCGCAATTCGCGGTATCCCTCCGGTGTGCCAGCACGCACTGACCCACCGGGGCTTTCCAGTTGATTGCCTGAAATATATCAATCGTTAATTTCGCCAAACTCTCTACAATCTATCAGTATGAAAACTAAACATAGTGTTTCCAGGTGAAATTAAATATACATTAACCTGTTGAACTAACGGCCGGCTTAACGGGCTCGAGTAACTCCTTGCCAAAAAATGCTTCCTGCATATAAGACGGAAACTGCTCCATAAGTTTAGAACGTGGCTTACGGCGAGGTTTTCTCTTGTTGCTTGGTGATTCTTGAAAAAAAAGAATATTTTTAAATCGCAAAGATTAAAAAAAAATATGAAAATACCATTACGTAATATATTTTGATACTCACCACCAGATGCCTGGGTGCCGTCACCTTCTTTATCGTCGTCGGCCTGCGCTTTAGCAGTCGTCTGTCTCTGTCGCACAACAAATCCGCCGATACCGAGTTTGTTGAGGTTTCTCTGACGCTTTCTACGTAAGACCGTGAGGCCAGATTCTATGGTGTAGACGGTGAAACCCTCTGGCGGTGGGCCATCGTTGGCCACGTTCCACAACGTGCCTTCTTTCAGATTTGTATTGGATGGAAGTCCTGTGGCAAATCATATTTCGATTGGTTTCCAAATTGTTTGAAAATTATTCAATGTAAGGATGACAAATGATGGAATTTGGCACATACCAGGTTCCTCTTTAACTTCGGCAGTGCTGTCTGGTTTTGAATCCTCGGCCATCTCGTTGTCTGCATTCTGAACCACTGTTTCAATAGATGCCATTATTTCTAGTCCATAAAGCCAGCGACCAACACAGAAAAATTCAAGTTAGACTCTGTATATATCGTAACTATAGGGGTTTTTGGTAATATGCTTACAATATTTTTAATTATTTTGAAGGAGTAACCCTTACAAAATAATTTGTAAAGTACTTTTTAAATTATGAACTACCATTATCCTACAAATAATGTTAGCATATTACCAAAAACCTGGTACAAATATGTATATGAAAATAAAAAAATAAAACCTAATTACTGAGATTTTAATGACAGTAAAAGATTAATTGACTTTTGATCTATTTATAAAAAAAAGGAGTTATAACAAAACCATATTATAACAAAGTTATATCTTATAGTATAGAAAATGCTTCGTCGAGCGCGTCTCACCGGCGTCCTTCTCTGCGTTGTCGTTCTTGAAGCGCCTCTTGCGGCGGGTGTGCGTGATGCCCATGTCCGCCTCCAGCTGCTTCATGTGGTGGGCGCCGCGCTGCGAGAGGCACACGTCGTCCACATAGTACTCGCCGGCGAGGCCGAGCGACTGCGCGGTGAGGCGCGCCCCTCCCCCCGCCGCGCCCCCCGCCCCCTCCGCGGGGCCACCCCCCGACCCCGCACTCGCCGCCCCCACGCCCCCCGCCCCCGCCACGGCGCCGTGGGCCGAGCGCGACACGTGCGGAGGGGGTACGTCGCGGCCGCGGCACACCACGCACTTGTACCTGCGAACGATGGCACGGGACAGTTGCACTTGAGAAACAACAACAAAGGCTCATACAACAACACTCAATTTCACAACAACAAATTTGTAATAAATATGTTTTCGTCGTTAACCTCTCTCAGTCTAACTACAGACTTCGTGTATTTTTCATGTAATATGAATATAATCATCGAAATGACATTTTCAATTTCACTTCACCTATTACTTGAACGTCGTATTTGAAATAAAATTGACAAAATATTTTATTTCAATATTTAGATATTTCAATATTTATTAACTATGCTTAAAAGTTACAATAATAAATGAACACAAACAAAAAAAACTCACCCTGCCCGGCAGCATATCTCCGCGTCGTTCTCATTGCGTATGGAGTCGCAGGAGGCGTGCAGCCAGCGGCGGCACGTCTCGCACTGTATTATCAGCTCGCCGTCCGAGTAGGGCTCGGAACACACGCAGCACATCACCAGCGACGCGCACGGGGCGCACTCTGTCGGAAAGGCAATACTGAAGCGTCCCGATGGCTGGCACGGGCGCGGATTGTCCCACAAAAGTTTTAATAATTTGAAATAAGTACTCGTTCAGTAGCATAAGTAGAAAAAATCTGCTCTTCACATGCTCCACTGTTAGCCGGCCTATAATTAGGATTGATAGATTATTTTGGCAGAAGCCACTTTCTCAAAAAGCACAAAGGAAGCCAGCCATAGGTGTGTCAAGAATGTAAGTGACAGATTTGAATTTGATATATTATCGTTTTTAGGGTTCCGAACCCAAAGGGTAAAACGGGACCCTATTACTTTGCCATCGCTGTCTGTCTGTCTGGCCATCGGTCACCAGGCTCATCATCATAATATGTAATGAACCGTGATAGTCAGACAGTTGAAATTTTCACAGATGATGCATTTCTGTTGCCGCTATAACAACAAATACTAAACCCTTCCTGCGCAAGTCCGACTCGTACTTCCCTGGTTTCGATATTTGTATCGATGTATCGGATCAAAATATCGATATATACATGTAGTACCACAACCTCACAGAAGGCCTGTGCGAAGTGCAAGTGTCACACTCGTTCGTTTCTCGTCGGATGGCGACGCATTCGTGATCCTAGTTAGGGGCACAGCGGCAAATAAAAAGCGCAGACCCGTGTAGTTGTCGCGCCAGGCGAGCGTGTCGCGCGTGCCGCAGACGCGGCAGCGGCGGCATCGCTCGCAGCGCCAGGCGCCGCGCGGCACGTCGGCCAGCTGCGGCCGCGCGCAGTACGTGTGCCACGCGGTGTCGCAGTCGTCGCAGAGCACGAGCAGCGCCTCGTCGCCGCGCGTGCCGCACCCCTCGCACACGGTGCAGTCCAGGCAGCGCCAGCCCAGCCGCACGATCACCTGCGACACCTGCAACTGACGCTTTATCAACATCTGCTTAACTAATCGCTCCTACGTGCCTGATAAACGCCTTGTTACGTTTTGCAATATACATAGATTTTTACTTCACGAATGTCTTATTTATAGGTCACTGTCAGTGATCCGGCTCAAAAGACCATGTTTACTAGGGGATAAGGTTCACATTCGTGTGCAGGTGATTGTTTACAAAAACGCGGCTTGTTACTCTGAGGAATTTATTCAGATTAACTTAGGTCAAAAAGGTTGACATTTTAAAATATATAAAGGTTGGTATCGACAACAGTATTCTGTGAAACATATTATAAAACTAACTATCTACAGAACATTCTGCACTGTGCATTTTACATTAGCATTAAAAAGACATGCTAATTTCTTAACTGATTAGTGTCAACTCAGTTGACTTCACAACAATAGAACTTTAGATAAAAATATGTATAGAATATTAAATATAATTATCCCGCACATAGTTTATACATTAATGAAAAATCCGTACCTTAATATTGACGCAATAAGGATGATATGTCTGGCCACATTGTGCACAAGATATAAGACAGCCCTCAGAATCCGTTCCTATAGCGCCGCACATTACACACAAATCTTGCGTCAGCACAAACTTATCTTTACTTGAACACAGAACAAGCTTGTTTTCTACTCCTGTAAAAATCAAAATGTTAAGTAGCATAAATCTTAAAAATATAACTAAATATTTATTTAAGGATTTATAAAAAATTTAAATATATGTTAATGAGAAGCTTAAACAAAACAAAATTTTTGATTTTTCATTTATTCACCTGGATCTTCCTCCTGAGTTTTATTGTCAGGTGCTTGGGGTCTTTGCAAGCCCAAACCCGGTACACCGAATACACCTCTCATCTTCGGTTTGGAGCCTCTTTTACGTCCAAAGTCCATCAATGATCTTTGTCTCTTCTGGAAGCCTAGCTTGCCGGCCGGCGGGAACCCGCCCTTCAATTTGTATCCGCCAATCTTTTTCTTCGCCACTTTTGACGACACTGAGAACGGTTTCCCCTTTCCAAGGCCAACATCTGCCTATTGTGAAATAGAAAGAAAATTAATAACTATACAAAAGGTTTATAAAAAAAATCAGATAATTTTACTTACTTTGGGTTCAATGGCAAGAGGATCCTGCTCTTGCTGTGAATTTTCGTCACCATATGACGAATCTTGGCCACTCTGAGTCAAACTGTCTTCTTCAAATGCTGTTGAGAGAGATGCTGAATATAACAATTTTATAACTTGTAATTGAATGTTTACATACAAATTATTATAAGGCGGTTTTAATAAATGCATTAATCAATGAGTTTTCTCATGCCATGTGTGATGATCAGCAAAAATTCACTAGTGTCAATTTTTGAGACTTAATGAGCTCTTTTAACATATATAATAGTAACTACCCATCCATGACAGTCCCATATGCGAGAAATTGTAACACATTTTCACATAAAAACGTTAATATCTTATGCTTTCTTTACATAATAATACAGTGATTTATAATAGTAAATAATATTTAACCTACAGCCAGACTTGGAGCCAGTCATCTGCATGTGCGCTTTGCAAATGGGACAGTTGTATTCGTAGGTAGGGTTCTGATCTTTCTTCTGCCTGTACTGCTGCGGCTCGGCGTCGGGATCGCATGCCCCGTGTACGTACCTAAGAGGTCATTTAATATGAAATAAATAATTATTAATACATAAAACATTATTATGTCAAACTGTTGAATTTTAACCTCATATTGTTTAATGAAATTGCATGAAAAAAAATTATTCCCTTTAACAATTTCGAGCTTGTTTACAATATCTGCTTGATATAATCAAAACTATTATTGCTAACTATGACATCAGTATGAGATGTTTGTTTGTGCTGCAAACTTAAATTGTACTACATAAGAAGCAAAACAATAAAAATATGTTACAAACTATAACTGCACTACATGAACAGTAAACACATCAGTACTTAACCATTACAATTATGAAGTTGGTTGAGGTTAGTAATAGTAGTAAAAAAGGTATAAACATATACATATGTCGCACTGATGAGCAAAAACCTCGTCTGTACAGGAGGTATTAGGGAATAGTCCACCACGCGGACCCACTTCCGATTGGCGGACAGCACATATCTTTCAAATATTTTTATAATTTCGATATGCAGGTTTCCTCACGATATTTTCCTTTACCAATGAGCAAGTCAGCACTTAAAATAGCAAAATAAAAAACCATTTCATTGGTGCCAACACCTAAATTTGAACTCAAATACATAATATATTGAAGCACATGAATTTGAACTCGGGTGGCTCCGAAATACCCTACGAAGAGGCCTTTGTTCAGTGTGGCGGTAGTAAGTTTATTTAAAGTCCACAAAATGTTCTTAATGTTAAAATGTTATATGTTAATGTTAGCTTAAGTAATTTTTTGGTCGGTAATTTTAGGTGCACCCGGCCGACACGCGAGTTAGTGGTACACTGTCATTGTCGTATAGGTACACACGTACATGTACATATAGTGTTCGGTTACTCAGCCCGAACACTCGGCATCGGCGGACATCTGACATATTGCGAGTTTGCAACGAATTACCTCCTGCAGCCGGTGCAGCGTATCATGTCGCGGTAGGCGGCGGCGCGGTATGCGCGCCTGCAGAGCGGGCAGAAGGAGCCCTTGTTCCGCTGCTGGTAGCACGAGTCGCACACCGTGTAGTGCGCGTGCCATCGCGACGACGGCCCGGCGCCCGGCGAGCGCGCGCCGCAGTCCGAGCACACGCGGCAGCACTGAGCCGATCGACATCATTAGAAGAAGAACAAGAAACGATTATTCACGGTCTAAGCACATTACACATTCATTCATCATTCCCACTGTGGTAGGGCTACGCACGCAACAGTGTTCGCTGTAGCACGAATGGGCAGGTACGTCCGGGTAAGTACCACGACCTCGCGGGAGAGCGGCGTGAAGTGGAAGTGTCATACTTCTGCGTTTCGTCTGGTGAGTGAGGTACCATTTGCAACCCTACGGGTGTTGCAAAATGTCAATGGGCGGCGGTTATCATTTAACATCAGGTGAAACGCCAACTCGCTAAAATAAAAAAAATCGTATTGAACATTCTCTGACTTCACGTGGCTTCTGGTCATATACAGACTAAGCAGGTAGAACCTTTAATATTATTTTGATTAGATTTTACTTTTATAAAATTCTAATTCTTTAGACAATAACATTTTATCTTTACCATTAGTGAATGTTGTGCTTAGTTGTAAGGGGGTTCCGCATTTGTATATTATGTGTTCTCTAAACTACTTCTCCGTGTAAGAATTGGTTTGTGACTGCTTTTGTACAAATCAACTTTTCCATTTGGCGGCAGTTTCACCAGCACCCGAGCTTCCGCTCGTCCAGGTATAATGACTTTCTTTACACATACGACTTTCCCGCAGGCGCCTCCAAGAATGAAGATTTCTTCTTCACCACACTTGAAAACTCCGTCAGCGACATTAACTCTGCAGTTGTGTTTCCTCATGAAATCCAAACCCAAGATGCAATCATCCATTATCTCAGCCACGATGACGTTATGAGAGTATGAGGACCCCCCCTACATACATCGTGACTGACATTTCTCCCAGGACGGGTATTGGCTGACCGGAAGCAGTAAGAAGCCGGCAGTTAATTCTCCTTTTGAGTCCCCTTGCGGCTTTTACCAGATTAGGGTTCACTATTGTTCTAGAGGCTCCTGTGTCTAGAGTCATTTTGCAATCCGTCCCACTAATAGTACCCTGAATCACAAGGCTATTCCCGCTGCATGCCTGGGAGATAACAATTATCGGGGCCTCCTCCGCGTCAGCCAGTACTCGCCCCATAGAACTGGCTTTTATTAGTTTCCCTTAGTTGGGCAGGGGACGAAGTCTCTCGCTTCTTCAGCTCCGCTATTTGTTCCTCGATCCATTTCATCCTTGCCATCTGGGTCTCCTTCTGCGGGCAGTTGAGCTGCAGATGGCCCTTCTCGCCGCACTTGTAACACATAGCTCCAAAACTTTTCTTTGTAGGAGCCTTAACCTCCTTGACTTCCTCAGAGACCTCGCGGATCTTATGAGTCTGCCGTATGTCATGGCGAACAGCCTCGACCTCTAAAGCATGCGCCAGTGCTTCCTTTAGCGAGGTATGGTGACGAAGCCTCACTGCAGCTCTGACCTCCAGGTCTTTCATTCCGTCCACAAATGCTTGAACAATATTCGTGTCTACCATCTTGGTGTCGGCTCCTGGTTGTGCCTTCCTGAAGAGTTTTTCAATTTCCAACGCCCATTGTTGTAGTCCTTCTCCTGAGCCTTGGACTCGGTCACGCAGTTGGGCACGGAACACGTGCTCCAGGTGTCGCTCCCCGTATCTGGATTCAAGTGCCTCCATCAGGTCTTGGAACCCATTTCCTGTACGTAGCAGTGCTTCCAGGACCGACAAAGCTTGCCCTCTGAGCGCAACAGTGAGAGCGGTCAGGCATTGCTCTTCCGTCCATCCGTTGGCAGTAGCAACAGTCTGGAATTGCCGACGATAAGCGTGCCAAGAAGTAGTGCCGTCGTATGGCGGCACTTTCACTTTTGGTCCTTGTGCCACTCCAGTAGTGCCACTAGACATCGCGATTCCCGTGGTTTCAAGGCGCACTACTTTCTTCTGTAGTTCGGTGAGGCCGGTTTTCACATTTTCAACATCCAATCCTAACCCGGTAACTCGTTCTTCCACTACGTCGACATCTTGTCATCTTCGAAGTTTAATCACCGTGTTACTAACATCATTTATAGCCCAAAGCGCCTTTTCTTGGAGGTCTTTTTGTTGCTCTTGTGATTCTCGAAACTCTTGAATCGTAGTCAGCTTGCGTTCTTGTGACTCTTGCAAAGCGCCGAGCTTGCGTTCTTATGACTCTTGCAAAGCGCCGAACTTGCGTTCTTGTGACTCTTGCAAAGCGCCGAACTTGCGTTCTTGTGACTCTTGCAAAGCGCCGAGCTTGCGTCCTTGTGACTCTTGCAAAGCGCTAATTAGTTCAATTAAACTTCCTAATTGAAGAGCCATTTCAGGGGCTGCAGAAGTTACGGTGCCGCTGGTGGGCGTGGCAAGGTGGGCAGGGCCAGTGGGCGTGGCCCGGTGGGTGGAGTCAGTGGGTGGTGCTTGCACCAAAGGGGACGGGGTCTGCGTCCGAGTGGGCGGAGCTTGAGCCCGAGTGGGCGGGGCTTGTGCCTGAATGGGCGGAGTCTGAGGGGCGTGGTCAGTGGGCGGGGCCTGGTCGGTGGGGGCCAATGGGCGGGGCGTGACCCGCAGTGGGCGGGGCTTGATCCCCAGTGGGTGTGGCCTCCGCAGCTCGTGCCCTTGTCCTGACACCCTCCTTGAAGTCCTCTCTCGGAGTCAATGGCATCTCCAAATCCCACTTCTGACACCAGTTGTTACGTGTTAGGGGTTCGAAGGATTTGGAGAGAAAAACCTGCTGACTCTTTAGAAGACTTTATTCAAGCAGTAGGTCCAACACAAAGCACTAACGATGTCCTATTTTGTAGCCAAGTCGTAGGTTTCACTGGTATCGCTCTTGATCACTAGTTTTCGCTCCGAAGTCGCCTCGAAGGTAGCTCAAACTGAACTGTCCTCGCTCGCCTCCCTGCGGCTTTTTATATGGGCCGAGACCGGTTCCGGACTAATCCAGAAAGATCATTCCTGGAACGTACCCGACACGCACGAACATGTTCGTGATTCCGGAAAGTTCGCGAATGAACCCGGTTTTCGAGACTATAGTTCCACAGCAGTTCCTCTAACATGGCGTTAGTGTTGAATAGGGGGCTTTATGTCGTCTTTGTTCTTTAGTGGTTTTAATAGTTGACGCTAGATGGCGTTAGTTCCTTTGTGTGTTCATAACAATATTTTTTAATTTATATCTTATGCCAACATTTCAACACACAAAAATCTACATTGGGGTGAATTGACCTGTGGCTCACACAAATATCTTGCCCTTGTGGGAATCGAATCCACAAACCAAGTCATCAAAATGGATCAAACTATTTTTCAAATAGAGTTTTGCTGAATGAATTGTTTTGGATCTGGGTGTTTGTCCACATGAAATTTAGGTATGTGAAACATCCAAAGGATAATACACACATATATACAAACAACAAAGTAATACATAATACTATCCTACAGTAAAGGAAGACAACATTCTTCTAGATCAGATGTTGGGATGGGTAGATGCTGGGACTGACAACCCAACCCTTCCGCACAAAATATAAATACTGTATAATAGATAAGTAAACTTAAAGTAACATATCACTTAGAAATACCTTAAACGTATCGGTAATCTATATCAACCTAAAATGTCTTTATAACTAAACAAAACACAAAACGTCTAGTGTGGGGGATCAGAGAGAGATGAAATTTAAAAATTTATATTATTGTGAAAATCCCGCATCACCTTATTTATAGAGGACTGTCACAGAAATAGTTTTTGGTTACAATTGTAATAATGAATCATTATCATCATCATCATCATTTCAGCCTGTTTGAGGCCACTACTGAACATAGACCTCCCCCATAAAGTGCCACGAAGTACGATCCTGAGCCACCTGCATCCATCGCCTCCTGCACATTTGCGCAGGTCGTCACTCCATCTAGTGGGGGGTCGTCGTACACTGCGAGACTGCCACGCGAGAACCTTTCTCCCCCAACGGTTAACGGTTCTACAAGCTATGTAATAATGAATGCATAAAGCAATAGAATGCTTTTAGGGAAGTCGATGGACGCAGGGGCCTTGGGACCGTGCTTCGTGTTCTGTTGGTATGCATTCAAGGCCTATGTTCAGCAGTGGACTCCCAAGAGGCCTAAACTCACCTTGCACTTCCAGCCGTACTTGGGCACGGTGGCCATGACGGGGCGCAGGCAGGCGGCGTGGTAGAGCTTGTCGCAGTGCTCGCAGGCGACGGAGCGCGCGTCGCCCGGCGCCTCGCCGCGGCACACCTGGCACACGCGGCACGAGCGGCACGACCAGCCGGCGCGAACGCCTGCGACGGCCGATCCTTGAGACCTCATAAACTCCGCAAGCGAGCGACGTGGCTCATGCCCGGTTCCACAGCTTCGTTACTTTCGTAACGACTTGTTGACAAAAGGAACGCTAGTTGCTCACTTTCCGTTGGCAACGCAACGGCTCGTGATGAAGACGCCTCGTTTTGTTAATACAGGAACCGGGCGTACACGCCTTTTATCAACGAGTCGTTATGAAAGTTCGCGAAGCTATGTAACTAAGGGCCGTTCGTTGAATATGGGAACCGGGCTTCAGTGTGCAGGCGCTCGCCTTTAATTCATTATACTCGAGCGACCTGAGTTCGATCCCCGGTGACGGCACCAATTAAATTGTTAACACGCCGAATTATCACGTGCTCAGCGGTGAAGGAAAACATCGCAAGGAAACCTGCATATTTTCGAAATAATAATGGAAAAAAATTATTTCGAAGATATATGAAGTCCGCCAATCCGCAGTGGGGCCGCGTGGTGGACTATTCCCTGATACCCTCTGTACAGAGGAGACATTTGCCCAGCAGTGCGACATGTATAGGCTGATAATTTTACTTCTTTTTTTTTGTCGGAACGCGATAACCTCCATAACTGGTGATTCTGTGACGCAGTTGCCAAGGTATTGGTTCGGGCTCGGCGCCTGGGGTCGTCGGTTCGATTGCCCACTCGTGACAACTGACATAGATTGTTTCGAATCTGAGTGTTTGTGCACATGAAATTTATGTATGTTGCATGTCCTAACACAGAAACAGGATATTGATATCCTACAGTAAGTGGAAATGTTTTTGACGGTAAGACTACAATAGATCTTCTAGGTTGCAGTGGTTGTTGCAATTGTACCCAACCAAATTCATACAAAACAATACAAAGCTTATGTTGGCCACGTTAATTTTTTCATAAAAAAGCATCCATTTAAAAATTTCTTATATATAATGTTCTTCTCAGGTCAGTGGCTTTTTTTCTGAACAGGTCGTATTTTTCAACAGTCAAAGAAAATTTCGCACAGGTCAAATGATATTAATGAATTGTGAAACATCCGCTTAACAGCTGGAAATGTTGTCCAATTAATTGTTCTTGACAATTAATTGGACAACATTTCCAGCTGTTTACGTTTTAAAATCGACCGAATCACAAAACTAATTAAGAAAATATAATTTACCTAGCAATTCGTCATTTGACGTTTACCACTGTTTAATAAGTCTAAAGTTCTTCCTTTGTTTATAATTTAATCATGTTTAATATACCCTTTACCCTAGTTTTGCTGAAAGTCTCCACATTGGCTTGGTATATAAATCATTCACATTGTGTTAAAAAAAACTTACCTGGCAATTGAGCCAAGCCAACGCAGGTGCCGTGATAGTGAGCTCCGCAGGTCACGCAGGTCATCAAGTTGGCGATGTCGCCGATAGTCCTGCACGTCCTGCAGTCAATATCGGCTGTGCCTGCACCAATGAACATGTTCATGTCATTTTGCTGCTAACATTTAAAACGTTTTACAGTAATCTACAATTTTAATTTAGGTTAGTTTGTTTCTTTATCACATAGCAAGAGTATGAAAATGAAACAAATCTGTGAATGAATGAAAAAAAATTTAACCATTATACTTGGTTACATTTGTGCAAGAAGAAATAAAATCAAGTTCTTTGAATCAATTTATTTTATGAAAAGTGGAATTTCACTTTTCATAAAATAAATTCATTGAATATTAACCAAAACGGCCGGGGATCCCCATCAGGAACTAAGTTCTTTACACAAACTAAGGTTTTTTATTTATATTTTATTTTTAAATAAATTTTTCAATGCAAATAATGCAAATTAAGGAATCAAAGCAAAAAATTTCATACAGTATTATTAGAAAAAATATTAATTTAATGCAAGTTTAAAAAGTGCGAAATAAAAAAAAAAGGACAACTCGGACCCGCATTGCTCAATTAAGCAGTCAAAGAGAAGCCAACTTAAACCACATAGAGAAACTTTGTTCCAATATATTTGACAGTTAATATGATAATAATTCACAAAAAAATGCTACGTACAAACAAGAGGAACTTGGTATAAATGGTCTTTGCAGAATGCTGATTTGGTGTGAAAGTCCATAAAACCACCTGATGCGAGGATACATGGCAAATGGTAGTATTTACTGCAGCTCATCTGAAAATTGATCCAAAAAATAGATAAAATTATAATAATATACAATTATATATAATTTTTCTATTTCTCATATTATATCACACATCTTAATAATACCATACGAACTAAACTATTTTTGTTAAAATTGTAATAAGTTCAGCTTAATGGCTTACCTTGCAAGGAATACTGGCACCATATCTTTGACAAAAAGAGCACTTTCTTGATAATGCATTAGTCACAATTCCCTTAACTCTGGCCTCCTCTAGCTGTCCTTTTTCCTCATCGGAATTGGAAATGGCAGCAAGCTGTTAGGGTTAAATTAAAGTAATGTTGGATAATCCACAGGGCATAACATTTACAAATTACTAATCCCATTTAAAGGATATCCAACAAAAATTATAAGTGAAAATACGTATACAATATAGTGTAGGGTCCGGGTGCTCACTCTTAATTCATTATACTCGAGAAAATCCTGGTGATGGCATTAATGAAATAATTGAATGCAATTTTAAGTTACCATATTGTAAGTGTTGTTAGATTGTCAGATTTTGCTCCAACATTGGATTAAAATTTTAGGTAACAAGTTACAGAAGCATTATTCAGGAAGACGTAATAACGAAAATACAGAACAAACTCTTAAGATTTGTAGAAAAGGGATCATCAAATAGTGTACATTTTCTTAAACTATTTTTTAAAATGTAAAAATTTGTGGATTTTTTTATTTTGATGATAACTATTATGACTTAGTTTATTTCAACCTTGACATCAACATCTGTGATATAATAATAATAATACAATAGATATATAATAAATAATATAATTTGAACATTAAATAAACATTTTCAATTACCTGTTCCTGAAAAGGTGGACTAAATTCTAGGCAACAACGATGAATGTATATAGCTCCAGATGAGACAACTGCAGGTAACTCGAGAATATCTGTATAGCCTATGATAGATAGTTCATCCGTGTGCTCCATGTTGTACAGGGGTGTTCTAAAAAGAAAATAACAAACTTAAACAAATACATGTACATACAATGAAATCCATTACAAATCGCATTTATTTTTAATTTTCCGTAAGAGTAGTTTATATATTTCCATAATAATAGTAATTAAGGGCAATACTTGGTTTTTCTGTATACAGATTGTGATACTTATTCAGTTGAAGAAAAATCGAAAAAATTTAAATTCTTTACTTACTTGCATTTATTAAAAGCTTTCTGGCGCCTACTTAATGGTAGTGCCAAATGTTGATGAATGCTGTCAACAGACTCAGGTGGTGGTGATGACAGGCCAGGAATCATAGGCAATGTAGGTGTGCTAGGTGTTGACACACTTGTGGGGGTAGCACCTCCCGAATTAATTATAGCTGGTGTAGAACTTCCATCGCCCTCTTCAATATTGCAAGGGATTTGCCGCATCTCACCCTGTCCAAGCTGACTTTTCTCACTAAGATTGCACAGTGCACAAACTTTTCCAGGCCTAAAAATTGAGTTCTTTATAGACATAATAACATCATTATTGTGCAGTGCATAGGCTGCGCAAAATTTTATTAGCTTTTTAACATTTGCAGCTCCCATCAAGTATAGGTGCCATCTTGGCAAGTATAGATGCATATGATATGAAACTTATATTTTAAATATATTTTAATGGTAATTTACCAAAAAAGTACTGTGTAAGTAAATATAACAAATGGTATAGAATATATGATATGAGAAGAAACAGCAATCTATAGAATTGCAGTCTAATTACACCAATTGGTGTAATTTCAGTGCACTTTTGTCATATCTATCGCATATTTGTACATAATATTGTTGAAATTACAGTAGGTAAATGTAACATTATTATTAGATTTTAGTAATATTTACACTTTAAAAAGAATATGATGTTAGTAATTAATTTAAAAAAAATATTCCTAAACAAAACTAGAAGAGAAGATTTAGCAAATAAATAATAATCAGCCACAACGACTGGAGCAAAGGACTTAAGAAGAGGTGCTTGTAAGTGTGCAGTATACAAATATAGAGATATTGAATGTGACTTAAAAGTTAGCAAGAATCCCATGCACATTTAATATTCACTACTGCACAGCACCTTGCCAGTTTTCTTCACAGCCACTAATAAATTTTGCATGACCAATACAAAGGGTGTATGGGTATCATTTCAGTTTAAAGTTCATTTGACTTATTTTATAACAATAATTTGGTTTCACTATAAAATATTAATAGCCACATAATTTACTAATTATTTAGTCATAATTTTTATAATTACTTTGTAATGAATAAATAAATTGTTTACATATGAACCTGTGGCATTAGGATTTATAACGGACACATAAAACTAAATATACTTTGAAGAATGATTTCTGACAAATCATGTTCCTTGTGGATATAAACTTTCCACAATATTTTTAGATTTTATTTGGAAAAACAAAGCATACTTTAACAAAGTATACTTTTTTGTTACACTGCAAATTTTAGATGTCAGTGCTGCATATGTAAAGCATATTAAAAAATCATGGATTTATATAAAAAGGCATATTTTACAAAATATACATATTATATGTATATTCATATATGGAGTGTACAGTTCTTAAACAGAGAAAATCAGTAGCTATCATTTCTAACCCTGAAATATTCTACACAAATGATAACTGATCAATGCTACAAATTTTAGTCCAGAATAAATTTTATGAACAGTGTGTTATAATGTTAAAATTTAGTTCATCTTTCCAATTTCAATTCACACTTTACTTATACAAATTTACCAGCTTTTTTATCAAAAAATAATGCATACCATTTTTCTGGCATATAAGGGGGTTCTTCTGGAGCTCTCATTGTAAAGTCATCCTCATCGAGAATTTCATCAATAGCATCATCCCGACTACTCCGATGCCGTTTTGCACCTCTAACAGATCCGGGGTTTGCTCTATACCTAGATAAATAATAAAGCAAACACTATTAAACATAATCCTTATAATATTAGTAGTACCATGCAACATCTAATCTGGTAATGACAGTAGTTCCAGTGCTGTAAAAACCAATAAAAATATATTTAATAAAAAAAAAAAAATATTTAATTTTAATTATAACAATGTCTATTGTTATTATTGTTGTTATGTTCTAACAATGGTTCTTATCAGATCTGATATTTAATTTCTATAAATATGTAAATGAACATAGAATTATGAAGAATATATAATTATAATCCATTCAGCCATTCATCCATTATAGTCCATTGCATTTTTCTATTGTATATACCATATTCAAGTGATTAATTGATGCAAAAATGATTAATAAAAAATAACAACCTTCTAACTATCTTTCCTTCACGGGCTAACTTAGCCCCTTCTTTCCTGGGTCTGCCTGGGCCCCTTCGCCCAGAGGAAAAAAACGGTCTGCTATATGGTTGATGGTGAAAAAATGTTGGTTGTGCAACCGCACCATGTGGAGATGCTGGCTCTTCCCCACGTGGTGATGATGCACATGATGTTGGTGTTGACCCCGGACCAGCATAAAAATCTGAAATAAGGAAAGTGTTATCACTTGTTACTACACTATGTTATTATAACATAAACAATCTAACTTTTAACATGAATAGTATTTTACCTTATAATTAAATTCTTCATTATGAGATAATAATAATATAAACTTTGTTTCACTTTCTTTTTTAATTACACAATATAATAACAAAAAACAAGAAATAAATGTATTTTAAAGCTCCATATTCTTATCAATATCGTTATAGAAGTCATTGTACAAATGTAGTTATTTACGGCGTACGTGACTTGCGGCGAAAATTAAGAAACATTATAATCAATAAAATTTTACTTTTTATTCAGTACCTTCTCTATCAATGAAAATCAAATTGGTGGATTTTATAAGGAAAAAGGTATATCATACCCGAAGACGGTGGCGCTTCACCTTCATCGTCTGATCCATCTTCAGGGAGTAAATCTACATCCAAAACACCTTCGTCTGGTACGTCCATCTAAAACATAGGTATTAAAAAACTTTAAAGAGCCGCGCAAAACTGGAATTTATTAATAAGGAAAATTATGAAGAACATGTCATCAAACATATAAAGTAATGTAATCAGACCGCCATAATGAACGACAAGTGGATCCTACCAAGAAAAGTTAGCAATCTTACCGCAAAAAGGTGCGATGGACTTGAAATGTATCAAACTTAGGAAAAAATTGTGAAAAATATTGAATAACTCATTTTTCTAAATGTTATTTAAGCATACAAATAATTACAAAGTCAAAAGAAATAACAAACTACATTCGCTTGCGACTGCGAATCCGAACCTTACACAGACTAAAAATAGGCGACAAGCTATCAGAATTAGACTAGTTGCTATATAGATTAAACGCAATTTAATTTTTTTTAAAAGGCTAATAAAGCTCTTGAATAGCTTACATTAGGATGTCTCGTCATTAGTGCACGTTCGCATATCCTTCACTGGTTTACCATTAATTACATGGTATTAAGTTAAAAAAAAAGTATTCTTTTTACCCTTCCCAGTAAAAGAAGGCAAAGTTTAGAAATACAACAGACTCAACTGAATTAAGTTTTCCCTTAATCCAATCTTATCTCCGGAACGTACCACACTTCTTGTAGAGCAATCGTATTCGTGTTCGACTTAATGATGATGGATCCTTTTCCTTTAGCACATATGGTGTTTCCATCAGCAGTAGTTACTTGATGGGTCACATCAAAAGTACATCATGTTTGTGATATGGCTGGTCGCTCCGTTATCAATAAACCAGTTTTCTTTGTCACACTCAATCGCAAATGTTTGTGTATTAATTGACATCAATAACATGTTTGCTCCTTGATTTGTAGTATGAGAGAATTTTGCAATGGTATTCTTGGGTGGATTTCCGTCTTGGATCCATTTTGCACAATCTCTTACAGTGTCCTACCTCATGACAATAATTGCACTTCAATTTCTTATCCTTCAACTTCTTATGCTTATTAGTGCTTGCTGATAAAATTTCCTGATCAGGTAACTTTTTATTTGACAAAGCTTTCTCATAAGCAGTTTTCGACATTAAAAGCCAACTGCTGCGGAATGCAAAATATTCTTCACTCAGAGTATCTAAGATTTTGCACACAAGAAACAATTCCGGTAACTCGATAGATTTATCTTTAACCATTTCGATGTTTAAATCGTTCCAGATATTCTTCAGTTTCAAAATGTGACTTGCTGACTTGACTTCTGATGGATCTCGTTTATCTCCAAAGAATTTCATACATAAATCATAGGACTTATCTTCACAACTGCCGTCAAACAGTTTGTGTAGTTCCTGCCAAACTTCTCGAGGTGTGTTGAATCTCATCACTTTCTTTAAGGTGTCGTTCATATTGGTGGCAAGGATCAACAGAGCGTTGTTTTTTGACTTCATGAATTTCGCTAAGGCCGAATCATATGCAGAAATTTGTGCATCACCTGCGCTTTCTACGACTCCTGTTACGGCAGATATACTTACACAAAAAAATCTATTCCTCACCTTTTCTTTTGTATTATCTATATCTATATTTTTTTTGTCCGTTTGCTTTTGACAGAAACTGAATTATCAGTATTTCTATTTTCAGTAATTGTGTAGGTGTAACTGTAAATGAGTCTGGTTTATTAAATCAAAGACGTGTCAAAATTGTGCATAACTATGAATTCTATGATTTTTTCAATTGTACTTATTATATGTGTAATAAAACAATGTAATTCATCAATATTTGAAAGCGATTCCTGTTATTCTTTTGGAAGCGGTAATGTTTTTCCGGGTGGTGCCAGAAAAATAGATCACAAACTGCAATTTACAAAAGCTATGAGTGGGTATTAATAATTTTGTTATTATTAACATCAATTAGTTAAAATAAAAACATGACATTTAAATTTTCCCCAGTCTCGAAACCGGCTCCAGAGTGGGAGGCAACTGCTGTTGTTAATGGTGAATTCGAGCAGCTTTCATTGTCAAGCTTTAAAGGAAAATATTTAGTATTTTTCTTTTATCCTTTAGACTTGTAAGATTTATTCTTTTTCTTAAATACTTTATAGTTTCTTATTATAACACTCATGCTTATCTCTTGGCTTTCAGTACATTTGTTTGTCCTACGGAAATTTTGGCGTTTTCTGAAAGAATTGAAGAGTTTAAAAAGATTAATACAGAAGTAGTTGCTTGTTCTGTTGACTCTCATTTTACACATCTTGCATGGATAAATACACCTCGAAAAGAAGGTGGTCTTGGAAAGATAAGTATTCCCCTTCTAAGTGATTTAACCCATTCTATTGCTAAAGATTATGGTGTGTATTTGGAAGACTTGGGTCATACACTTAGAGGTTTATTTATAATAGATGATAAAGGTATTTTGAGGCAAATTACAATGAATGATTTGCCAGTTGGCCGATCAGTGGATGAAACTTTAAGATTAGTGCAAGCATTCCAATATACAGATAATCATGGAGAAGTGTGTCCAGCAGGCTGGAAACCTGGCCAAGACACTGTAAGTATTCTATAAGATTTTTTATCTCACTAATATTTTAAAACAAGTCATAAATATTCAAATATTGTTTCAAAATTACTTTCAGATAATACCGAATCCTGCAGAGAAAAAGAAGTACTTTGAAAAGGTAGCAAAAAATTAAATTGCAATCAACGCAGTGCATTGCTAGTTAATAATCACATTACTATATCATATCATTTCAAGGTTTTTGATAACTCAATCACATACATGTGTCATAGAATAAATTTAGATAAATAAGTTAAAATGGAGAGAAGAGAATTTAAATTATTTAAAAATATTGTTAAATTGTTTCTTTCATTCCTTTTTACAAAAGTTTGTTTTTGTAATAAATCTCATCAATTGACAGAGATACATCTTTCCAATCACTTAACATAGATATGTATTCATATGTTCTATAAAATGAATATCATACTGTTTATTGATGATATTTATTTTCCAAGAATGAAAGCTGCAAAATGCTCATTCTGTTTTAAAGCTATATTTTTTTGTATGTATTCCACCATCACCAATTTCTTATCTATTATAAAGACTGATGCATAATAGAATATATTTTTGTATTCATTTATATATTTTTTAATAAAAGTTTTTATAATTACTTAGTTTTTAATTTTCACTTTGTATTTAACAAAGAAAGTAGATGTAAAAAGACGTTATGTTCAATTTTGTACACCATTGTGTGTTCAGTGTATGTATTTTTTTTCATGTTAAAATCAGTTTGTAAAAGTATCACCCAGTAGTCAACTACTTTTGTTAGTTTTGCTTGTTGTACAACCGCGACAATAAATGAACACACGTCTAATGCTACTTGCCAATAATCATAAATAAATATAAAACTTTTAAAAAATCCATAATTAATAAAAAAATTTTTTTCAAACAAACCAATTAAATACAGGGAGAATTTACAAGAAGTGCCAAAATTTACACAGAAAGTTGAGACTCGGTAGTATTATCATTTATTTTTTCAAGATTTAGTGATGTGCATGATATAAATACTAGGAACAAATTCTTTTCAGGCTTATGGTGTTCGTCATAATTCCGTTTCACAGTATCTGTTCGATGCAGCAGGCTAAGCACTTTGAAGCATTTGTTTTTCCTGCACCGGTATGGAGGTGGAACCACTGCCTGCCAAATTCGGTAGAAGCTTACCCTTTTTACTAAACATGAGTTCATATTTATTGTAACCTATACTTTCATTTTGCTTATTATTTATACCCCTTACAAGATCAAGTATACAGGGTGAATATAGCGTCAAGTAGAATCCTGTTGTAGGGCTCCACTTGACCGTAAGCTAGTGGACAAGCTATTGAATTCAAGCTAGGGTGGAACTGATACTGTGAGCAAAAATCTTCAAAAATCCTATTCATAAAAGCTAAGTTTATGTCAGATATTAAACATTGGGTCAGTTGTTGTCGGCTTTGGTATAGAATATAGATGTCCAGGAGGTTTTACATTTTGGTATAGGATATAGCTGTACTTACTACAGCCACAATTTAGACAGGACTGGATATATTTCTTTATGAATTCGAATTTAGAAAACCAATGGTCCGCTTTAATCAGTTTATCACACCATTTTACACCGACATGCCCTATTTTATATGGAATTTTTGTACCATGTTTGGTGCATGCAGGCAGGTACTACTAATCTATCATCGCTGATTTTTTTCCAATATAACCCAACTTTAAAAAGTTAATAATAAATTATTTTGTAGTTATTAGTAACGTCGCTAGGTGCAGTTCCCTTAATAATTTGATTTATAATATTAGATAATTTTTCATCCTGTAGTTGCACCCTTAGGTACTAGGCCTAATCCTCACTAGAAATTTTAAGTAACTTATGACAATCTACTGTATCGGGTACAGAAGTAGTATTATAATTATTCGGCTTTATATTGAGCGCGTCTACATGATTCATTCGGTCAACAGGCCTATATTCGATCAGCCCTGTAGTCCCGGGTTCATAGAATAGGACTAAGGTATCTCCTGCCTATCGTAAAAGGCGACTAAAAGGGGACACAGATTGGCAGCAGCTCGAAGTTACCTCGAGCTGCTGCAAGATAGCGTGGGAATTGGGGATGTTTTACCCTTCTCCGAGGCGTGCTGACGCCAAGTACCGAGGGACACCGTTGCGTTCCATAGGAGATCTCGGGGTCCCTCCAAACATAAGGAAGGTGGCCACCGAAAGGCTTCTAGTGGGTAAGAACCCCACATAACCCTGTTAGTTAAGATGACAGGGTACTTTTTGAAGATTTCGCCCCCGATAACAAAAAAAAGGCCTATATTCGTCGTACTGAAATAAAACAACGCTTTAAATTATTTAGCATCATTTTGTTTTTGTAGCAATACTTACAGCTTACAGGCGTCTGTAATTCTGTATGAATTTCGCAAGGTAAGTTTTCATCGAATAAATCAAGTACACCACGCGGACACAAATTGTTTTCTAATGAAAAGTTAAACCTTAACTTGACGAACCTCTCCCCCAAGACATCTCCCATTTACAAATATTATAAAGTACTCTGTGACATCTCCTTTTGCATCGGATTCCTTAGCTAAAATGGCTTATTAAAAGAAAAAAAATCCTAAAATAACTGCATAGACTTTTAAATTGTTCTAGTTCAAGGTGTTAGTCCCGTCCATCTACCGTAAAGATACTTAAAAAAGATACTTTGGATTTTAAAAATTTTGTTAACAGAATCTGGGTGAAGGTGGTTGATAAGAGTTACTATGGAATGGTTACGCGGTTATTACGCTGTCTACTGTTGCACGAATCGGCAGGATCGTTCGGGGAAGTACCATGGCCTCGCGTTCCATTAAGCGTACAGCCATGTTCCCACGCCAGCGATCTTCGGGTGGATGTCACCACTACGCCAGGTCTTGAAACGACATTTGCGCTCGCAGTCAATATTATTGTAGTCTTTCTTTGTTAATTTGCCCTTGATCAAGATGTCATACTCAGTCTTGAATCGACGGCCAATTCTTGCTGCAGTCGAACATTACCAAGTCGCATTCCTCTTCATGAACAACTAGATGATGACATGTAGTCTCTACTCTCTATCTTACGAGTAGCGATTTTTTGATATTTATATCATAACCATAGTTATAATTTTACTGTAAACAATCATGTTCATCTTGAGGATAATTATTGTAATTGATTTCTTGGAGTTATTTCAATTGCAGTATGAATCAATTGCATGGCATCTCAATCAAGCATGATTTGTTCATAATATTGTGTGGAAAATTATCTGCTTATAACAAAAAAGCCATATATTTATTATTAATTTCCTTGATAAATTCACTACAAAAATTTGAACGCTCTAAACAGTGCAAAAAACGTGTTGGATCACGAAATTTTCCACGGTTTTTAACCGATAACAATAATAATACAGTTACTGAAAATACTTAGTTAGTGAAACAATAACAAATACATTTGTAGTTGAAAATACTAAATGCTTGTATTAGTTTTGTGAGTTTGGCGACCGCGGGTCTTGTACTAGGGACTGTGAGAACCACTTTCACTGTTTGCTCTATTCCAACAATTTTTTATAAAATTTAATTTCCTACAATTTTTGTTTAAACACGCTGCAATATCCTTCACTGTATTATTCCATTCATGTGGAAATTAAGGCAAAAATCTTTGCGCTATTTATTATTTCCTTAATAATATTATTTTATTAGGGCGTTTTAGGGGTTTTCGACTTAAGTTTTACGGGACAAATATTTTCGAGAGTTGGTAACACCGTATTTCGCTACTATGGGCTCTGTATCCGATTTGAATTTATCGGTTTTGATGATAATTTCGATATTGAATAATTTGAATCGATATATTGGATCCAAATGTATCGGCTGATAATCGACTATTTTAGACATCCCTATAGTGTCATTAATTCAAAATAGGGATGCCGAAAGTGAAGAAATATACCGATATTTATTAAAATATCGGCCTCGATAGATCGGAAAAGAAATGTCAATATTTCGATCAAATTTTCGGTTTTATAAAAATAATGTATTTAGTTCAGTCAGATTCAGTAATAAGGAATAGTAATTTTTATACCAAATTCACATTAGTTTAGTGTATGAGAAATCCTGATAAAACGAAGGTTTATGAATCATTAATTATTTATTAATTAAATCATGTTTCTTTTATTAATCTAAAGTTCTTAGTATATTATTGACCAAGCTGACAATTGAGCTGTGATAGCTCAATGTTCGGACACTTGCCTTTAATTCAATATACTCGAGCAACTTGAGTTCGATCCCGGTGCCGGCACCAATGAAGTTTTTAACTTTAAGTGCTGACTTATCACGTGCTCCGCGACAACAGTTATTTTTTTTTTCGTTCATTTTTATCTTTTACGGCTTTGAATCTTTAATATTCAGCTGAATTAAATTTCGATAAGAATATGGTTTTTGACACGATTTCGATATTGATTTTTTTATATCGATATATCGTTATATAACAAATTATCGATATATCGATATTTTTTGGCATCCCTAACTCAATATAATCAAACAGGGATGGGCAAGTAAAAAAAATATCGATTTTCATCGTATAGACATTTAAAAAAGTATCGATAATTATGGAGTGAAAAATACCGATATATCATCATTTTTCACATACTTAATGTATACATATTTTCAAGCCATTCGAAATACGTAAAATAATAAATAGACATGAAGAAAATAGTTGGAAAGAGGTTTTAAAGTTAACGATGCGGGAAGAGTATGCACGACTCGGCTAACTCGGAGAGCACGAGTCAGCTCGACTCGAGGCTAATTAGATAGGAAGTAATATTAATGTTGAATCGTGATGTTATGTGGCTACTCGAGTCGATTCGCAACTTCGTTTGTGGTCTGAACTAATCCTCTCCTCTTTCTATACACTTCGACCTCGAACAGTGTCCGACGGTTGGGATTTCAAAGACAAAATTTACAATCAATTGGCCCTAGTGTGCATTTTATTTCGAAAATCAATCAACAAACGTGTTCCAGCGCAGATCTCAACATCGTGTTTAAGAAAATACGACAAAAAAATACCGCCATCTATCGCCTCAAAGTCGTACTTATAAAATGTAATTATACATAGTCGATTGCTTATCGAAAATAAAGTTAAAAAAAGTTTCTGTTTTTATAGCAAAGAATTCCCACGCCACACTTCTGTTATTTGACGTCGTTACAAACAAAACAAAACAGATCACTAACAAATCAAAAATGTCAGTTCGCACGCGGGTCGCCAACGGCCAACTAATAAAATCAAATAACAAAATGTCAACCAAAAAACAAAATAAACTTTTAAAGCGGTTTTTCATTTGCACAATTCTGTTTCCGATCCTAGCCGAACGAGCCCGACTCAACCCGAGTTCTATTCGAGTTGATGCGAGTAAGATGCAACACCTTACGAACGGCGCGCGCGCGTGAAACGTAACTTTACTTTTCACTCAACTCGAGTTGATGAGAGTTGCAACGACTAACGAACCGCGCGCGCGAGCCGCGTGTGTAACTCGGAACAACTCGTGAGGCCGCCGCGTATAACGTCGGGCTTGCGTTCGGACGACCGAGTTGATTCGAGTTGCTTAAAACTGAACTCGAGTTGACTCGTTTAAGGTTTGACTCGAGTTACTCGAGTCAAATAACTCGAGTCGCACATCGCTAGTTGCAGTTGTACTTTCCGAGTAATGTCAGAACAGAATTATTATGTCTCCTAACTAGTTTGCTTGGTTTTCGTTTTACTTACTACTAACATAAATAAATATAAATCAACATAATTTTGGTCAGTACTACTATTACAACTAAACGTAGAAGTAACTTCTTTAGTGTGTACTGTGTATGGACAATTAATCAGGGCAGTAGTACCTTTCACTATTTAATAAAAAAATATGTAAACGGACGGTGAAAAACAAATTCAACTTTACTTTATCACAGATGTTATACATTTTTGTACCAAATTATTAATATATTTCCTTTTATTTGGTATGAACTATGCGATTATATTATATTTACAGTTTGCTTTTTGTTGTAAGGTGGCCATAAGGTGCTTGATTTTTATAAGAAATATGTTTGGATTTAGAGTATTGTTTCCTACTTCGTTTGCTGTGAAAACATGTGCCAGGATATGGTCTGCAAAATGTATTTATATTTTTATTTATGGACATGTTTGTAATTTCTAGTATGCCCTATTACTAACCACATAATTGCTTTAGACTAATATCTGCATTACTGTGGCTATTTGGTAATGGCTTATTTTATAGCAAGTGTCTAGTGGGCCACCACTGGTAATTTAATAAAAAATTATATATTGCCTCTAGGGGTAAATTAAGATATTATGTTAGTCAGCCATAATTTATATGGTATTCAAATGTTTTCTTTAATGCAAATCAACAAAGTTTAATTTTAAATTTAAATTATAGCATAGTTAAATAGTTCTTATAGTGGCAGTAACATAATATGCTATTCTGCCACATGCTATTAGTCATTGAAATATATTACTCATTGCAAACTTTATTATTCAGACAATAAAGTTACCATTTATTCGAAAAGCATAGCTCAACCCAAAGCAGCAAAAAAGTAATAGGGCATAAATATCTAAATATGTGGTTGTATGTAGAAAAAGCGGTACTTTTCTGTTAGCCAGGTGCAAATGTTAAATTTGACTCACTTTGAACCTAACCTTATCCACTATAAGAATCCACAAAATATATTATTTTTTATTCAGAACTGAAGCAGAATAACAGTATCATAGATAAGACATATATACTGAACAGTATCTCAACTACCACTAGTGGCAGTATAATTATTTTTATTAAATGGCCACTGGTGGCAGACTAGACACTTCTTTTATAATATACATTGATATTTCATTAGTGTTAATGAACAGTATCATGTTTATGTTATCATAATTTATTTTTTTAATAACTATTTAGTATACTTTGGTAAAAACTTTAAAAGTATACTTTAGTAAAAACTTTTAAAATTATAGCTGTATTGTTCCCTAATATTTTGGCTATACCACTAACAAGAGACTTTTCAAGTTCAAATAAAGGACCCAATACCATGGTAGACCCCAAGAGAGTTGTCAGTTATGAAGATATGTTGAAAGTTATTCATCAACCTGAAAAAGTCATTATTGATGTGAGGAATAAAGATGAAATCAATGCAACAGGAAAAATACCGTCCAGCATCAATATTCCATGTAATGTTTAAATTTATAATTTAATTTACAATTGAATCAGCATATGATTCTGTTAGCATATTTCCACTTATTAAATGGTTATTTTAATTAGTGTAAGTTTGTTTTTTTACTTTGGAAGGACCATGTTGCAGCTTCTGCTGTAGCTAGAATGGACTGGCTCATCTGGCAAAGTACCATGGCCTAACAAAAGTCAAAGTCAATTTGTCGCATTTTGTCTGGTGAGTGAGGTAACTGGCGGCCACTTTTTTAAAAGTTGCTAATGCATCTGCTAGCCCTTAGTTTTTAAGTGTCAATGGGCGGTGGTCTTCATTTAACATTAGGTGTATGGCTTGCTCATTTCTTTAAATAATTAAAAGAAAACTAAAAATGGTGCAGAGTTCCCAAAACTCATTGGTTTATACCCCTGGGTTCTAATATCTAACAAATACATTGCAAGTTGAATACAGACTTCAAAATGTTTTAAAGCGAGTAGTAGAAATACTGATTGTATATTTGAGCATTCACTTTTTACAATTTATTTAAAATAACAATGTTGGATTATTGTAAGTTACGAATGTCAATGAAATTTGAAATTGTTTTGTTTTACAGTGGGTCAAGTACAGAATGTTCTAACATCCATGTCAGAAGAGGAATTTCAAAAGCATTTTCAGCGCAGAAAACCAACATCATCAGATGAATTGATTTTCTATTGTCAATCTGGACGGCGCTCCACTGAAGCCCTTGACAAAGCCCTGAAACTTGGTTATTCAAAGTGTGTATAAAAATGGAAACTACATGCAAAAGATTAACAATTGTACATGTTTTACTTCTATCATGATACACAGGGAATGTAAATTTGGCTGTTTTTACAATGAACCACAGTTTCAATACCCTCAAAAGTTTACTCTCTTATTTAGTTTATCAAAAATACCTAATTACATTCTTATTGGTTAAAATTAACAATTCCTTATAGATAAATGGTTAGCATACATATATCTTACTGTTTTATTGCAAGAAATTTACAGATAAATCAATGGCACATATATCTCACATCTTTTATTTATCCACTATGTGACTGCCATTCCGTTATCTAGAATTGAAATATTAATGAGCATTAACAGAATCATGCCTATATTTAAAAGAAGGTCAATAACTTCACAGAATAGAGTTTATTAACCTCCAATATAAACATTTTGTATGTGTTAAAGTTATAACTTATGAAATATATTAAATTCCATTACATGTTTCTTCCTAGCTCTTTTCCTAAATCATTTTTTTTGGAAGAATAACTTTTCCTATTTGATAAGGAACTGATCATCGGATCCTTCACATATTTCATGAATGTCATATCAGCACATATTTCATGAATGTCATATCAGGATACACATTTTTCCTGACACGGACTGATGAATACATCTCTGCATTTAGAAACTTTTAATATCTATTGAAATTAAATATTTTCTCAATGTTATTATACATGATTTATATTTTTGGTTTTAACAAAAACTGAATTAGTACCATCCAAACTTCTATTAAAATAATCAATAATTTTTTTTTAAAATTGTGTGACAATTATTCCAATTATAATTGTTTTAATTTAGTGTCTCATTTTTCAGCTCCAAGACCTATCTCGGCAGCTGGAATGATTGGTCTAGCAAGCAAAAATAATATTTTTATTTTTATTAAAGATTTTTAAAAAATTAAAATGGTGCTTTTATTATGAAGAATGGATTTAATTGTTAAAACATTTAATAAATATGAGGTGGTGTGTAAATAAGTAAGAGATTTCTCTATTTATATGTTAATATCTCTATTTATATCTATTATATAATAGATTTATCTTTAAATAAAGAAAATGCCTTTGTCTAACAACAAAAAATTTCACAAAATTTTTAAATCTTTTATATGAAACTTCATGGACCATGAATTGCAGCATGCCTTTCTATTCCAGAAACTTCGATGCCAGGATACTGCCATTCCAAATGTGTTTGAATATATTATAGTTTTTATGTGATTATATAGTTGTCCCATATGGGAATGGAAACCACAACCCACGACGCCAATATTCTGGCAACTGCGCCATGGAGACATCAAATAGTGAATAACAATAACTAAGAGATATAACTAAAAACTTTACTTTTTTTAAGTTATCCACCAGTATTAATATAAAATGTTGATTATATGACATTAATTTCACTATTGATTTTTGCTTGCCCAGTCTGTCCAACTTCCAACATAGTTTTTAACACTGAAAAATAAATATTGATGCTCATTCATTTTAATTATTGCTCCAAATAATTTAACACATAGGCTTATTTTATTCAGATTAATAGTAATTGCAACTGAAAATTTTGAGAAAGTTATATAAATTTGAAAATTTTCTAAGATGTACTTACTTTTTAAATCCAAGACTTATTGCATTCTGTTGGGCCATTCCAGATCTTTTACCAATCATACAATAGAATATAATTTCAGTATCTTCCGAAGGCTTTTTCCTCCCATAGGTTTGTTCAAACTCTTTTTCTGACATTGTGTTGAGAGTGGTTGAAACACTTCCCACTTAAAATTAAACAAAATCTTTATTGTAAGATAAATTCTAGAATTTATTGAAGTCACAAGAAAACATTTAAAGTTACAACCTATGTATATGTTGCACTGTTGTTTATTTCTGTACCAGGTGAAGTTAAAGTACTTGCATTTTGTTTGGCAAAAGAGGTATCAAGCCAGGCTGAGGGTCCTTGGGCCATCCTCCCAATTTCCAATCTAGACTGCAGCGCGAAAGAGAGGGTAATACTCTTTCTCACAATGTTTTCCTTCCCCGCTGAATATGTATCAGCACTTAAAATTAATAATTTCATTGGTCCCGGCACCCAAGATCGAACTCAAATTGCTCAAGTATATTAAATTATAAGCATGCGCCTGGACAATGAGCTATCAAGGCATACAGAGAATGTTTATAAAAAGAAAATATTTCACTCACAGGGTATATTTACACTATTAGGAATTTTTCCATGTTCCTTAATCTCATCTGGTTCTCTAACATCAACGAGTAATGTGTTTTTGTTTGTTGTAGCGTTTTTTACATAAGTGTAATCTACTATTAACTCTTCCAATTTTATTTGATCAGTATAAAATCGAGTAAGTTTAAGCACATTAAGGTAAAAATTATTGTGCATGTATTCTGAAATAAAATTGAGAATATTTTTTAAAATAACTGATTATATTAGATGCAAAAGTAATAAATATTTCATAAAAGTAAACTTACGAAATGATGTAATTCCACTTTATATGTGCTGTTGAGATCTTGAAAGCTTTTAAATTATAAAGCGATAAGTTTAAGCATTTTGTACTTAACAGGCGAAAAGACATTCTTAGTTTTGTATTTTTCTAATTGGAATTGCTTTTCAATTTATGCTACTAAAAATAAGTAAAGGTGTTTAATAAACAAGTCTTAAGTTATACATTCGTGGATTCAATAACAACACTATCGGCTTCCAGCTTTTGCACGAATGGGCGCTGAGCTCGCGAGCCCGGAAAAATATTTGAATTTCCATGGTGGTAATCACATAACATCAAGTGAATCACTTCCTCATCCTCACTTACCAATTTATATATTAAAACATTTGGTAATGTAGATGATAATAATTTGTCACAAGTTTTAAATCATTCAAACCTATTCAGTATATGTGTCTTATCTATGCAGTATTCATACCCAAAGAGTACTTTTATTTTATATATCTGAAATGTTCATACCCAAATAAAAAATTGGTGATGCCAGAGGATAAAACTGACAAGTGACAAATAGTTGACATTAGAAGTGGGCGATACAAATCGTATCAGATATGAAAACTAGATATTAGTACAATATCCCAATATCGCTTACTGGCTCGTTCAATATCTATGTATTTTACAATATCTGATATTTCCGAAATCTGATGTACCGTGCTCGCTCGCTATACCGACACGAATCGCGATACGGCGATATCATACGCGTTTGCCACAATATCTGATTTTTAAACAGATTTCGAGAAACAAAGCGCGTGAGATACAAATACTCACTAGTTAGAGCGGGACGGCAAGCAATGCACGATATCAGATATCGAGCGACAAAGCGCGTGAGATATAAATACTTACTAGTTAGAGTGGGACGGCAAGCAATGCACGAAATCAGATATCGAGCGACAAAGCGCGTGAGATATAAATACTTACTAGTTAGAGTGGGACGGCAAGCAATGCACGATATCAGATATCGAGCGACAAAGCGCGTGAGATATAAATACTTACTAGTTAGAGTGGGACGGCAAGCAATGCACGATATCAGATATCGAGCGACAAAGCGCGTGAGATATAAATACTTACTAGTTAGAGTGGGACGGCAAGCAATGCACGATATCAGATATCGAGCGACAGAGCGCGTGAGATATAAACACTTATTAGTTAGAGTGGGACGGCAAGCAATGCACGATATCAGATTTTTAAACAGATATTATGAATAAGTTAAGTAATTTTGAATCTTAAAACCATGCGAATAAGATCCGTTTCATTTAAATACTAATCTTGGTATCGGCGATTACTACAACGATATTATTATATTTTTATTGTTTTGTTTAGCCTTTGAGCCGTAACGGGCGACAAAGCGCGCAGTTAAGTAATTTTGAATCTTAACAGCATGGAAAAAAAACTCTGTTGCATTTAAATACGAATTGCGGTATTAACGATGTCTTTGAAATTTTGTTCAGCCTTGAGCTGGATTGCATTGGTACCTAGCACGTAATAGTAAGGGATGCCAACTTACTACTTAAGAATTTTCTGCCTAAATTAAGGAAGAAAAATATACAATGGAAATTTTTTAGGAGGTAAATTTTTTGTGAATATTTTTATTAGCTAAATTTTATTCATATTTTTGGAAAAAAATAAAAGTACACAAAAAGAAAAATATAATTTAATAGTGCTGTGCTGCTTTGGTGGAAATCAGACCAAGGCTTATGTGCCTTGTGTGTATATTTTAAATTCTTCCGCCCTAAGCTATAATACTGAATGTATTATTTCTTACACAAATAATAAAAATATTTCCACTCGATTGCGTGTTCTAAAAATATGTTAAAGTCAATTATTAAGCGGTATATAAGATGTTAAAATAAATCATTTTTATATTACTTCAATTTATATTTTTAATGAAATTTTTAATTTAATAATTTAAAAAAAAACGCATTTTTAGTAAGACAGGGTTAATTATTAATGATCGTCGAACAAGACTTTCGACGAATAAAGTCAGAGAGCTTACGTTCCTAAACGTGAATTTGAACCCGGAGGGATATAAATAATTATTAACCCTGACATAATTGTAAATATATAATGTTAAGTTTTAAATATAAGGAAAATTATGTACATAGAATGAATCAACTTTTAAATACGCCTGCACAATTTTATATTTATAATAACAATTTTATATAAATATATAAGTATACAATTTTTTTTTTTTTTTAGAATTCTATTAATCAACGTGGATAGGGAACCGTAAAATATCTAGATATTAAAATACATAGTTTCGAAATCTGATATTTGAAATCGATATCGGATTCAGATACGGTACTCAGAAAAAGCGATACGACCCATCCCTAGTTGACATTTGACAAAAATGACAACTACACTACAATCACCAGCACCATCAATATATTTTTAGGGATGCCGAAAGTCGAAAAAATATCAATATCAGCCTCGATATATCGAAAAAAAATCTCGATATATCGGCCAAATTTTTGGTTTAAAAAAAATGTAATATATAGTTAATTAAGGTAAAAATTTCCTTAAGTTACCGACCAAACAAAAATTTTATTCGGTTAAGAAAAATCACTAATGAAATAATCAACAATCAGAATTTGGCGGTCGCTTATAGTTTTCGAGAAAAAAAAAATATTTAAAACTTGTTATTTTCACTAAATTAATCCGCCATTTTGTGTTTGACAACATGTATAAATTTGGGAATTCACACACTTTTCCAAATTATAATCTTCGCATTATTAAAAAAGAGTCTTTAAAAATACGAAAAGTACTATTACACTAAAGTTTTCTGGGTGGTTATAAAAAAAATAACCAGGACCTTCTAACCTAACCTATCCGAGTCGGATCGCTCTTTGTCGGATCTGTCACTCTCAAAATTAAAAGAAAATTAATCTTCGCCCACTTCCTATATTTTTCATGTTGGCGGTACTGTGTATTCAGTTTTTGAAGTAAAATTGGTAAAAATGGTGAACTTTCTTAGTGAAAATTACGTTTTAAATAATTTATTTTCTCGAAAACTATAAGCGACCGCCAAATTCTGCTTGGTGAGTATTTTATTAATGATTTTTCTGTACCTAACTACATTTTTTTTACGTCGAAAAACTCCCGGAAACTTAAAGAAACTAATACCAATAAGTTTCTTTAGCCCTGAATCGAATCAAAAAATAACTAATTAAAAAAACATGTAACTTTGTAAAAAAAACATAAAGAAATGTTTAAAACGAAGTTAATAATGAGTCAAAAAGAAACCCGTGGAGACTTGTGATAAAAGACAGGCCAGGATAGATCAGCAGAATTTAGTAATAGTTGTTTGATTGACATGAAAATGCTGAACGACAATTTAAAGAAGTTACTTACATGGTTAAATGATAAATTTTTTATGACGTCAAAATTAAATATTTTTTTAATGAAAACTCGATATTATATTATGTGATATTTAATTAATGAGAATTACATTATAATTAAACTAATTTATACATTAAATTAAAGTAATGCCATTAATATTTTGCATGTTATTTATGAATAAGCATAATATGTTGTTCAATATTAATTATTTGAAACACCTCTAGACCATGTTGCACCTTAGATATGGATAGTATAAAGTACGAAGCATGAAATTGTATTATAAATACCATTACTATAGTACAAAATGCAGCTCTGCATCCGCAAAAATACTGGTCATAGACCACAGTTTTGTTCCATTCGTTTTTATATTTTACGGCTTTGAATCAGTTTAAATAAAAATATCGTTTTTATTTAAACGATTGTATTGTATTTATTTATTATTGATTGTATTTATACGATTTCGATATTCAATTTTTTATATCGATATATCGGATCAAAATATATCGGCCAAAAATATCGATATATTTTTTAAAAAATATCGATATATCGATATTTTTTCGGCATCCCTATATATTTTATTGCCAATTAAACATCTATACAAACGAATTAGATAATTGAAGAAGAATTTTGTATTTCTATGGATGATGTGTGACTAAAGAGAAACGACATAGCTGGTGCACGACGGCAGTATTAACATGATAACGTCCGTGCAACTTGCTGAAACTCCGTGTCCTCCTAGACGAGAGATTTAATTTTAGTTGAAGGTCACTTTCGTAGGCATACCTCAGTTTCCTCACAGCAGACGTGGCCGTAAGCTTCAATGACTACGTTTTCGTAATTGGAGTTTATTTGAGGAATTTATATACGGAACTGTTCCGGAAATCTTACAAAACAAATTCTCGCATTCCCAATGCAAGCAAATACCTAAGCGATGTACTCTCATCGCTGCACATTGCACCACGGTCGTCTTTTGTGCAATCCACGCCTACGCCACATACTGTTATTTTCTTATTTAAGGAATAATCCTTTACGGATCCCTTGCCACCACATCTAGCGTGTGGCAAGTATATGTGGAAGTCGAGTTTCACTGATCGAGCCAGGACTTATCCACAGGTACCCTATCTCTGTTGCATCGGCTGGGGATACAAGTACGCAAAGATTTTTTCCCTAATCCGGCGCAACTGCGGCCTTCTCAAGCCTCTTTTTTTCGGGTGCCTGGGCAATCAGCTCAGATTCTCACGAGCTTTATATTGAGTTGCAGATACCTTAATGGCTGCTACCCGTGGGCTCACGTCCACTCGTTGTCTTCTACCATCGCGTGAACCAGGGCTGGATGTGGGAGGTTGCACCTTACTAGCGCACAGCTCTCATTGCTGCTCCGTCCAGGCTGGGCACTTCTCCAGAGCGGGTTTTATCCATATCCTCAGGACATACGTCAGTGGTGGAATTTCACCGTGGTCGCCCTTCTCACTACGTGAAACAAATACCTCCCGAAACAACTGTGTCCCGAAAGGACCTGCGTCACGTTGTAGGCAAGGGTTCCGTGTCGTCTGTCCACCTCCTGAAGTTAAGATATATGGCCTTCACAGTGCGTGTGCATAATGGCGACTAATATAGGCAGTGTTATCAAAATGAGGAGTTATGACAAATGGGGACTTTTTAGCAGCTAAAGCGTCTTTTGAATCGTAAATCATTTTGGAGTTGAAAGTTTAGTCGACCCCAGTTTGAGACTTTGGTTAACAAAGTTTCGAGTTCAGATACAGGCTTGTCCCAGCACTCTTTATTTTATTAAAAGGTATTCCCGAGAAATCTTAGCATGGGCAGTGTACAACACAGCCGCAATACTATCGTCTGCATAGCAATGAATGTTGCTGTTAATTTGTAACATGTTATAGATATGCAAAATAAACGATGTTACTGAAATCCATTCAAGGAACGCCCTCGCTAGTAGAACGTTAGAGTAAAATTATAACTTTTGGCAGTGTTATGTCTTTAAATGTTACGAATGCAATGCACACAGGGCCTTTCCCGATGTCGAGAATGACCCTGAGTGACTTGCATCTGAAGTTCTTGTGGAATACAAGTAATTGTAACTGTGTAACACCCAGGTTCGTTGAGTGGTTGCTCGCTCCCCCCCTGTTAGTCAATTTTTGATTTTTGTCTGTAGGGTTTGCAGAGTTGAAACGAAGTGGACGAAGTCATCCTTTTATCTTCGTGCACCGGGTTCGTTGTTTTCTCCTGAGTCCATTGGTCGTCTATTTGCGGTGATCCGGGTCCCTGAAGAGGTCTTCTAGCGAGGCTGTCAATGCCGCCAGACTTACACTTACAGCGTATTATATTTTAAAAAAACATTACAATATATAATGTACTTATAGTATCTAAAAGATTAACCTACTTTATTTTTATCATTTTTATTTTTACTTGCTTTGTAAAATTTGAATGGGTTGCTTTATTTTTCGTCATTTCTAACGAGAGAATTTGTAATCTACCTATTTCGTCTGCTGACAGTTGATTGACCCTATCTGGTTCCACTGTCGTCCACACAGAAATCTGATTCATGGAATCCTAAATAAAAAGTATAACTATAAATATATTATTAAATTAATATGATTTAATGAGTTCATTTATTATAGGCGATTTCAAGATATAACAAAGTTTTATATTGAACTAATGCGGTGGTTAAATAAAAGTTGTGGAAGCTTTCTTATTACGTTAATTTTTGCAATACTAACGATATGTCTGCATACTTTATACTCCTTATTGCATTCTATTTCTATAAATGAAATATGAGTTAATAAACACAATGGACTTAACTTGCAGATGTTAAAAATATAACGTAAAAAGGAGCCACTGAATGTATTATGTGTGAAATGCTTTCGTGTTGAAATCGTTTGATTGATCAATACACGGACGAATCAGAATGGGGTCCATGCGTCCGACGGGGCGGTTCCTGTCGTTCACTTCTAATATACAACGAACACAGAAACAGCCTGGTGAGTACATAGTATCCTAAAGTTGTACATAGTATCCTAAAGTTGTACATAGTATCCTAAAGAAATTTCTATTATCATGATTCATGTCGTATTATAATTTAAATGCCGATTTTTAGGTTTTTTTCATTATCGATAGTATCCTTAATAGGATGCTACAAATAGAGTGGAATAGGCCAGAATGAGTTTATTAGTATTTAATGAAAAAAAAATACAGAAGAACTGACACTGAACTGTGTTAAGAGAATTTAATTGTATTCATAGTCATCAAATAAAGAATTCAGTCTTTTCATTGCCAATCACTATTTTGCCATTTTTTACTTTTGTTGTGTAATATTTCATTTATATTAGATTAAGTATGTTTTAGTGGTTGGATTTTTGAATCCGGAGATGTAGATCTTAACCATGATCTTTTAAATATGCTGGAGAATCTCTATATCAATTGCAATATGTATATTTTTCAATAAGGCAATTATGATCATATACCCAAAGTTTATTTATAAACTATATTATGGTTTTATCTAAACTGTACTGGATTTTCAGTTACACAGAGCAAGATTTGGGCTTTTAAACAACAGAAGAAGTGCTCTTATGAAGGTTTTGTTTTTACTGATTAAGGGACAGATAGATCCCTAAAAAGAGATTCCATTATATAGAATTACATTAGTTTATTGGGGAAAAGATATTTTTTTATTTTATATTGAATATCTATGAAATGTTCAGGTATATCCATTCTTTCCAGCACATCATGTATATGTAAACCTATATACAGCATTTCGTTACCATCGCAACAATAAATGAACACACGTCTAACGCTATTTGCCAATAATCATAAAAAAATATTAATTATAAACAAAATCCATTATTGAAAAAAATATTTTTCAAACAAACGAATTAAGTAAAAAAAAAAAAACAAAATTTTACATCCTATACAACTCGCGCCACAGCGTCGCATTACAAGCCTCTCCTTCTAACAGTATGTTTTCTCTCTTTTAAATTCATTCAACCCATTCATATGCTTTGTGACCTTTACAAATGAACTTAACGTTACAGTTTTATATGTAAAGGTGTTCTAAAATTGTTTGTTTTGGAAAATTTTATAACTCGGTAAATATTGATGTTTAAAGAATGTAAATGTTTAATACAATTTTAAAAAGTTATCGTCTATATGTGTGTTCATTTATTGTCGCGGTGGTAACGACACGCTGTATATGTCTGGGACAATTTTTTGTGTTAAACAGTTTAGTTAAGGGAACAAAACTTTAGCAAGTATTTAATTCCATCATTGCAACTCAACATTTATTCATTATTATGGATAGAATTTTTTTTTACTTTCTACTCAGTAGTATGATAATAAATTCAAATTTTGTATGTTTATTTATATTGTATTGCAAATTAATTAATAAAATTAGTTTTATTTTTAATAATTATTCTACCATGTCTATTTACATCTGCATATAATGGAAGTTTTTAATTTAAATCTGAATATTAAATGAGCATATTGATGATTTTTAATAAAATAAAACAAATGTTAATTCAATATTACAGTGTCAAGTGGTTTCCCACAAAGTCTATCTGGTAGTGAGACTGATGTGTCTACATCCAATGAGAATTTATCAAGAGAAGAGCGGTATGTTGTTCGCCATACAGCACGAGTTGAACCACAAGGCCAGGAAAATCAGAGTCAAACCAATAATAATGGTAATAACCGGAACTCGCTAAAGGTAATATATACTTAACTAGCTGATCCAGCAAACATTTTTTTGCCATGTATATTATTTCTAGGAAACATTTTTTCAGTTCAATAAAAATAACTATCTACTATAAGTGTGTGGGCATGTACTTATAATTGTGAACAATGAAAGTATGCTTTATTTAGGTTAAATAATAATTAAAGGAAATTGAAATTATAAACTCTGAATAAGAATTTATCTTACTACAGCGGATCTGTGGATAGAATAAAGTGGGTTGACAATATCAGGGTGAAAGTTAAGAATAATATGAATTTTTTTTAAGCCATTACAAAAAAAATCTTGCCAAAAAAAGTAGTTTTTAATTAAGTAATAAAAAATAGGGGTTGATTGTAGAGGGGTGAAAAATTAAGGTTGTATATTTTTGTATATTGTATCATAAAAAAAAGAAAACAAAAAATTTTGTCTAAATAAGAAAATAATAAATTTTGGAGTAGACCACCCTCAACATTTGTGGGGATGAAAAATAGATGTCTCATTCTCAGACCGAACCGATATGCACACAAAATTTTACGAAAACCGGTCAGGCAGTTTCGGAGGAGTTTAATTACAAACATCATGACACAAGAATTTTATATATTAGATTATAAAAGTCGTAATAATCCTCAAAATTATAAGCAAAATATGTATGTGCATCATGGCCCAAAATAACACAATTAAGCAATGAAAAAAAAAATTTCACCCAACACAATGACTGGCCTTCCTACAGTCCAGACTTAAAATCCGTTGGATTATAAAATATGGCAACAAACATTAATATTTTTTTTAAATTATGGACTGCTTAATTAACATTATGTCACAGTATGTACTTTGTCTAAAAAATCACCCTATATAAATGGTAACTGTGAAAATAAACAAATAAATATGTGTCAATTATTTCATAATAAATACCTGACAGAACTTATCACCGGATTAGGTATTTTTCAACGGTTTTATTTAGCTCGACCCGTACGGAATTTGTTTATTTATTTGGGTCAAAATTAGAAATTGAAATTTAAGCACCTTGCCGTTGTCAGATTGATCTGAAATTTGGTACACACATTTAATTTAGATGACAATACAATATTAACAAAAAAAAAATTTAACAAAAAAAAACATAAAATAAAACCGTTTAACTTAAAAGATTTTTAAAGTAATTATATTAATTTAAAATTTGTGGAAACTAAGTAAAAATGTATTTTGACCTATCTTTAAATTTATTATAATTTGATAATGACATTGTTAAAGTATATTTTTGTAAATATGTTCCTTTTCTTAAATCAAGATGACAATTTTTGTAATTACTTTCACAGCACTATATTAAGTATGACAATAACTTAATTATTTTATTTAAATGCAGTTTGCATTTAATAGAGAAAAAGGTTGAAACTAGCTAACTCATGAAACTAATAATTAATTTTGCTACACAGGAGAGTGTAACAGGAAGCAATCGAAACTCCCTTAAGGATTCCGTAGGAGGGGGCAATAGCAATCGAAGTTCATTAGATGTCTCCTCGTCGTCCTACAATACTCTGATAATTCACAATCAGGACGATTCATGGCCTCCACGACCGACACCTATTCGGTTAGTTTCTTTGGTTTTTTTAATCTACGGTCTATTATCATTATACTCAGGATTTATTCAATCAAATGTCAATGGACAGTGGTCATCACTTAACATCAGGTTAACCATCAGCTCGTTTGCCACCTTTTCACATAAAAAAAATTTGCATTTAAAGAATTTGATGGTTCCATTGGTATATTAAGAACAATTGTTTGGGCGGATAGTACATTCAAAGCTTTTATCTCATTGACTCTAAATTGCTGAAGACAACCATAAGAATTTTATTTATCGTAATTTTCTTCCATTTTTCCCAAAGAGAACACGAACGAACAGCCAGCGAGGTGAAGCATTCCAATACGCAGTCGTCACCTTATCATACTCTGAAAAAAAGCGAAACAGGCAAAAAGCCTAGTGGCATTCCGTTGCCAAAGGCTCATAAGGAGCAAGCGGTTACTGCCAACGCGAACTACATCGACATCGGCGGTCAGAGGATTTACACTAGCCCGCCTGATCATGGAGTGCAGGTGAGAACTGTGTGCCTACTTAACTCTTAGATGTTTAAAATTCTGTGGTATTGTGGCGGATCATGAATGTTACGATTAACACATTGTTCGTTGACTTTTAGCTTTTATTACAATAGACTATCTTTAAACGAGCAATTTTTGTATATATGTATATACAGCGTGTCGTTACCATCGCGACAATAAATGACCACACATATAGGGGATAACTTTTTAAAGTATATATATATATATATATATATATATATATATATATATATATATATATATATACGGAAACGGCTCCAGCGATTTTCATGAAATTTAGTATGTGCGTAGATTCGAATTAGCGAACAGCCAGTTCGATTTTTCGGTTTAATTTTTAGTAAATGTCGATTTATCATTCGAATACGGCGGTACATTTCACCGAAAAAAAAAATGTTATAATAGTTCGGTCGGTAATCCCCCGAAACGTCGGCCCCGAAACAGAAGACCGTGGTTCGTGTCGCGATCATTTACACTATTATTTTGTTACTTTTTTTTCGATTCCATATCATTGCTCTCTTTATTTTTTATTTTTTGTCGATCCAGATGATTTTGTTATTGTTTTCCCTTTTTTTTAAAGTTGTTTCTTTTGTGAAAAACACCACTTCATATTTTCTTTTTTATTACTCAGTAATTTGTATCAAAATGTAAATTCCAAAATACATTATTTACCAAAAAGAAAAGGTTCTCCAGGTACTAAGTCATTAATGTAGTAACGACGTACATTTCATGTAATTCCCTGTTTCAATACAACAAAACAGATTCAGCTTTGAACTTTAACATAACTGAAATAACCTGTGTTTCATCCGTGTATAAATGGCCGCAGTGAGAAATCACATTTATCAAAATTACAATTCAAAACCTCCATAGCACTATCTCGAAGTAAGCGTTTTTGTAAACTAAATCTTTATAAAAATAAATCGCCATGATGACATAATTGAACGGGTGCGTCTTGCAGGAGATAACCGAGATTCCGGACGACTTCTTGAACCAGTCGTCGGTGCTGAAGCACCTGGCCAAGGAGGTGGCGCAGTCGCCGACGCCGCGCGGGCCCACGCCGCCCGCCTCCCCCCGCCATCAAAGAGATCGCGCCAAGGACAAGCTCAGCCTGTCCAGGTCTCAGCCCGATCTCACCAGGTGACGACAGCCTGAGCTAGTGGACCTTTTGTTATGTGATAAAGTAGCAAACAAGCTGGGAATTCACCTGATTAAATAACATTTGCACACCCTTAGGGTTGCAGATGAGTTGCCACCTTTTAATAAAGTGGGCTCCGGCTACCTCACTCACCAAACGAAACGCAGAAGTGTAGCACTTCTACTTCACGCGCTGTCACAGCACGGGCGTGGGCTAGTGTTTACCCTGTATGTAATCCCCGTGCGTGTTGCTACAGCGCGGGCGTGGGCTAGTGTTTACCCTGTATGTAATCTCCGTGCGTGTTGCTACAGCGCGGGCGTGGGCTAGTGTTTACCCTGTCTGTAATGCCCGTGCGCGCCGCCACGGCGTGGGCGTGGGTTAGTGCACACCCTATCTACTCCCCGTGTGCTGCAGCGTGGGCGTGGGCGTGGGCGTGCGCGCCGCCCCCGGCGGCTCCGAGTCGAGCGGCTGGTGCAGCGGCGGCGAGGGCTCGCTGGAGGAGCCCGACGACGCGTTCGCCGCCGTGCTGGACGCCCTCGCCGCAGAGAACCACCAGCTCAAGGGGCAGCTGGCGGACGCGTGCGAGCGCGTTGCCAAGACCACAAAGGTATAGGGAGGACCGACTGTATTACCCTGTCGATTCTGAGCTATTCATTTTTTTTGTGTCCTTTGGAGTTGTTGTTTTAAAGTAGAGTCGATTTTACTATATAGCTCGATTCTTTTTTTCTAGTCTGGGTACTCGGTAACTGAAATATACTTTTCTTTTATTAATAAATGGTATACATATGATAAATATAAACGATGAAAACTGTTGTTCACAATATTATAGTTGCCTAGTATATGATACCTTTCATAATATTATAGTTAGGTATTTACGTATAAAAAATACTTCTTTAAAACTAAAAACATTCGATAACCGATCCATACTAGGACAACCAGTAATAACATAAAAAGCATCAAATACGTGTGTTAACTGAAAAAAATTAAATGAATTGTACACAGCAGTCATAAAGTGACTGGAGCAGTGTGCAAACATTTTCATGTTATCACCCTGACATTGCCGTGTCAAGAATTCGCCCTGACAACTTACGAAGGGGTTTCTGCAGCTCGAGGAGGAGGTGGAGAAGGTGCGGCGCGCGCACGAGGACCTGGTGGGGTCCTGCGAGCGACGCGAGCGGCTGGAGCGCGCCGCCCGCCTGCGCCTGCAGGCCGACTGCAGGCGTCTGCAGGACCTCAACCGGGCGCTGAAGCAGCAGGTGGGCACCGCATGCCGCTACGCTCTGCTTGTTTAAGCGCGATGTTCGCGTTGCCAAACCGCCGCGACCTCATACTGCTGCGTTGCCGCACCGCCGCTACGTTCGGCTTGTTTCAGCGCGATGTTCGCGTTGCCAGACCGCCGCGACCTCATACTGCTGCGTTGCCGCACCGCCGCTACGTTCGGCTTGTTTCAGCGCGATGTTCGCGTTGCCAAACCGCCGCGACCTCATACTGCTGCGTTGCCGCACCGCCGCTACGTTCGGCTTGTTTCAGCGCGATGTTCGCGTTGCCAAACCGCCGCGATCTCATACTGCTGCGTTACCGCACCGCCGCTACGTTCGGCTTGTTTCAGCGCGATGTTCGCGTTGCCAAACCGCAGCGACATTCAGCTTACTCGCTTAGCGCGCGGAATCGGGTTGCCAAACCGCAGCGACCTCACACTGCTGTGTTGCCCCACCACCACTACATTCAGCTAGCTCGTTTAGCGTGAGGAATCGCGTTGCCAATCCGCCGCCACACCAACCTGTTTGCGTTGCCACACCAACAATAAGTCGAACTCACGCGTCTTGCATATCGCCGCACAGTGCAGTATGGCAATGTTGATGTGCTGTGAGCGAATTTACGTCACAGGTGGAGGTGCTGACCGCAGGCGTGCGCGCCGACGGCGACGCGAACGCCGAAGCCCTGCGCAAGGAGCTGCAGAATAGGGAGATGCTCATCGCGCAGCTCATCACGCAAAGTAAATAAATATAAATGTAATATGAATATTGGTTTTGAAAGAAATTGGTTTCAAAACGTTGTCAACGCATCGGGAACCCTCGGGTGTAGCAGATGTCCATGGGCGGTATTCACTTAACATCATGTGAATCGTCTGCTCGCTTGGAAACTTTTCACATGAAAAAAAATATATATATGTATTATATATATATATATATATATATATATATATATATATATATATATATATATATATATAAATATTTTAGCAAACTTTTTTTTGCACAACTTTCTCTCGTCCCAAACTAAGCAACGCTTTTACTGTGGTTACTAGATAACTGTAAAACATACTTAAAAAAACTTTTCTTTTGTAAATAAATGTAAACCCCGACACAAGAAAAACACTATGTTCATCACACAACATTTTTCTAGGAGTGGGGATCGAACCCATACCCTCTGGTACACTACCCACTACGTCATTAGGGTCGTCAAAAATGTTCATTCGCTCACCGTTCTTCCACTAATCCAGCACTCACTCGATGTATTTTCGTTTTTTTATGTGAGTAAATGGCAAACGAGCTGGCGGTTCACCCGATGTTAAGTGATAACCGCCGCCGCTATATGAAGGTTGCAGATACGTTGCCAACTAATAATAAAGCTGGCCCCGGCTAGCTTACCCACTAGACGAAACGCAGAAGCGGCGTAAAGTGTAACACTTCTTCTTTACGCCTTCTGTGAGGTCATGGTACTTATTCGGACGGACCTGCCCATTCGTGCAACAGCGAATACTGTTGCGTGGTCCTACCACATTTCATTCGTTCACTAGTCATTTACTGATCCATCACGCAGCAATGTTACTCGATTACCGGTCTCACTAATCCACCACTCACTCACTGTTCATTCGCTCAGTAGCCTTTTACTAATCCATTACCTAGTGACTGTCCATCCAAAGGTTGCCTGGAAGAAATTTCTCTTAGTAATAAGGCCGCCCATCACTTCTACATTAAGTTTTAATTTTTGTTTGTTTTATTTTTGGTGTGCAATAAAATATATTTATTCATTCATTCATTCACTGTTCATTCGTTCATTGGTCTGTTCCTAATCCACCATTCAATGAAATGGTCATTCGTTCCTAATCCATCATTCAGTGAAATGCTCCCCGCTAGTAGAAAAATATTGTGTGTTGAGCATAGTGTTTATAAATTCATAATATGTATTTAATTTAAAATAAACAGTACGTTTAAGTATGTTCATCGGTTACCTAGTGCCTATAGAACAAGCTTTGTTTAGTTTAGGACTAGACAACTTATTTATTAACAAAAATAGCAATAATGAACATACATATTGATGTCTTCTTGCGCTGCAGATAAGGAGCTGGCGTGCGCGAAAGAGAGGCAGGAGATAGAGATGGCTGCCCAGCGGGCCACGTTGCAGGAGCAGAGGACGCACATCGACATCCTGGACACGGCCCTCACCAACGCCCAGGCCAACGTGGTCCGCCTCGAGGAGGAGGTGGGACTCGCCCTGGAATAATAACCTTTAACTCTGGGCTCTAAGCTGTTGCGCGGTTGGGCACGACCGCCCGGGGAAGTACCACGATGTCACAGAAGTCAGGCGTGAAGGTGACGCCTTACACTTCTGCGTTTTGTCTCGTGAGCGAGGTAACCGGGGCCCACTCTATTAAAAGGTGGCATCGCAGATGTCCATGGGCGGCGGTATTCACTTAACTGGAGGTGAACCGCCTGCTCGCTTAAAAACTTTTCGGCGAAAATAAAAAATAAAATGAATGTAAAAAAGTTGTTAACGGTCGCCATGGTAATTTCAATTCACTCATAATTTTTTTGTGAACGAGCCAAAAGTGAAACTTGTTGTATCGCTGTTGCAGTGCCGCCACGCGGGCGGCTACGTGGAGCGCGTGATGGGGCTGCAGAGGGCGCTGGCGTCGCTGCAGCAGGCCTCCGACCGGCGAGAGCACACCGAGAGGAAGCTGCGCGCACAGCTCGAGAAGGAGCTGCAGACGCTCAGGTCAGGGCTGATCACTACCTTAGCCGAGCCGCTGACTTGAAGCGCGGCGACTGGTGTTGCATGTTTGTTGAAATTATCGAGTGTTACAGTATAAGGAGTACCTTATATGTGCGTTTTTAAGTGAAAAAGTGCCATATAAATATGCTAATTATAGCTCAAGAGAAAGCCAAGAAAGGTCAATTGATAATTTAGTTAATGTTCTGGCGCCTTCTACTAAATGTAGAATTTATCGTACGATATACACCACTACAGTGACGATATCATAGCGCATATTCCTTGGTAATCTTATTTTTTTATGTGAAAAGTTGCCAAGCGAGCAGACAGTTCACCTGATGGTAAGTAAATACCGCGGCCCATGGACATCTGCTACACCTGAGGGTCACAGATGCATTGACAACCTTTTGAAAATTGGGCTCCGGCTACCTCAATCACCAGACGAAACGCGAAAGTATTTGTCATACTTCCACTTTACGCCGGTCTTCTGTGAGGTCGTGGTACTTACCCGGACGGGCCTGCCCATTCGTGCAACAGCCGAGGCTGCTGCGTGGCCCTACCACCGTAAACTTAGTATTCAACACTTAAGAGTTCAAAGAAGTCAAATTTGTCATTTTTATTTATTAATCTATACCGTACTATACATAAATAGCGCATTTAATGTCTTAGAATATATAAAACCACCAATCGCAAAGGTTTTTGTTTCTACATTTGATTTATTTTTCCACAACACGCAGCCAATGGAACAAACGTAGAGGATCGTGCTTCGCCAGCCTATATGATACGTAAGAAAGAGGTGATCCACTTTATTTCAACTAAATGGCATATTATGTCGATTTGGTAGATGAATAAATGCATACTAAGCGGGTAGATTCAGAGGAAAGTGATGACTTGTTTCACATATTTATCTGGGAATGTTATAATTAAATTATATCAATACTATTAATTAGTACCATTTATACTACATTTATACTTATATAAATCTAGTTGGGTCTAAGAGATTGTATTTCACTAGTTACCGAAAATATTTATCCGAAAATTCTGTTGTAGCATTTCTGTTGATCCGATCGCTACCAAACTGCACAGGATTATTGAAAAAAAAAAGTCCTGAAAATTTCATCATAATATGTTCAGCCATTTTGGAGTCCATAGGCACATATATACACATAGATTGTGATATACTTGATTCTGATATTGATTAAGGTCGAGTTTCCGTGTTAACAATCCAAAAGAACGCCGTTCTTTACAAGCTGCAAATAGTACAAAATAAGTGTATCAACTTAGCAGTGGTATCAACGCAACGTCGATCTGCACAGCGATTGCAGACTCCCGACGATTCGCGAATTTTTTAAAGACCTGACCAAACGGTTCTTTGATAGAGCCAAACATCATCCCAACCCTCTGGTGGTAAGCGCAGCAAATTACCAACCCGACACAAACGCGAACGTCAACAAGCGTCGCCCGCGAAACGTCCTCATCGACCCGGTCGAGGAAGGGGACTTAGGTACGTCGGACCCACCGTCGGGGGTCCCGCCGGATAACACTACACACACATTTAGTGTAGCAACAAATACATCAGTTCGCCCTCGCCTCCGAGCACGGCGAGACCAACACAACGCGTACACAAGGTACACCCGCGTTCCAGGGCGGTTCTCACCGCCCCCAGCCACCGATTAGCTAAAAACACAGTCGACGGCCATCGGGGTCTCGGTCCGCACCGCAACTTCGATGGCCCTTAGATGACATGTCGTAGTTAAACGCACGCATGAGCACATGCGTGGCCCTACCCACAGCGGAGGGCCCAAACCCGTGGGTTCTGGCTAGCCCACCGGTTCTGCGTCAGGTGAAGCTTTAATAGTCTCGGGACTGAAAGCAAAAACATCAGTTAATACAAGATACAAGATACGCCGTTATTTTGTTTGCCAAAGTTTGTGCCCTATAAGAAATGTCGAGAGAGGTGAGTTCTTTTTTGTCATTCATCCTATCTGCGTACGACCTGTTGGAGTCTTAAGATCAAAGTAGGCATATTTTTGATTCTATATATCGATATTTTCAGCCGATATAATTGGATCCGATATATCGATACAAAATATTCAATATCGAAAATACTATCAAAAACATTACTTTCTTTCAAATTCGAGTACGTAGGTGTCATTTGGATAAGGTTTTGTAGGGCTGTATATTTCGAAGCGGGCGTTGCGGTGGAGCATCTTACATCTCACTGACTCTCTCTCTCTCTCTCTCGCTCGGCAGGAAGCGCGAGTGCGGCTGCGGCGGGGGCGGCGGCGGCGTGGGCGGCGCGGGGGGCGGCGGGGGCGGTGCGGCGGGCGGCGGCGGCGGGGGCGCGGGGGGCGGCGAGGCGGAGCTGCGGCGGCAGCTGCGCGAGCGCGACGAGCGGCTGCTCGCGCTCGAGGGCGAGTGCGCCAAGTGGGAGCAGCGCTACCTCGAGGAGGCCGCGCTGAGGCAGGCCGCGGTCTCCGCCGCCTCCATACCCAAGTGAGCCGGCGCTCCCCTCCGCGTGGACCGCTTTCTTTGTGTGTGAAATGTCGTCACGTTAAGTGAATACCCGGGTTTGTAGATGCGTTGACAACCTTTCGGAAAGTGGGCCCTAACTCACTCACAAGACTAATCGCGAAAGTGTTACACTTCCGCTTAACACCGGTGTTCTGTAGGTCGTAAGGTCGTAGTACTTCCCCGGACGTGCCTGCCCATGCGTGCGGTTACCTGCTACCTCGACCACGTCACGGATAAACTGTGGGACGCGTGAAATTATTCATACTAAGCGTGACCTGTTGGTGAGGTACTGTAGGTACATGTGCTTAGTGGTTTGCAACACTTCACGTCTCTCGTGTTGCAAGTGTGGACATTTATAATGATAAAACTTACCGCTAGGTGAGCAGGGTACTAATTTTTCATCTCATTGAAATAAACAACAAGCGTCTACCGCTGCATCTCATCCTTCTGTGTAATACACATTTCATATGCACAAATTACACGAGGACAAACTTCCAGATCTGTAACAATTAACCAAGCAAAAAAAACTGTAATCTATCTTAATCAGATGCTACGTTTTTGTCGTAGGGACGTGAAAATCGCGGCACTCGAAAAGACGTCGGCCGAATCCGAGAGGTTAATGGCGGAGGCGCGGAGCGAAAAGATACGGCACATGGACGAGCTGCACTTGGCGCAGAAGAAAGTGGCCGATCTTGAGGGCAGGTATATAAACAACAGTTACTATGAGCTGGTGTATTAACCGCTTTAAAAAGTTAATCCAGAGTATTACCTATCTCTAGTCCAAATGACATCCAAATTCGTTCAGCCTTTTCGACATGTAGAGGTAACAAACGCCCTTACGCACAATATTTTGCTTTTTTAATATTAACGCTATTAATTTTAATTAAACAGCCCTACACTTTCGCTTATGATCAAATAGCAAATTTTTTTTTATAAACGTCCACACAACATTTTGTTAAATAAAACTATTTAGTTGACTTTTTGTTCTTACGTAACATCGAGAATTAAAATGAAAATTAAATGCATTATAATCCGTTTATTAGTTGTATAAGAAAAAATTAATTTATTCAGAATTTTTATTCGCGCAGTAACATTATTCGTCTAATATACTTTTTTGGGTGATAATCAACAGAGTGAAGGAGTTGGAATCGAAAGTCGCCGAACGCGATGCGATGATCAAAGTGCTGCAGAAACACACCAGCGCCGCCTACGATAGCGGTGCTTCGCTCAGGAACAACTCCAGTCGAGAGGAACTCGGTAAATGACAATGTTATACTTTCTATAGGCGTGTATCATCATCATCATCGTGGGTCCCCTTTCAAACATAGCCCCACGCTTTCTCTCGCACTCCTCGAAACCTCTAAAACGTGTTACCGTAGTAACTGACTCATTCATGCGTTCAAAACACATTGTCTTGACTGCATAAATACCGAATAATATTCGAAAAATAAAGTAACACCTCATACATGTCCCACTGCTGGGCAAAGGCCTCCTCTGTGCAGACGGTATTAGGGCATAATCCACCAAGCGGATAGGCGGAGTTCACATATTTATATTTGAAGTTTTACTTCTTTAGGCGCATTATGAAAAATTGTGAGAGTGAAATTTTAAGATGCGCGCGCATCACTGTAATACAAAAGTAACACCTTTGAAGCGGCCCGCTAAGCCGCTTCTATTTTATTGTAATTAATTATTTGCATGCAATTAAAAATATTTTTAATGATGTCAAAGAAATATCTTCCTAATACTTCTCACGCGCGTACGCAAGTACATGCACCTATTTTTTGTTATTAATTATTCTCCAATAAAAGCGTGTTAGTTCGTCCACAAATGAATGTGCGGTGTGTTGTGTTCAGTCGGGTTGTCGTCGGGCGCGTCGTTTTCGAGCGCGGAGGGCGTGGGCGTGGGCGGCGTGGGCAGCGTGGGCAGCGTGAGCGGCGGCGTGGCCTCGCGCTACCGCCATCTGGCGCGCAGGAACTACTCGCCCCACAACGACAACACCAGCGGTATGCTTACTAACGCCTTTCCATTAGAGCTTTAGAACGAGTTTGGGAAGTAGCGTCCCAGTGCAGTTGGGCTGTCATCTCGCGTTCGCAGGGTGCGGCTTCGACAGCAGCTCCCTGCGGCTGGACGAGCAGCTGGCGGCGCTGGAGTCGCGCCTGGAGCGGCCCCCCGTGCCGGCCGTGAGTTACCTGCCGCCCGCCGACCCGCCGCGCCACAACTACTACTGACCGCCGCCCCCCGTCCTCCCCCCCCCCCCCCCTCTTCACGCCTCCGCCCACCTCACCCACCCTGCCACTTCTAAACTCCCCACTTTCCCACCACCACTCCCTTCTCCATAAAAGCATTACGCAAACCGAATACCGTCCATATACATTATCTATGAAGGACTATGATTGGGTTGTTTAAAAGTGCGAAAACTTGAGTAAGAGTTGACTACAGAATTTGTCGAACTATCTATTTAGCTAGCTAGTCTTGTTACCGAAGAAATGGTGGGATTTAACAATCGGGTAATTTAACTTGTCTCTGCTTCTCGTAGGAAGAACCTAGCTGCTCAGTTCTCTTGTAATGCCTAGTGAGGTAACGCCTAATATCTCGTGATATTAGTTGCAACAATGCAAAACTGCATTAAATAAAGGCAGTGTATTTAACGGAGTCGGTTATGTTAATTTATTCAATATTTTCGTAAAGTATAAGTAAAAACATAGATCTTTTTCTTTATTAGATTATGATTGATAAATAATTTTTGTAATGCCATTTATTGAGAAATATTTAGGTCCTAAGTTAAGAACTTCTATATAAAAATATAGATCTATCGGAAGGTCGATTATGTATGTACATAATTATGATGGTATACAGCGTGTCGTTACCATCGCGACAATAAATGAACACACATATAGGGGATAAATTTTTAAAGTTGTATTAAACATTTAAATTCTTTAATCATCAATATTTACAGAGTTATTAAATTTTCCAAAACAAAGAATTTTAGAACAGCCTTACCTATAAAAGCGTAACGTAAAGTTAATTTGTAAAGGTCACAAAGCATATGAATGGGTTGAATGAATTTAAAAGAGACAAAACATACTGTTAGAAGGAGAGGCTTGTAACACGACGCTGTGGCGCGAGTTGTATAGGGTGTTACAAATTTTGTTTCTTTTTTACTTAATTAGTTTGTTTGAAAAATATATTTTATTAATTATTAATTTTGTTTAACGTTAATATTTTTTTATGATTATTGGCAAGTAGCGTTAGACGTGTGTTCATTTATTGTCGCGATGGTAACGACACGCTGTATATCATATTGTAAACAAATTATATTAATTCCTAAAAAGTATTATAACGACTGTTACTAATACTTCAATCAATGATTGATTATATTTTGAAATGTATTTTTAAATCAAGTTCTAATATTCTCTAAATTGAATAAAAATTATAATTGTCGCAATTTTATAAATCTCAAACATAGTACAATTACGTCAAGTTCAATTTTATATGGAAACATTCCGACACGACAGTATTTCGTACACACGCAACATTCCTCTTCAAACCGCTAAGCTTTTTTGTGTTCTGTGTGGTTTTAGATTGTTTGAAGTGATTTGTTTTATATCGCCTAACAAGCTTGCTAACAACCGCTGTTCGCCGTTTAAGTTCTCGTAGTAAGAATTGAAACGGGAGAATAAATCTCCAATAGTTTATGGAGTTTGTGATATTTGTATTATATTCTCGCGCGAGAACCTTATATATTTTTATATATTATTACAAAATGGATGATATTATATGTGCCTTAGGATCAGTGCCAATAACGAGTAGTTCGATTGACTTCATCGGAATCTCAGAAATGTTCTGGAAACTCAACTCCACTAGTCGAAGTCACTTCAAGTGATCCTTCCGTCGGTTAGTCGATCAGACAGTAAGTTTAGCTTATTTATATAAAACTATATAAGTACAGGTATGGGGCATTGGACGCAAATGTTACGCCAAAGTTAGGATAGAGGTGTATTCGGATTATATTCTCCGTAATGTCGCTAGACGCATTGTAAAAATATTTCTTTGGTTAGATGTAAGTTTCCCGTCTTTTGTATTTATTTTCTTTTCAACTGTACGGAGAAAATGTGGTATTATATTATATATCATGCAGCCTTTGGAATAATATTTATGTTACTCATAATCAAAATGTTATTTCTTTTTTTTTTAAAGCGCCGCTTTATTTATTAATATTTTTGCCTATTTTGTCTTTGATATTAAAGATAAATTTAAGGTTTTAATGATTGTTTTTACATATTACAAAACGCATTTTTCGATGAACTCTACCATTCCGAGGCTTATTAACTAGATTTATGGTGTTATTATAAGTCAATGTAAGCGGAATAGTTATTTTCTTACTATATTTTGTACTTGATATATTTTTTGGAAACATATGCATGTTTAAAAATAAAAAAAAGAATAAAAGTGATGTTTTGTTCGTTGTAGTTTTACTAGATACCCTAACACTTGCTTCGTACTGCTCTAATAACCTTCAATTCTGCCGTACGATGAAAATATGCATTAACGTTAAATATTTTAAATAAAACTGCCAAGTTATAAATAGTTTTTATGATTCCCCTAATTAACATTGTGTGCTTTGTTTGGAGTGTTCTGGTTGAAATAATAATTTCACTGCTCCAATAAGAGACTGCCGTTCAACATGCGAATCGATAATAATCTTTATTAAACCTTCTTTGGTGGGGTATATTTTTACGATATACAACAAAAAGTTATTCAAGAAAGAAGATCGTGGGAAACTCATATTGGAGCAGATTGTGATATATTTATCCATACCTGACTACATCCCTCAGGTAAGACACAATAATTAAATAATGCTTTTTTTTGTGCAAGTTCATATTAATTTCACAATGTTGTGATCTATAAACAAGAAAGATTCGTTGATACCTCATTCTGCAAACAAGTCTTTACAGAACAATTTTTCTCAGTGTACAGAAATATAAAATATTCTACAGTTAAAAAAATGTGTATGTCAACGAATGATCGTCGTTTGTAGATTTGACTGAAAGCATTGTTAATATCGTCATTTAGACTACATTTAAATAGCTCTACATTTTTGCCCTTTTATAACACGTCACGACTGCTGTTCCACGCTGTTTACACGTTCGTTTTTTAAAACTATACGGCAATTTATATTAATCAACCGAGACTTCCTAACGCATTCAAACTATGTATGCAATTAAATTAATTGAAAAGTTATAGGGCGTAAAAATGTTTCTAAGGCACCGATCAACCTCGGGTATAGCTGATGTCCATTGGCGGTGGTATTCACTTAACATCAGGTGAACCGTCTCCCCGCTTGGCAACTTTTCTCGTAAAAAAATGACAAGATGACCGTTGCAATTCGAAATTCAATTAGTAATAATTTCTAATTTTTCTACACATAATACGGAACATAAACCATAAAGTATTTCAGTAGCGGTCACAACTGATCCGGTTCCGATTCATTTATTTAACGAATTACCTCAAACAATAAGGGTACCCCAATTACATTTGGATCGATCAACACAAGTAGGCCTTATACAGGAAGGCCTTTTTAAGTGTATCCATTTATTTTTATTCAATTCTAGACATAAATAATGATAACATTGATTGAACGAGTTATTTTTATAAAAATGATAAATATTTAAAATCACTCGTAATTAATTAAATACATTCATTTGAACTTAACTCAAAATGTGCGTGATTTATGGGCAACTCATTTATTTTACGCGCGATCATTCATAACTAACACGAACACAAGTTCGTTACAAAAGTATACGACGCATTTATGAATTACTAGCTGTTGCCTGCGACTACGTCTGCGTAGAATAAGCTGAAGGCGTAACATTCAGACAGAAAGATAGATATACATAAAATATGTATATATTGTTATTCTGATGTATAAGCTACATTATTGTAAAGTTTCATTAAAATCCATTAAGTAGTATTAGTAACATCCATCCATACATGCAAACTTTCGCCTTTATAATATTAGTTAGAATAGTAAGGACTACCGCATTGTCAACAAGTTCTGTTTTTTAAGGAAAGGAATGGCAATTAAAAAAAAATTGTTTGTTTTTATTTCAATAAACGATTATATTACCGAATCTGAACCTCCTGTGTGAATTTGGGCACCTTTAGAAAAGCCACCCTGTATAATACTGCTGTAGCTTGTATATCGTGATTACCCGTGGTACTCGCGCAGATAGTATATGTGTGTTCGTATAAATTTAATCGAGTGGCGCCGGTGGCGTGTCGACAGCGCGGGCTGTGCTGCTTCCCGGGCCTGGGGGCGGTGGGGGGGCGCGCGGGGGGCGGGCGCGGCGAGGAGGCGCTGCTGCTGGAGCGGCAGGGGCGCGCCTCGCAGCAGACGCGCTCCTCGAGCCTGCCGCCGCCGCCCTCTGCCCTGCCCCGCCCGCCGCGAAAGCCCTCCGCCAGGAACACCCGATACGACCGCCTCGAGCACAGGGACGCGAGAAAGGTGCGCCCCCCGTCGGCCTCCACTGCGCTGTGGTAGACCACGTATGATGTTCCCAGGGCAGTGTGGGTGCGCGATGGGAAAGACGGTAAAAATGTCGAGAGTATGAAAGAGACTAAAAGGATATTTTTAAATGTGAGACCTTCAAATATTCTCAGATATAATAAATATTGAACAGTCACTTTCTTAAATATCGAGCGCATTTTTATTAAGCATTTAGATCTTTATGAATCTTAAATTGCGTGTCAGATTTAAAAAAAATCAGGCGAGTACCATTTTGCTATACCGTTAAATAATGAACTTTACGACTGATCCAATTTAATTTATAATAGGGCTAATGTCCAGTCTGAGCTATGTCTTCATATATCCACCTACACGAACATGGACAGTGCTATTTCTTAAATTATGTTCGTCCCGTTTTCCAGGATTCAGACGGGTCCGGTTCAATAGCGTCGAGCGCGTCGCGCAGTTCGCCTTTGCCCTACGACGCGGTACGGAAACTGCCCTCCGTGCCCACGTCTGCCTCCCTCCCGGCAGCCGAATCCCGGGAGTCCCTAGTTCGGCCCCGGGACTCAAGCCTACCTTCGCCGTCCAAGCTAGCCGTGTACGCGGCAGCCAGGCGGCGTTCAGCAGAGTCCGCTAAGGACAATAAGAGACCGCAACATCACTACCGAATCCAATTTTAAATAAAAAAAAAACAACAATGTTTTTACGGCGAAATATTAAGTATAATGTGAACTTTGTAATTGATGAACAGACAAACTGGAAACCGAGACAATTGCATTCGTCAAGAACATGGCTCAACATGAAGTTAGATAAGAAAGAGTTTTAACAATAATAGATTTCACACTACATAAGATTATACAACGTTCAAGAAAAAATCTTTTTGCTATAGCTCAGTTCAAAATCTTCGAAAATATTTCTTGCTGAATTTCAAACTTTTGAACACACACCACAAATAACACTTACATATACATATATATATGTATGTTGCTTTTTAATATAGTCTGACATCGTCACAAACTCTTAATGTTACCCAAAAAGCGTTTAATAAAATAAAAGAAAACAATTGGGCGGGTTTTGTTACGAAGGCAAAACGAAATTCATGATAACGCCACAAAATAGGGCATATTGCTTAACCAGGATTTGATGAATAAATTTGAATAGATCCATTTATTTGAAACGCGATCACGAAACTACCAAAGGTTAAGTAGGCGATAGCTTGTTATGTTTACTTCATGCGTGTAAGTTTGAGTTGTAGTAAAGCAAAATTTAGTGTAGCGAAATTTGTTTTTTTTTTTAGATTCTTAAGTTTATGTACACGTAACGTACATCGTATTTACACGCAAGTGTTTAGATAATTGGAACTAATTAAGACATTAGTTTCCAATATTATCTTAGCTTGAAGACTGAGCAAAACTATTTCTTCATATTTTATAATATACATATAGCTCACGGTGAGTATTTGAACATTATGTTTTGTGAAATATATACGGAAAGTTATAAGAGTGAGACACAGGTTTTGCCCTTTCATTTTACATATCATATATTCATAATTAATATAACATATTATTAGTATGATTAATAATTAGCTACTTCCATATGCCAATCCTGATGACATACTCATTAACGAGACATTTGTGGCCATACACTTGGATTAATATAAAGTGATTTCAACTGAAAGGCTGGACCGGTTAACCTAAGAATAAAAGTACAAAATGTAACAAAACGTTTCTTCAATTTCCGAATAACTCGACACTCGTTGCATCTATTTCGGTAAGAAATTGCTTGTATCACGATGGACTCGGGTTGGTTAGGTTTCATAATTTTGCGTGTGCGTGTGCGTGTTTGCATATTAATCTTACGAGGCTATACGTTTACGGAGGAGGATGTAAGTTTTGAATTTTTTGTACAAATTTGAATACCGAAAATTATTACGATTTACGATTCAATGCGAAAATTAATATATCAAAATGAATTGTGTTAAACAATGATGTATAAGATTTTTTTTTTAGAAATAATGTCAAAATGTTTTATACACAATTAAAATACTAAATGATCTTTTTTTGTTTTTATGCGAAACCAAAATGCGTAATGCAGTTGTATTTTCTCTAAATAAACATTTTAAGTCTTTTTTTTTTCATGTGTGTAACAGTAGCACTATTTTTACTCGACAGCGCCAGAAGGAGGGTTATGTTTTTTGAGAGTATGTATGTATGTATTTATTTTTTGGCACGCTCTGCAGCTTGAACGGCTTGATGGATTTAGCTTGAGAGGTGTCGTTAGATTCGTGTTTACTTTGAGAGTGACACTGGGTATATCAAAATAAAAAAATACACAGAAACGCAGTTGAGTCTGAAGACTGAAACAATTATTTGTATCATATTTGACTGAATATCATTGGATCTACTTTAGGTGTTTTTGGATGCCAGCAAATTATTTACATATTTTTTTTTTTTGAAAGATGTTGAACTGTCAATGCAAATCTACTGATAGTTTGTAATCTTTCACAAAAAATGAAAAATATTATAATTGGAGCAGATATATAAACATCGCAGATATGTCGCAAATTATACAGAGAAATAAAAACTTCATGTATTGTTTTATTTGACATATTACGGTTTTCTATAGAGCCTCTAATAATAAATATATAATTCATAAAGAAATCTGCCACATTTTTTGCGTTTCATAGTTAGTCTTCCAAAACCGCTGAAGTTATAAAGCTTGTCAACTGTCGTTGTTGTCTGTATTAACTATTGTTGTCTCGTATTTATTCTATGGATACAATTTAATATAAACATACAAGACCAATATTATTTACACCTGTATTGTACTCGATTTAAATGTTATAATATATATTGCCAGAAGAGTCACACGCTTTGTGACATAGATTTCGAAGGAGATGTTTATTAAACGGAGAATTAAAATATACTTCGTGGAGAGGAATATGATCGAGTGATTGACGATAGGATATAATTTAGGTGACCTTGATCCTGACATATGCGCGTAGAGCGCGAATGAGGCCAAGCGGCGACCTCGCGCGGGCCGCTTGCGCAACGCCGCACTGCCTGCATACGCGCCATAGAGCGAGGCTGAAATTGGGACGTCGGTAATGGACGTGCCGCCACGATCAGCGGAACGTTCTAGTATAAAGAGTAGTGTCTCATATGTGTTTTCATCTGGAAGCGTCTATAAAAACGGGCCAAGTGCGAGTCGGACTCGCGCACGAAGGGTTCCGTACCATTATTTATAAAAATGGCAAAAAAATTATGTCTGTTGTATGGGAGGCCCCATTTAAATATTTTTATTTAAATGGGGGCTTTTGTTTTTTAGTATTTTTTGTTATAGCGGCAACAGAAATACTTTTTTTGTGAAAATTTTAACCCTCTAACTATCACATTTCATGAGATACAGCCCGGTGAAAGACAGAAATACAAACAGCGGAGTCTTAGTATTAGAGGCCCGTTTTACCCTTTGGGTACGGAACCCTAAAAGTATACTAATGATGGTTCAATAAAAAGCGCCAATCGTCTATGATAAATCAATTGATAACGTGGAGCCATGTAGAATTATAAATTAAATTAAATTTTATGGTACTGTCGCTTTTATCATAAATTTAATTAAATCATGCGAAGGAAGGCAAACAAGCAAGTGGGTCACCTGATCACCAACACCCGTGTTGCCATGGCAGACAAAAGCGTTTTTAAATCTTTCTTTCGACTGCACTTTTATGTATTTAATAAACAAAGATTATCGTAGCTATCCTGTGAGAGGACGTTGAAGCAATAGTAAAAATTTATTCAGATCAAAATAATGTGAATTCTTTTTAGAAGATAACTTCTTAAACTCGCTTTCACAAATATTTAATCTTGTCCCCCTGACATACAGACTAGAGTACATCTAAAACCTATTATGATATTTATAAATCTAGAACTATAACCATCGTAAATTTGGCACCATCGCATGTGTGATATTGTGAAAAATTAAGCATTCGAACAGCAACCTGATACTTTTTAATATTTCCGTCCAATGAAAGATATTATTACAAACAAATAAGAGGAACATAATTATGGCACTTGCGCACCGAAACTGATGCACTCAAATTACGCCAATTGGTGTAATTACATTGCAACTTATTAGACTGTTATATCTTTGCGTATCATACGTTCTATATTATCACATTATATTATATATCACATTAACTTATACATGTCAAAATCGAACAATTTTAAACGCCGCTCTGTATGGACATTCGTCATCTTTAGTAAACATTTGATTTCCGTCTGTCTAGCGACACTTTCATATTAGTTCTTTATATCTCTTGAATAAATATTTAGATGTATAAGACAATATGAGTTGTTTGTATATGTTTAGAGATTTTTTAAAAAATTTTGTATCATAAGAGGTAATTAACACAGTTTCTATCAATATTTGCATGTTTTAGTACTTGTGTCTGTTATTTATGTCAAGGTCAAAGTCAATTTTAGCCTTAAAAATCTTATCAGGAATTTAATATTTACTGATTTTGCACTTCTAATCCTTTGAAACGCTCTAAATAATTTAAATGATAATTCAAAAATTGAAGAATTAAATTGATAACAGTATTTTCAACAAGCCAAAGTCACTTAGATAATTATAAAGGTAGCTAAGAATATTAAACTCGACCCGGAAAGAAAAATGCTAACATGGAATTATTACAAAATATATATTAAGTACTGAATTGTTTTGCATTTTAAATGAAAAATCTGCATAACTGTAATGTTTAAGAAGCATAAAAATTACTCCAATTCGCAACGATTTTTAAAAAGTAGAATTTATTTAAATATCTCAAAGAAAAATTTTACGGCTACTTCATATTAATGCTATTAAAAAATTAGGCTATCTTCACAAATGCGAGCAATTAAATTGCAATAATAAAGCGACACCAGCGCCAGCCGTGCTTCGCTTGACACAGAAACAGTGTCGCGTTGAGCGTTAGGATGTTTGTTTCATATTCCGCTTCGTGCTCTCGTACGGAACGGACGTCTCTCTAAGACGGAGGGCACATGCCACCCGAATTAGACGCTACTCGCAACTTTGGTTGCAATTTAAATATTTGTGCAAGTAGTGCAATAGTTTAGTGTTAGTGTAGTGTTGTGCTCGTAGGCAGGTTCCTGTCCGTAAGTAGAATTCTACACACATTTCTCGCCTCAGAGGCGGCATTGCCTAATTTTTAACTGTGTGCTTGTTGCATTGGGCGACAGCTAGGTACTCACCCTAGCGCACCTAAAGCGCAGGCGAATTAAGTGTTATTTTTAGGCACACTCCTCCCTGCCGCAAGGTGGGGAGGCTTATTAAGCTTACACACGCCGGCGGGGCCTAAGCCCCAAAGGCACGTACGTTACGATGGGCTCTCTTTTCGAGGAGTTCGTCCGACAACGCTGTCCCTACATTTGGGAAAGCTACCTAGCGTTCGAACCCGAACAACGATTAGTCGTTGAATACGCCAATGACAGCCCGCCTTCACCGGCAATCGCATCGCCGCCATCTCCGGCGCCCTCTGCGCCCGTAACCCCGTTGCCTTCCGCGACGCAAGAAGCGCCCGTCGCGTCGACATCCGCCACTGCGAACACGCCCGTCGCGCATTCCTCGCAAGCTACCCCGGCCTCCTTGTGCACCGTCGTACTCGACTCATACTCGGACGGCGGATCGGATATGGAGGTAGATTTAACTCCCGCCGGTAAACCCAATGACGACGGCTTCACCGTCGTCACTGGACGAAAAAAGAAGGGCAAGAAACGCCCCGCCGTAGATAGCGACCCCGAAAGCGTGGCCGCCACCTCAATTAATAGATCCACTGCGACGCCCGCCAAAAAGGCGGCCGCGGCAGTCCAACCGGTACCCGAATACGCCGCCGAAAGAAAAGCCAAGCCTCCTCCGCCTATCATCATCCAGGAGAAAGCTAAATGGCATCAAATTTGCGTGTGGTTCGAACGCCACAATATTCGAGACTCCCGGTCGAAGAACACCCATCAAGGTATCCGTGTATACCTCGATAGCATCGATGACTTCCGCCGCGTCACTAAATATTTACGCGAAAACAAAGTAGGTTTCCATACCTACTCGCTGCCTGAAGAACGCAAACTTCGGGTAGTCATAAAGGGAATCCCGAAAGAGTCGGATGTCGACAATGTAAAAATCGACATCCGCACTCAGGGATACCCGGTGCACGCCGTTCGTCGCCTACGTCACCCCAGAACCCGTGTCCCGATGGACATTGTAATGGTGGAGTTGGACCCTACCCCGGAAGGTAAGGCAATTTTTAATTTGAAGAGGCTCTGTGCTTAGCGAACTCGTCGTTGAGCCTCCACGGAAGTCAGGCGTTGTTGCGCAGTGTCATAACTGCCAACACTATGGCCACACAGCCCGCAACTGTTTTGCTCACCCTAGGTGCGTCAAATGCACCGGTGACCACGGCACGACAGATTGCACGCGTCCTAAAGATTGCGCAGATCCACCGGACTGCGTAAATTGTTTGACTACCGGCCACCCGGCTAGCTACAGGGGCTGCGCTAAAGCTCCAAAAACCCCCGCGAGGAAAGCACCCGCAAAAATTACGCTCGCGAAAATCGCGGTCCCGAAATCCGCGCCGGCGAAGTACATTCCCGCGCCCGCACCCGTCGTAAACGCCTGGGCGAAACCTCAGGCAGTCGCGCAGGTAGCCGCGCCTCCGGTCGCCTCACGACCGACGACATTCCAACCGCAGCCTGTCAAACAACAAGCACCGAGGCCGCAGGTGCATTTTATTACACCGGTCGTTTCCGCGAACCAAGACGACCCTTTTGCCCAAATGGCAAACATCTGCAGCTTCCTGGAACGCATAAACCGGGAAGAGCTCGCCGTCCTATCTACAAAGTTATCGGCCGCCACATGTGGCACCGATCGACTTAATGCGCTCAACGAGCACAAAAAACTTGTAGACGCCCTTTGGGTGTTTACAAATCAACCATAAAGGTTTATAGTCCGGGCAATAAAACCGCGCTTCGCCGCGTCGTTACCTAGAACCGCTACTAAAACTAAAATGGAAAGTACAACCGCAGGTAGATTAAAACCTCGGGCTCTGGTTGTTTCGTATTTTAACGCAAACGGCATTAGGGGCCAAAGGGACGAAATCGCAGAATTCCTTCGCGATTATAACGTCGATATATTTCTAGTGCAAGAGACCTTCTTGAAACCTAGCAGACGCGATCCAAAAATCGCAAATTATAATATAGTCCGCCACGACCGGTTAGCAAACCGTCTGGGAGGTACCTTAATATATTATAAACGGTCCTTGCACTGTAGCCCGCTCGATATCCCAGAGCTAAGACATATAGAGGCATCCGCGTGTAGGTTAGCGCTCACCGGCCACAGGCCGCTTGTACTAGTTTCAGCCTACCTCTCGGGGAATAAAACTCTTCTACAAAGCGATTTAGAAACGCTACTTAACTTAGGCCCTTCCGTGATAATTGCAGGAGAGATCTAAAACACTGCAAACACGGCTCATGGGACCCCCAAACTTACGCTAACAACAACGGTAGGCAGCTCTTTAACTTATCTGACGATTTAAATTACAGCATAATCGCTCCTGTGACTCCCACAAGATATCCTACGGTGGACGATTACCAGCATTCGACACCGAGTATTCTTGATATCATGTTGTTCAAGGAGGTCTCCCTCGACATCGCGTCGATAGAGACAATCCAAGAATTAGAATCAGACCACAGGCCGGTCCTGTGTAAACTGGGCCAGAACGCCGGCGCGGTCCCTCCGACCAAAACCGTAGTGGACTGGCATCGCCTTGAGGTCAAACTCAAGGCCTTGGACCCCCAGCACATCGCCAACCTACCCGAGACGATAGCTACGTTCGATGACGCAAATCGAGCGATAGCAATTCTTCGCGCATCTATCACTTCCGCAGTTGCAGATTCGGAACGAACAGTGAAACTGTCGGGCGACCGACGGTTTAACTTTTCACCCGACCTAAGACTGCTAATTAGACAAAAAAAATGCAGCCAAACGAGCTTTCGACCGATACCGATCAGAATCGAACCGAACCCTACTTCGACGCCTTCAGCTAGAAGTTAAAGATCGCGTATCGGAACACCGACATACCGAGTGGGACACTCTACTGGAGGATATCGAGCCATCGCACACCGCCTACTGGCGGTTGGCCCGCAGTCTGAAAGCAGAGCCCCGCGAATCCCTACCGCCGTTAGCAATGCCTAATAGCACTTCATTAGCCCTAGATGACTCCGAAAAAGCCGAATGCCTTGCGGACAACCTAGAGCAGCAATGTACGCCATCGCGCGAACACATCGACACAGCCCACCTAACGGAGGTGGACCGCGTTATCGAAACTAGGGCTGCGCTTCCACCGGAAGGCGATCCATTAAACTCAGTGACCCCCGAAGAGGTCCAAGATATTATCAAAAATTTAAAACCCAAATCCGCCCCGGGCCCAGACAATATTAGTAATAAAATCCTTAAAGCTCTCCCTGGCCCACTTATCTGTTTACTGGCGACCATTTACAACACTTTACTCTCCAGTTGTTCCTTTCCGGACGACTGGAAAGAAGCCATGGTTATCGGCATTCGCAAGCCAAATAAACCAGCCAATCAGCCCTCTAGTTATCGTCCCATCAGCCTCCTCAGTTGCCTGGGGAAGCTTTACGAGCGGCTTCTATTAAACAGGCTCAAAGACCACGTGTTTTCCAACGGCCTTCTGCCGGCGGAACAATTCGGCTTTCGAGCAAGACATTCCTGTCCCGATCAATTATACCGCCTAACGGAACATATCCTAAAAGGCCTAAATCACCCTAAACATATTACCACGGGGGCTCTTTTCTTCGATGTCGCAAAGGCATTCGACAAAGTCTGGCACAACGGCTTGATTTACAAGCTGTTCTCACTCAAAGTGCCAGACAGGCTTGTACACACCATTTAGGCCTTCTTGTCGAACCGTTCCTTTCGATATCGAGTTGAAGGTGCCCTCTCCACAAGCCGCCGCCTCACGGCTGGCGTTCCACAAGGCTCCTGCCTGTCACACTTACTTTTTACGCTCTACACGAGCGATATACCAAAAGACCCCCACGTCAATCTCGCGCTTTTCGCGGATGACACGGCGCTCTTTTATTCAGACCGCAACCTTAGTCAACTAACCACTCGACTCCAAAGCGCCGCCAACCGCCTCGGCGATTGGTTCCGCAAATGGAGAATTGAAGTAAATCCCGAAAAGAGTGTGGCGATTCACTTCACACGAAGTACTTACCCGTCACATCTTTATAAAGGTCGTCGCCAATGCAGAAAGCTAGGGCAAATATCTCTTTATGGCCAACCGCTCCCCTGGGAGAAAAAGGTAAAATATTTAGGAGTCACTTTCGACTCGCGTATGTCATTCACAGCGCATATTAATAACGTCCGTAACAGAGCCGCGTTCGTCTCCGGCCGGCTAAGCACTTTAACTAACCAGTCAAGTAAAATGTCCTTAAGACACAAATTACTTTTATACAAAGCTTGCGTACGGCCAATCATGTCCTACGCATGCATGATTTTCGCCCACACGCACCCTACTCGCTTGCACAAGTTGCAAGTAGTGCAAAATAAGTTCATCCGCCGCGCAACCGGTGCGCAGTGGTATCAACGCAACGTCGACCTGCACAGTGATTGCAGACGATGTGATCCCGATGATTCGCGAATTTTTCAAAGACCTGACCAAACGGTTCTTCGATAGAGCCGAACATCATCCCAACCCTCTGGTGGTAAGCGCAGCAAATTACCAACCCGATCTAAACGCGAGCGTCAACAAGCGTCGCCCGCGAAACGTCCTCATCGACCCGGTCGAGGAAGGGGACTTAGGTACGTCGGACCCACCGTCGGGGGTCCCGCCGGATAACACTACACACACACAGTTAGTGTAGCAACAAACACATTAGTTCGCCCTCGCCTCCGAGCACGGCGAGACCAACACAACGCGTACACAAGGTACACCCGCGTTCCAGGGCGGTTCTCACCGCCCCCCAGCCACCGATTAGCTAAAAACACAGTCGACGGCCATCGGGGTCTCGGTCCGCACCGCTACTTCGATGACCCTTAGATGACATGCCGTAGTTAAACGCACGCATGAGCACATGCGCGGCCCTACCCACAGCGGAGGGCCCAAACCCGTGGGTTCTGGCTAGCCCACCAGTTCTGCGTCAGATGAAGCTTTAATAGTCTCTGGACTGAAAGCACAAACATCAGTTAATACAAGATACAAGATGTTTGTTTACGTCATTTCACTTGACTTTCATAGATTTCGTTTAGAAGCGTACGGTCGATGTGAAAAAAAAAATTGCAAAACTGCCAGACCGCGTTCAGCCTTAGACGCTACATTAACGCACTGATACTATGTATTTTACGAGACCTTGCCTTGAGGCAAATCAGCCGTGGCGAAATGAGCTGATAACAAAGTGGTAAAGATGACATTTTGTCACAGTTACAATTTACACGTTTTAACACAAAAAATATAACAAAATAGTTATTATTGAATTCATTCACTATTCTACTACCGGTATAATAAATTTAAATATCAAGCCATAATGTTATAAAAATTACACTATTGGACATATTTGCCGTTCCTCGAGTGTCGTTGGCGCGTTTTAATTACGCAACTTTAACAATGAGAGACAAGTTCGCACATCTCCATCCGTTTGCGTGACGCAACGCGTTGTGAAAGCCGATACGTCGGAATTGGGTTAGCCGCGGCGCCGCTGCCGCTCCTCGTAGCGAGTTTATTTTTGTTAATCGTACACTTACAGTTATGTTGTCGTGCTTAAAAACACGTCAGCGCACCTCCGTGGATAATATTTAAAAAAAATATCACCAAGAAAGTCATTGGGTACTATAGTACCACGAAAATACTAGGTATTTCTGTCTATACTTTGTCAATTTGACACGTAATGTGACGTCGAAACGTCAAGCCTTTAAGAGCTTGGGGCCCTAAATTTTTCCTTCCCATTGTGACGGTCGCAAGTTATAATGAACATCATTTGTTATAATGAACATACGACAATTATTTGTTACTCGTAACTCGTATGTAGAGTAATCATCAATTTTCCTTTTTCGTCTGTTTCTGTATGAGGCAAATATTTTAATTAAGATCAGAAATTAACAGGTAATGTTTAAAAGAGGATTAGTATAATAACGTTTAACTCCTAGGTAAGATTTTTAAATTCTTAAAATATTTGAAAAAAAAAAAAAAAGGAAATGAATTTGTTAAATATTTTTAAAGCAGGTTCTTCAAAATCTCACGTTACTGGTTCATTCATCATTTGGGTTCATATATTTCTATGCACAGCTTTAGGCTTTACGGGTTCGATTCTCAATAATGGAAAATGTTATGTGAAAATCGTGTTTGTCTAGTGTTATTAATGAAAAAAATATTAAATTTACTTTCTAAAGCCGTGGACCTGGCAGATGGAACGTACGTTGTTTATAATATAACAACGAACCAAACTGAGATTTGAGACAGCAAAATATTTTATTGGGTCATTAAACATGAGACATATTTCTTAACAACGCTGTCTAAAGTGTTTCTCTCGTTTTTTGAATGAATTGAATATCGATCCACATGATTGAGATACACATTGGGGATTAACATTGATATTCTGGGCGTTTAGCGGCTGCGACATGGCTTTGACCCAAACGGATTTGTGTCAAGAGGAATCGATTCACTAGCGTCACTTTAATTTCTATTTTCCCAATGAATTATGTAAAGGTTTAGAAAGCGATGGGCGAGAACAACATGAATCGAGACGATATTCAAACCAACGCGTAAGTCTTTTCCGCCATAATAACTAACCTCAGTTTAAAATTCAAATTGAATTTTTATGATTAAATTTATTTTTAATACTATTCTCCGCACTCAAGGTGAAAATTAAAATGTGATTTTTAGCTTTAAGCCCTGCGGGATTCGAAACTGCATGTTCCGGTTAACGCGACCAGACGCTTTAACGACTAAGCTTAACGATCGATTGGTGCAGGAAGTTTTGTGTCATTTATCTAAAAAAAATCACATTTCAACCTAAATTAATATACGTTTTATTAAACCTACCTGTTTACTTTTTATTTCATTTACCATTTAACGCTTTCAAAGTAGACAATCATCTTCGTACAAAGTTTTGTGTCGTGAAAGAAGTAAAGAAAAAAATTGTATCGTTCAGCGATAAAAATGGCCCTAAATTGTCGCGGGCAATTATGAATACGGTTTGAGCAATTTTATCGCGATGAAGTTGCTTACCTCGGATGTAGAATACTAGAATGGTATTGCCAATTTACCCCGAATGTAAAATATTACATTCGGGGTAAATTGGCAATTCCGCTTGTAATTATTTTTATATTGAGATGCGATGGTAGCTGGTAGACTAATGAAAGGAGGCTTTGCAATTTGATAAGTCCGACGAATATTTCTACTGTTCTGCGTATCTAATTATGTTGGCTTGAAGATATTTGTGTTATAATATTATCGTTACCACCCTAAACAATATGTTAATACTACATTTTACTTTTGCAACCGATGCCATCACAAGTTGAGAAGATTAAGTCATTATTATAACATAGCTAAACCTATTCATGCAAATGTATAATAGCGTTAGCAACTAATCTTTTCCTTAGTGACATCGTTCTTATTACAATGTATTTCTATAACCCCGTTACAATTGTTAAGCAATCAGTATGGTAAAAGGAAAATTGCTATCAGTCGAAATAATTGTTTAACAACATATTTTTAATATTAGGTATAATTATCGCTGTAGTCCAGCCCGTGACCGTATGAATACTGTAAAGCATTCGAAACTTCGGTTGTTTAAAATAAAAATAAGCAGTGATTTAATACGAGCTACTACTTTTAATGAAATGTGTAATATGTTCCTAAATAAAAAGTAAAGAAGTTATACTTAAAAACAGCCTGAATCGCCAAAGAAAAGTTTTTGATTAATTACCCATATATGTGCTTATAAAATAATTATATTGTAAACAAATAAGAGGCAATAGACTTTTAAAGTATTTAATTTATCTCCTCATCGTCGTCTCTGTCGTCGTGGAAACGTATTTTATAGAGTCGCATTATACGTAATCGAGAAATACGTGTTATGTATTTGTTATTGTGCTATTGAAACGAAGAAGGCGAATCGTTGAATTGAACTTGACCTTAGAATTATAAACCGTATATAGGTCACTAGCCAGCTGTGTCTGCGTGCAGACAGCCCGTCAGTTGTAGCGTCGAATAAATAATTTATATATAAACATTCCGTTTATTTTTTTTTTTTTGTTTTAAAAGATGGCCACTAAACAAGAGTGGTAACTAAATGTAATATAAAACTGTCGACTTCAGATATGCTATTGCATAACTTTTATAATCTCAAATTGATTTAATTACTTATCTAACCTTTTTGTGGTCGCACAAAGTAATGTGTAGGTCCTATGTAGTCACGACTCTTTAAGATACTTAAATGTAATTATTACAACAGTCTGTTCCTAACAGACAAGGCGCCCAACTTATTATTATTTTATTTTTAAACTATATTGCATCTGAATTAGTCCAGTGATTTTAACTATAAACTGAAGGGACAAATACAACATCTTAACAGATAACTATATCTTTTATTAAATCATCCATTCATTACAAACTCTTGCAAAAAAGAAACGTTACAGTGTTGGTAACCACTGGAAGGCAGTCACTAGTCGGATGAAACGCATACCAAACAATTTTGAAAAATATTTCTTAACTTTTACAAATACTAAAATAAACCTCGATAATCTAAATAATATCTAGTGACTAGTCTTTTATCTAATCAAGCTACGAGTATGAAACTGTTATTGTAGATTTAACATTATTATTTATTTAAAAGTTAAAAATAGTTTACCGACCAGTGGGGCTGTTACATTAAAGCATAGTCAAAGCTATTACGGGCGCATGCTAGGTATGAGAATAGAAAAAAAAAACGAACCACCTCGAACCGGTTTTTACACCGCGAGTTTTGAACACCGAGGCTTGCTACAGTCACTCAATTTGATGCGTTTGGAATTTGCGAGTGGGGCTATGCAAGAGATATACTCGCAATGATGTTACATACAAATACGAGGTAGATGACGCTAGCGTATCGAAACTGAGGCGCTCAAATTACGCCAATTGGTGTAATTCTATAGACTGCTGTAATTCTATAGACTGCTGTCTTTCTGGACCATACGTTCTATCTATATCATCTGTCTCATTCACTTACATATGTCATATAATGTAAAGCGGAACATTTTTAAGCACCGCGTAGTATGGACATGCGTCATTTATATTATTAAACATCATTGTATACTCGTGCCAAATAATAATATTAATTCTTTACAAGGGACCTAATGCCAAACTTTTTTGTCTAATATTTTAACCGCCGCTGTTCAAAACTCACATTATCAGTATTATGTTTTATAATACCTTTGCTTTAACGCTATCGAAATATTAGTCGTAAAAATTACTTTTTGCTCCATGTGATGCTCCGGCATGACTCCAATTGATTCTTTACTTTCAACATGAAATGCTCTACTCTCAAAATCGTCTCAATGACCATCTTGTGTTCCAACAGAGCACGCCTGCACGTTACAAAAGTCCACTCAAAAGATGGAGTAGTAGCCAAGACGTGGGAATCGCTTATATGTGTACAACACTTACTACTCCGTGTAAGTGCTTCATAAACAATATTATAAGGGTTTAGTATCAGAAAAACAAGCGTGCTTCCCGCTCTATACGATTAGTTGATCATGTCATACGGAAGTGGCCTTGTGCGTGTATCACCGAGCCTATCGGATGACGCGTTCGCCGTCCGCGCAGAAGCGATAATAGACTTCTTCAATTTTATACTCACGCAACAATATGAGATGTCTTTTTATTTGAAACTAGCGACCAGCTCCGGCTTCGCACGGGTGCAATGTATTATACATATAAACCTTCCTCTTGAATCACTCTATCTAGTTAAAAAAAAACCGTTTTAAATATCGAAACATATGTAAGCATACATATGCAGACAGCGGGACAGACGGACAGCGGGACGATTTTTTTTGAGGCTGGATGAACCACTGTTGTATGCTTTGCAGTGAAGTTGCGACTTTGTTGTATACTTTGCAGTGAAGTTGGCAACCGAGCACGCGGTTCACCTGATGCTAAGTGATTACATGGCAACACCTGACGGATTGAGGATGCGTTACCAGTTTATTAAAAAAAAATGTGCCCGGTGCCCCACTCACCACGCGACACGCGAATATACAGCGTGTCGTTACCATCGCGACAGTAAATGAACACACGTCTAACGCTACTTGCAATAATTATAAAAAAATATTAACTTTAAAAAAATCCATGATAAAAAAAAAAATTTCAAACCAACTAATTAAGTAAAAAAGAAACAAAATTTGTAACATCCTATATATCTCGCGCCACAGCGTCGTATTACACCTCTCCTCTCCTTCAAACAGTTTGTTTTGTCTCTTTTAAATTCATTCAACCCATTCATATGCTTTGTGACCTTTACAAATGAACTTTACGTTACAATTTTATACGTAAGGGTGTTCTAAAAATTGTTTGTTTTGGAAAATTTAATAACTCTGTAAATATTGATGTTTAAAGAATTTAAATGTTTAATACAATTTTAAAAAGTTATCCTCTATATGTGTGTTCATTTATTGTCGCGATGGTAAAGACACGCTGTATAAAGCCTGATTAATATGTGTGTAGCTAACTATATACATATGTAAATTCTAAATGCTAACAATTATCGAATAGTATTAAATTTTCGTAGTTTAAGAAGGTACGTACTAAATATTTATTTTTGTATTAAGTAGTATTTGTATTTTATTATAATGCATAAAGTCATAGTATCCGTAAAAGATATTATATTGAAAGGATAACATTTCAATAATAACGGCATGGTATTCATAAACATAACCATTATTATCATGTAAAATAAAAAAAATATAAAATGTTATTTATATTTTCATTGACGTTACACGCCCACCTTGCTAGCTAATGAATATGGAGCCTGTCTGAGAATCTCGTCTCATAATAAAAATCTTGTGCACATGCAGCGGTGTGTTAGCAACAACATCGTTTGCGTATTGAGAATGTTATAATGTTTATCTACTTTTTTGGGTCCCCTTAAGATACTATATTCAGATGACATCAAGTTAGCCTTTGTACAGTTACTTTTTTGCAATTGCAGATATTGATCCTGCGGCCATCCAAACTTCTTACCACCATATAACTTCTATACTGCTGACATCTTGCCTGGAACCATAGCCATCTACCTTGACTGACCACAAATAATAATAATAATAATAATATACTTTATTGTACACCAAAAAATCAAAATGAAAAAGTACAAAAAACAAAATATTTAACAAAATATTGGTCATCAAAAGGCGGCCTTATTGCTACACAGCAATTTCTTCCAGGCAACCTCAAAAAGTTACCAAAAGGAATTGTTGATGGGTAGGATGTACATGAAGGAAAAAAAATAATAATAATAATAGTAAAAAGAAAGTAGCAATTAAAATAATAAGAAAAACATACTTCAAGTGAGTAATCATAGAGTTAAGGGTGAAATTAAAAAATATATGATTCATTAAAAATATTAAAGACATGCTACAACGCTAAAGACAAGATGCGATTAAAATATACGGACGTGGAAAAATTTTAATCTTATCACCGAAGCGATTCGACAAACCATTCAGTGCATAAAAAATAAATAAATTTTAGTATAATGGCAACCAGTTATTGAATATAACAGTTTTCTTGCAGCACAACTAAAGTTTTCTCACGAACCACTTAGACACTCTTACCGGTTGTGTGCGGTTCACTTGATGTGAGGTAAATATCGCTGACCATAGATATCTACATCGTTGGGGTTGCAAATGCGTGGCCAATCTAAAAGAGTTGTTGTTTATGCCACCCATCAGATGAAAGGCATAAGTATAATACTTTCACAAATTGGTCTATGCAGCCGTGGACTACCTCAAACGAGATTGTCCATTCGTGCAACAGCAAAAGCTGTCTTGCGTGTCCCTACTACATCAAAGCCTAATCTTATATTTTAACTATTAAATCAAAAGATATGTACACATTGCAAACCTCAATTGTATTACTTATGCAAAATTAGACGGAAATCAATTACTACCAGATGGCTTCACGTCTTCAACGTCATTCTGTCAACTGTTCGGTAAACGCTACGTTATGTATAACGTAGCGTTTACCGAAACGCTACGTTATACATATTGGGCGTGTTAAAATGTTATTTTGTTGTACGATAGGGGGGGAATAGACGGATGCACGCGCGTCACGTGCCGTGAGCATTGTTACGGGTTCGTGAGGTGCGATTAGCCCCACCGCAGATAACGCACTACCGGGATTTCGCACGTTTTAAAAACATGCTCTTTAGACATATTCTTGTTTTCGCATTCGTGTATTGTTGATATCTTAGTGGTAGTATTTTTATGTAATCTGGCTGGTATGATAGACACCTTATTATTTAATAAAAAAAATAAAAATGGTATACATTTATAAGCGGAATTTGTGGCCACCGGTTCTTGTAATAAGTCGAAAAGTATTTCTTCCAATGGTTATTTCTTTATTTGGAAACTATATCAGGTAAATGTATTGCAAATTTGCAATGATTAGTCAAATATACCATACTAGCGACCCACCCCGGCTTCGCACGGGTGCAATGTATTTTACATGTAAATCTTTCTTTTGAATCCCTCAATCTAGTAAAAAAACCGCATCTAGATCCGTTGGGTAGTTTTAAAGATCTAAGCATACCTAGGGACAGACAGACAGTGGGACGAATTTGTTTTATACAATGTAGTGATGTCTAATTCAATGTGTTTATATGCAGAAAGAATAAAGGCATTAACAGTTCTTTTTTCGCCATGACATACGGTGAAGAAAATCACAAGGCAAATCTATACAAAAACAAAAGTTCCCACGTGCGAGGAACAATCGCGACGGAAAGTTGTGCGAACCGTGTGTCTGGGAGCTCCGACTGCTAGCTGCAAAGCCGACGAAAGCCGCGGGCCGCACGTTGATTACGGATTCCGACGCGAATAGAGATGCGGTGAAATTGGCACACCGTCGACGACATGCTATTTTTTTTAACGCTCAACTGCTATCTTTTGTATTTTTCTTCTGTAAACTGTTATGTTTTTTATTTTTAAAACTAATAAAGTCCAATAAAAAGTATAACTGCATCTTGCATTTCGTGAAAATTAACAGGCAATATTTTATTTTTAGGTTTCCGCACTCAAAGGGTAAAACGGGACCAAACACAAACAAACCTATTACTAAGACTCCGCTGTTCTGTTTGTCTCTCTGTCCGTCTACCACCAGGCATCATGAACCGTGATAGTTACACAGTTGAAATTTTCACAGATGATGTATTTCTGTAGCCGCTATAACAACAAATACTAAAAAACAGAATAAAAAATAATTAAGTGGGGCTCCCATACAACAGACTTGATTTTTTTGCCCTTTTTTACAGATGGTACGGAACTCTGCTTGTGCGTATCCGACTCGCACTTGGCCGGTTATTTTAATATGTAAACTTACCTTACCAGCTTATTAATTAATTCCATAATTGTTTATTCGAAAATGTGCAGTACTTATTTATAACTACATTATCCTGACAACTTATTATCTTCGCATACCTCAGGGCTTATGTTACTTTGTACACATACCTTTGCTTTTTTTTCTTTTCGCGATCTGTGTTTAGTCTTTCGCACTTTTTATTTTTTCAAAGATCACAGTATCACTTTTTCTGTGGCCAAATTAAACATTTTCAGTCTACTCCATTTTATACCCATTTAAACCTAGGAAGCAATTTAGTTGACATAATGAATTAATATTTTTAAATTCTTAAAGTTCTTAAATTCAGGTGTCTGACTTAATTAAAGTCAAACTGAAATTACGTCACTACTCACTACTTTCAAGCCCCTTAACGCCAAGCGCAACCGCTAAAACTAAAGAGCGAGACACTGATACTTTTTATCCCGCTTCGTCCTACGGTAAACGAATAGGCGAGTCCGACGCGGAACGCGATTCAACCGTGAACTGAGCGAAAAAGTTTGCGCGCAGAGAAATTTACTCCATATTCCAGTTTTTGTTTCATGTAAATCGCTTTATAACGGAATTTTAACATCGAACGCGGTGAAATAGAGATAAATGTTATTAGAGATCTACCACGATTTTTCCTCACGCCCCGGGAAATCACGCTCGGCTAAAACGGACTCGCACCAACTAAAACCCCCACGATGTTCCACCTAAGAGCAAATCGACAGGGCCACGGGAACCTCTATATAAGGCACGCTGAATCATTCAGGGCGCCTTACTACTCGGCCCCTATTTCACGGCCAACATACTCCCGACCCGAGTTCATTGCATGTGTTCGGCGTATCGCAATACCGACACTACTGCATCAGAATTGTAGCTCCGCCGAGTCGCGCAGGATAGGGAAAGCGGCAAAACGCAATACCGACTCCTCTTCATCCGCGACTCCTAGGCAGAAGACAGGGAAAGTGCCTCCTCCTCTACCATCCTCAACCTGTCCCCTACAAGCACGCATCCCTATAAGGCCACGCGAGATGCAGCAGCGCGTCTGTAGCCAATAACCTCGTTGCATTTAAAGAAATAGAAAAAAAAAACATCTAAATAACAGTTCATACCACTTTTTTTTCTAAGCAAGTAAGAGTCGTCAACAAACTTATAAACGGCGGTATTCACTTAACATCAGGTGAACCGTCTGCTCGTTTGGCAACTTTTCACATAAAAAAAAAAACTCCACACGCAACCCAACTTCACCGAGAAGATCGGAGGACTTCACCTTGTGGAGTACCGCAACTTGCTAAATAAGAAACATCAAGAAGAGAGCGTGAATACTGACTCTACATACTTTGAAAATACAAACTTTCACACGTTTTAATCGTACCGCAACATTGGGCAACTTCATAAGTATCAGAACTAGTTTAATAAAGGCATTAGCATCACACATAATAAGGCTTGTTATTTCTATTTGACAAAGGGTTTCTAACGGAAAGAACAATGCCAGACAGCAACGATTCCAAAATAATACCTTAGCGTCTTAAGGCGTATTTAATCGCATGCACGCTTCAGTGTGTTGCAATAACTAATTGCTTCCGTGACAAGTGGCGGTGCTCAGCGAGTTCAGCTTATCAGACTTCCCGGCGGGCATTGTTTGCGGGCGAGCCGAGTGCAGCGCGTTCGCGTTCGATGCATCACGCACGCACATCGGCGTTCGCGCTCCTCATCTCCCGCGATACCGTAGCGACGATGATAGCGGGATTAGCGGCTCTCCCTCGGCACGTTCCGGAGATCCTCGGCCTGTTTCGCCCCACTCTACGTGATCACGCCAGCTCTACGAGAGCGAGTGAGACCGCGTCGCCCTCTCTCGCCCCCCACAACGAACCGCCGCTCGGCGTGGCTCGTCTCCGCCCGCTCGGCCAGTCTGTTTCAAGCCTCGCGTGGATACGTTAGTGTCGCTGCCACGCTGTCTTATCAGACTTTTATTCGTTTCCCCTGCGAAAGTCTCGCACTTTTGTGCTCCGAAGCGGGCACCGCGCCTCCACGCTGCCTTTGTGACTGGATGCAACAGTGTTGGTTACAGTGATAGTGCTGTGTGGCTACCGGGCCTGCGTCTTCGCTGCACGGAGTTTATTGGCGTCTTCCTCAGAAAGCCGAGGTAAATACCGACTCTTGCGCTCAGCGAGAGCGGTCGCGCATACGTGGAAAGAAACCGGATTGCGGTGTCGTGTCGTGCTTTCATAAAATCTATCAGCTATTAAAACTGCGGGGTGTCGTGAATTTGAAGTAGGCTGGATTTCTTAGTCATCCGCTATGGATTTCTTAGACGTCGTAAAACGTAGCCATAACGAGATACCTACATATGTACCGTTAGCTGACGTTGCGTATCCGCGATCGTTGTTAGTTTCATTAACGTTATGATATGAGAAACGTTAGAATAGTTGTAACATTAAATTTATCTATATACGCTTCGCTTGCTACAACACGGAAACCTTGTCTGTATTAGCACTCTTCAATGCCACTACTTATCAAGATAATGCCGCGGTCGTTACGTACGCGGAAGTAAAACTTTATTGTTCCATAATCGTGGAACGTTGAACATCTGGTGGTCGTTGAATAAACTTAGCGGGTTTGATAAGTATCGTCACTTTTACTAAAAAACGTGTCTGTTGCCGTAAAATGTGTATGTAGAAGTAAAATGATGATCTGATATTTGTAAATCACGTTTAAACCTAACTGTTTGTTTAAAAATTCCCTCCAGTGTGTCTGAATGGGCGTGGCAAGTGGCCAAGTGCCTCAAGGCTCACGGGGACTGGTTTTTAAATCGTGCATGAGTGTGCACACTTGAGAAATTTCGACATCACCAATGGAGAAAAGAGTCGGCCACTAGGCCCTCTCCATAATCGAATCATTGATCATTGATTGGGCAGATTTCGTACTCTCTACGCTCGGACGACAAAAGTCCTCTTTGCACTGTCAATCATAACGCAATAGAAAGTTAATGTAGTATTGTTGATTGATTTCGATTCATACATGATTTCCGTTCAAGTCTTTTTAAATTAAGTTATTTAAATTAAGTAATTATTATAATTTATTGAATAAACGAATTTAGACTTTGAATATAAAAAGATGGCTAGTTTCAAAATATAAAAAAAAACAAGATTTTCATAGGGATTTTAGAATGATTCAATCAATCAATCAAAAATCTTTATTCAAATAGACGCTTGCGCGTTCTTATGAATCGTCAAATTTTACATAAAAAATTACACATATTAGATTTGCTTAATTATCTGACCTATGAGTACACCTGATTAATATTTTGTTATTTTTGTTGATTGGCACGATGCTCGTTTAATTGTTGAATTTGTAACTAAAAGTTCATTATTTTATTGATCTAACATAACGTATAGCTGCATTCTCAAACATGAACATTTGCTATATGGCTTTCACAACATTTCATCTATTTTTAGCGGTGCGATGTGAGCGTCGCGGGCGGGGCGCGCAAGTAGGTCGCGATGCTAGTGTTTCGTTGCAGCCGTACCTGCGCAGGCGGCGTTCGATTCTTTTGGCGCCAAAAGCAGCAACGTCAAGATTCTTAATTTTTTTTAGGTTATAACTATACAGCAAGGTGACTTTTATGCAGGATATGAAATTGGAAGCACATCTCCATAGATGTGCTTCCAATTTCAAATTCCTTCCAATTTAAGAAAAACATTAACTTTAGTGCCATCACTAAAGTTAACGTTTTCCTTTACATAATAAACTCATTATATATTGTAAAAATTTGTGCGCTAATTAATAATAGAAGGAACTTATTTAAAAAAATTAAGTCCTAATAATAATCTATATGTACTTATAGGTTTGTTTTATTTTAAATAATTCATTTACTTTGTTTGTTTATTTGCGATAGAATTATTACGGTAACCAAATGATATAAAAATTAATTATGAAATAAATAAACACATTAGATCTAACTGTATAGCGAAGATGTAAATATAACCTTCGGGATTGAAAATAACAATGTAAAGGCTAACGATACATCGATTTATGCCATAAGGCATAAATATTGCGTTAGTAACCTCTCAACTCTAACGTTATAATCATAATTATGACGAAGACTAGAAAACCACGCGACGAACATAATTTTTTATGATTTCATAAAAAAAATGATATATCGGACAATCGTCTATTCTACAAATATTTTCTCTTCTTATCTATACAGATAAATAAAATTGAAGTGTCTGTTTGTAATATTAAAATAACCGCTTTTTATTAAATGCATATGGATGTGTACACGGTACATATACCAAAATAATTTTTTTTATAATTTTTGTCTGTCTGTCTGTCTGTCTGTTTGTTCCGGCTTAATCTCGATAAGGCTACTTTTATTTTAGATTTTTTTTTATTTTAAATTCCACGTGGACGAAGTCGCGGGCACAGCTAGTAATTAATAAAATTCGCTTTATTATGGTGCCGTTGGTCCTAGTAACTATTTTTGGAACAACGTAAATATTAGATCACATTGATATTAGCCGGATATATTTAATATGATACTAATATTATGATCTTATGATGTTGACGATGATTGAGCAATTGCACTCACGTAACACGTTTTAAGAAACTCTAATGATTACTACAAAGTTTCTCAGTTCACGATTCTCTTGAATTTCTTTTTGAACGCAAAAACGTTCTTTGGTGGTCTTAATATTGATATCGCGACTGATATTCCACGAAAACTGCTTTTAACATTTTGTTACCGGCAATATTTTTCGAGGAATCTCCAAATAAAAACGGGCCGGGAACCAGAATATGTTGATGGGTGGAAGTTAATCTGATTCACGCATTCGAATAATTTTGCTCGTATTTAATTTAAGAGGGAACGAGTATGTTTATAATTGTTTTTACGACGATGCGGGATTTTTGTCACGGCGTTTTCTTACGTTCCGATCTCGAATCGAATCTATGGCGGGTTGGCGGTAGTGAATGACCGAAATATGGCGTGAAAGATAATTTCCCGCAGTCCATGCGATGTCGTCAGCTGATAGGCTGGGGTCAATGGCCGCGACTTTGTCCCGATGCCCGCGCACTTATCGTCCTGCACGTTACGAGGTCGAAGGGTTATCGGACTATTATTTTTTTAATCCTTTTCAATAATTCGGCCTATGTCGAAGGAAACTGAAAACGGCTATTTCAAATAGTATTTTAACGATAACTGTGTTCGGGCTTTAGTATTTTTCAACTACGACCTAATTATCTGCGTACGACTATGTTTGTTCCAATTACACAGGAAAATTGTAAACTTAACTTGATTTTTCGTATCGTGAAAATACAATATGGCAATGAACACAGTGGTTATAAACCCGTTTATCGGTTATTGACAGTTATGTGGCGGTGTCAGATAACGACACCTGTTGATATGCTAATTAATATTTCGCATAAGCAACATTATAAAGCAGATGTCAAAAATAACACATAATTTATGTCAAATACTATTAAAAATATTTAGTTAGAAATATTTTTAAACTTAAATCCTACGTTTAAAAAAACACGTACAAAACGACGTAGTGGAGACTTATATAAATCAATACGTTAGTTTTTTTGAATTAGATGTAAATTATAAACTAATGATAATAGCGTGAGTGTATTATAAACAAAAGTAGATTGGACATCATGTTCATTATTGACGACGTTATTAACGTTACGAATAATATAACGTATTTAATTATCAAGTCGACGTCATTTGTTTTTAATAAATCGCACTAGCACTTTGCCGCCACCGCCGTTTTTAAAGCAACGTGCACAGATAATGCATAACAATCTAATCGCGACGTCACCGCATTTTATCAAACAGGCAATGACCCCGTCGGATTTGCCGTAGCACAAAGCCGTTCGTCCTCGCCTATTGTCACCTTCGGTACAGTCTCAAATGCACATATTTGATCAAGGAATAAGAAAGAATACGATTCTTTAAAATATCTACATACAGCCTTCAATGTTCACTACGAGTGCGTAAGGAAGTCTAATTCGCGGTGCAAAAAATTAGTGTGCCCTTTTCGTGTAGAGCGGACCATAAAATTGTTTCCAAATACACGATAAATGTGTGGCATTGACGAAGCGATCGGGAGAAATTTAAAAACGTCGAAAGTAAACACTGTCTCTACCGACCTCTACTAATATGTTCAGAATGTTACCATACGAATGCAATACGACTAGCAAAGATATTTGCGAAATGCCAAACATGTTGCATAAAATTCCATTAAGGTATTAATAAAAGGCAATTGAAGGACAAAGGACATTTGATATTAACGTTTTTAAATCATTTCCTTACAAGTAATACAATACGCCATTCTTGTTTACTTTTGTCAATAGACCATGTTAAATAGTGGTGCAGTAATCGAAACACGATGATATAAAGATAGTTTTGTCTATTTCGATTGCGACCAAGGCCTATTGACCTTATCTCACTTGCGAATGTGCCGACATCATTTGTCAAATCGCTAATAATACATGGGTCAATTACCTATTTAATACCGTCATCGTAAAGTGATCGCGGCCATTATAGAGGGAAAGAATAATTGAGTTATCGTCTCAACTGCCTTCGCCGAGTGACGTCACGTCCCCGCGAATCTGCCGACAAGGTTGTCCGTTCGGCAACAAAGTACGTTTTAGAGACGTATCGTTGCCGCGGCTTCTTTAAAAATAATACACTAGGAGCTAGACACTCCTGGTTTGGTGATCCACCTGTTAAATGTTTACTTGTGGACGTCTTTAAGACTGGTTGGTTTACGGATTCCTTTGCGTTTCTCTTAACCGATTCCGCCCCGGTTCGCATCGCACACGAAATGGAATACTACAGCTTTACGTCGTTATTCTTTGAGGCCGTGGTCCTCCCCGCGCGGGCCTGCCCATTCGTGCAACAGCAGAAGCTGCTGCGTGCCCTGCCACTGCATTTTTTTAATGGGTGGCAAACGAGCAAGCCTGATAGTAAAAGGCTGCCACCGCTGGTGTACAATTCACTAGATCAAGAGTTCGATTATTCATTTTTAGGACAAAACTAGCGGTTAACCTCATTTTATACTTGTTTTATGCACCACTTAACGTTTGCCTCTGAATATTACTGTTTTTAAAAACAGATATTAAATGGAAAGTGCATTATCCATTAGAGATACATGTATAGACAAATTACTGTAAATATTTATAAGTAACTAACTTGACACATACCATTATTAAACTACGACGCTTTTAAAACGAAATTTATTTAGAATTGTCGTTTTATCGATTAGTTTTAGTAATATCGATATCTTTATGTACTCCACGGAACGTCCCCATGCAGTAATTGAGCAAGACTGCCATATACGGCGACATGATTCATGGTTTAACGCCAACATTCAGCCGTCTGATTTACTAACGTTAATTCCTACCATGCCCAACATCTCTACGTGTAGTAACATTAACTACGATCTATCTTTGGATATTCATAGCGCTTTAAATCGATTTAATAATACGATAACATCGAAAATCAAGTCATATTTGATGGTTCTTGTGTATAATGTAGATTAAAACTTGTTCGAAGGCCACCACAGTGCTAAGATAGGAGCAACACAATGGAAGTAAGAACCGGCCAAGTGCGAGTCGGACTCGCGCACGAAGGGTTCCGTAACATTATGTATAAAAACGACAAAAAATATCATATCTGTTATATTGGAGCTCCGCTTAAATATTTTTCTTTGTTCTGTTTTTAGTATTTGTTGTTATAGCGGCAACAGAAATACATCATATGTGAAAATTTCAACTGTCTTACTATCGTGGTTCATGAGATACAGCCGGGTGACAGACGTACAGACAGTCAGAGTTATAGGGTTTTTTAACCCTTTTGGGTACGGAACACTGATAAAGACTTCACTTTTAACTTACTAATTTTTACTTCTAAATTTTGCGATATATATCTAAATGTAATGATAACAAAAATTTTCGTCCATATTTGTTTTAACCACTTTTAACTTTCATTAAAATCCATTGAACCTATACAAGACAAACAGACGGACCGATATTCCACACACGGACATCTTCTTGGTGATATTTGCAAAACGGAGGTCGCAAATCGTACATTTATATTCCAAAACGTTACTCCACGCGTATCGTAAAAAATTATTAATCTTTCTATTGGGTTTTTGAAGAATGTATATTGCAATTTATAAAAATAAGTGTATAATGGACATTCGTTTTGTTTACGGTCCCACTCTTTTACTAGAGTTCGGCTAAAGTTAAGTAATTGACGCTGCCCTGGACGTTCACAACTCTTATGTGATGTGACATCAAATTGACAGACGGTAACTAGCTAAACTTCGGCTACCTCACTTTGGTTACCTCACTCACCACTTGGATATATATAATTCTACCTTTTGCTGTTCTGTAACGCCGTGTGACAGACGACACCGTTCATACAACGGCGGTATTTTATATATTGGCAGTTTCTCAGTAAAATATCGTTTCTATAGTATATTTTCAGAAGAAAAATATAACGCAGATTGATAACGGGTCGTGCACAAATACTAAATAACGACAACGATACATTGTTAATAATAGCATCACGTGAATATAACAATAATATTAAACATTTATTGTTTAAAAGTGATTGGTTGACAGTTATAGTTACGAACCTGATTAACGACGTAGACAGTAGACACGTCGATGCGATCAGAGAGTTGAAAATACTCGGACAAAGTGCGGTTGCTGTAAACAATTCAATAATGATCATTTAGAAGTATTGCTCTTTGAAACCTTTAAACGTAAACAAAACGTGTTGATGCAAACGGCTTTATTTTAAGACGTTACGTCATCAGAACGGCATTATTGTTAATAATAATAAACGAATAAATACGAAACGGTTGCCAGTTTTGTGTTTTGATCGTACAATCTAATTAAAAATTACCAACTAGAGTCAAGCTTTCATGAGTTCATAACATATTCTCATATAACTTTATTTAAACGAACTTGCTGCTAGGGTCATAAATATTGCGGCTCGTAAAACGCTACCTCCGTCTATTTAAGATGGGAAATACTCATATTCCTACGTTCAGCTCTCATTGTTTTGATCGAACATCAAAGTCACAGTAGAAATTATTCAATTTAGTCTGGTTTCACAAGCTTTTCAACATCAAAAATTGCCACTTTTCCTCTCATAAAGAAGTATGTGTGTACTTATGGATGCACGTAAGAAGTTATACTTCTCTAGCGTAACAAAAAGAAATAATAAATTTCAATATATATTTTTCTTTTTTTACGCATAAATTGTATCCCCTGTGACAGTATTCTTATTTGTGAAAAAGACATTAAATGCAACGGTTTAATTAAATAACTTGGAATTATAGGTAAATGTCATAAAGTAGTTATTGGTTGCCAAGGTAATAACTAACGTGAAGTTGGTCGAAGTAGGTCGCTTTGCAACCAATTTCATCATGTCGCTTTTTGGCTGTTGGGCAACCTAAACACGCCAAAAGAAGTATAACTCAAAATAACTTTTTGTTTCTTATATGTTAACAACATTTTTACACAATGTTATTTCTCTTTTTAATACTATAGGATAAGACAATCCTCTCTTGAGTGTGTTTTACAAGGGCAAATAAACAAATCCGGAAAAATGATCTGTGGATGACTCAAATCTTTAGTCCGGAATCAAACCCACTAACCGCTTCGTCGAAGTTTATCACTCAGAAACTGCGCAAAACCAGTAATATATGCCTTACACGAGCTTTTGTATAGACCATTCATGTTAAAGCATTTTTCTGTGACATCAGATAACAACAGTTAGTTCGCCTAAAGCTGCTGCTAATCATTATCAATTTAAAGCCGAACTCTCGTGCCCCAGTTTATGCCTCGACCTTTATGCTCATGAATATAAATAATTTTTGTCGATCGATTTCACTCGCCGACTAGCCAAAATGCAATATAAGACTATGAAGATGACTAGATGTTTGGGGCTCGGAAATAAAACTACGTACCTACTTAAAACAAATTCAATCAACGAATCTTAAGAATATTTTTTGTTTAATACTTAAAACCTAAAAGAGCACGTGGAGCGAAGACGATTGCATAATGTGAAAATGTAAGAATAGAAAATTATTTTTATCCCATGTTGGCACAGGCACAAAATAAATACAACTAATGTTTCTCATGTTTGTAGTTAGACAGGGAAGTATATTGAGCCAAATGGCGTTAATCGTTACTCCTTACACCTGCCATTGTCAATAACATAGATAAAGAAACATTCACTTTTGTACAAACAATAAAAATGCAAATGTAAGCATTTCAGTTAAAAGCAATGAAAATTATTACAACAAGGATAGTACAAAACGGAATAGTTTAGTTTTTTCGTAAATCAAAAGTGTATAATATAAATATATTATATATATACTACTTACAAATAATTCAGGTATTTTTAAAAATGTGTATGAAAAAGAAATATTTTCCGTTCAGTTCGGCACATTCCGAAACGCTTTCCGGATACGTCTGCGAAACTGCCCAAGTGACCTCAATTGTTCCGTATCAATGTCATTTGTTAAACATTTAAAATTCGAATAGCTTTTAAGCGACTGCAGAACTGTTGACATTGAATAATGTTTCTTTTTTTTTAATTGCCAATGCATTCGTAGTGTATAAAATCGTAAGATTATGTGTTTTATTTGTGCCATATGTCTGAATAACCTACATACCTATATGTTTATCATTATTATTTATTAAATTTACTACTGATATGGATTTCTTCTATTTAAATAGGTATACACATTGTTAATTAAACTATTTGTTTTAAATTATTTGAGGTTGCGAAAACTTTACAACTTTCATACTACTCATTCATCTACTGACAACTTCCCGCTTTGCCCAACTATCATCAGATTGTCTTAGGTTTTTGAAATGTTTTTATTCAGACTGTTAAAATAACCATTGACAGTATCAACTGAAAAACATCTGTATTTGTGGATTTACATTACCTGAATTTAAAAATAAAATCACTAGCATTCAAAACAAAAAATACACGAATATATTTATACATTCAGACCTACATTAATACAGTTTAAGGGTATGATGAAAATTATAAAAAGGGAGCCGTATTTTATGTTTATTGCAAAATTAAGTACCTTCTTAACCTGAACTTGCTGGATACACAATCGCTTCATAAAAACATTGCGAAATACTGCTATAAATTCATATCCGAACATATGTATTTATTTTGACCAAATAAGACGTACAAGTCTCTACCTTATGCAGATTTTTCTAAAAGACATTTTATTACGCACCGTGAAACCTACACGCGGGTCGCGGAATTTGCATTGCGCAAATCCCGCGCACAACCGGCACAATCTTGGCACATACTAAATAAAGAAACGAAAGTAATCTCGCACCACCATAACCGACGGACGTGTGCGGTTATGAACATTGGCCGGGTTGCGCATTTAGACACACAGAATGAGCGGCGCGATCGGCCGCTGCGCCGTCCACTTTCACCGGCCGCCATCTTGTCGGCCCTGTCGCGTTTGGCGCGCTCATTGAGGAATTGGTGCGCCTATTGTTGCGCCTCGGCATTGTCGCGCGACGTCACGAGGTGTCGTCGAAGGCGGGAAACGATAGAAGTTTTTTTTTATCCAAGGCTAAATTCGATTTCGTGAGCACACCTTGAATCGCCCCAACCACTACATCATGTTTGATACACCACAGATCCTTACAAAAGAACACCGATTCCTCCCAAGGATGATTCGCGAGGCTATTGAAATTATAAAAACATTCGTATTACCATAGAGAAGAGGGGTTGGGTTCTAACATCAGCATGGGTTGGCCTATCAATAATTAAATTAAATCAAGTCCCAAACAAACTACAACTCCAAGACAAGATAAGATACATTTAGTATCTTATCTTGTTCACCCGTCTGCATAGATTGGACCAAAATAAATAATTTAAAAGCGTCAAACGCCTCCGTCTGGCCAGACCATGAATGCTGTAATGGGTTCGAAACGTAGAGAATTCTAATTAAAAATAAACTCGATAAATCCGTAAAAATAAATTCATTTATAATATATAATCGCGTAAATATATGAATTATCATTATTTAATTGACTTTTAAAGTTTTAATATCCAATTTAATTTATGGAAGAAATTCTCCACCTAGAGCATGCTCTACCTAGAGCATTCTCCCCTAAATAATTATCTATCCTAATTTATTATATTAAGCATAGAACACCTACTCTAAGTTAGAACGGTAAAAAAATATTTATTCATACAAATCAAATCCGGGTTTACGAAAAACCACCGTTTAAATAAAAAAATTAAAAACTAAGATTAAGAAATATTTTTTACAATCGTTACGGAAGATTAGGCAGAAGAGCGCTTGTATTCGCTTTAAATTCGATATACTGGAACAGTCCGACTTTAAATCCAAATATTGGGAATTTTTATTTTAAATTCACCGACTGAGGTGCCTGACGGTGAGGCATAACATCAACAAATGATCTTACGGAGAAATACATACATCGTCTATTACATAAAGTGGGAACATTTATTAGAAGGCTCATTAGATTACTTTACTACACTTGTTTACTTTACGAAAATTGCAATAACAATAGATGTTTGAAAGAATACAACGAGTCCTCTCTACAGATAGAGTTATGGTGTTTCTTTTAAAAAAGTATTACTTATTCACATTACTACTATTACTATTGAGTTTTATTTAAACTTAATAAGAATTAATTTTCAATGCAATGATTTCGGATTCAGTTATTCCTACAAAAGAAGTAGCATAATAAATACGGAAGAACGTTTCGATATCTACGTAGCGAGTCTCTCCAATTAGTCGTCAGACGTCTTCAATGCGCTCAAGCTGTAAGGAAATCTCGCAAATTGGCATTCAACGGCTAACAAAGAAATAAATTGCCGTCTTTTCCCACAATAATACTCAAAGTCTGAAGGCATTTTATGGGTTCCGTAATTCCTCGCCCTTTGAAATGTCGCAACCTCAACGTGACAAATTTTATGATTCATTATATTTTTATCATGCTAAGTAACTGTGTAGCTGGCTTTCTAATCCACCGATTTAATATAAAAATACTCCGTGACAACGTTCTAAAGAAGTTCCTATAATATCGGATACATTATAAAATTTGAGCGATTGCAGACCTCAAATCGCACGCAAAAAATAATTGAGGTTTCTACTTAGAAACAAGAAATTCAAGAAAAACTAAGAATTATTTATTAACAAAACCAAAGTCGTTTTCAAATATCTCACTATACATTTTCTATTTGATTTTGAGGAGTTCCCTGATGTGTAATGCATTATAGCTATAAAATTAATCTGGCATCACATGGGAGCTAAACGTAACCCAAGCTAAAAATATTTTTTTAAATTGGTTCATAAATTACAAAGTCCTGAGGTGACAAATCATAAAAAATACAATCAAATAGAGAACCTCTTCTAGTTATAAAGTCTGTTGCAAAATACTTTTATAACATTCAACAAACATTAACATAAATTAATATTCTCATTAATTTTATAAATATTCTTTCAAACATGATTTATTTTTAATGATAAAAAATGCATACTAAACTTTTATAAAAGCGGGCAACTTTTATGGAAGTTATACTCTTTTGGCGCGTTTGAAAAAATTTTTCAAAGTAAAATTTTTACGATGCGCGCGAACACCGGCGGCCAAAAAGCGACTTATTGAAGTTGGTTACTGAGCGACCTACTTCGCGGTATTACCATGGCAACCAACAACTACTTTTTGATAGTTACCTATAATTCCAAGTTATTGAATCAAACCGTTATCAATCGCATTTGATGTCTTTTCCACAAACAAAGAATACTGGTACAGGGGATAGTAAATTTTACTCATTTTTATTTTGTTACGCTAAAGAAGTGAAACTTCTTCCGGGCGTACATAAGTTCACACATACTTTTTCAATTAAAATAACTACATACAACACTTCATACTTTTTTTTAAGTTATAAAAAACACAATATTAGAATTTGTGTTTTTATAACTTAAAATTTATTATAATTAATGAATATACTTTATTAACAACACTACAATACTGGTCGAAAACGACTTTAAATATAAAAAACGAAACGTGTTCGGTTGTAAGCCGGAATTGGTCGCTTAGCAGTTTGTTTTTGTCGTCTTCGGGACGCCAACGTCCAGAACAAATGGAGCCATTACGGTCCCGGTGAAGGCTCTGTTATTGAATACGGCCGGACTTTCTGAATTATCTATACTTATTTGGTTTGCTTAACGTTGTGTGACAGTCACCTCTATTGCTCAAGCTTCTGTTATTTCTTTTACAAAGCGTATTGACAGGCGTAGAGTCGTCGCGTACCTTATGTTGAATTTGTGTCTTAAAAATTAGCAACGAATAGTAACTATTTCAGGAAATGCGTTGAGATTAAAATGAATTAATGTTTTATGTCTGTCCTATTTAATAATTAACGCTTTCCCGGGTGGCGAAATTGTTGATTTGAAAAATGTTGTATTTTGAGATGTACTACGGCAAATATTATAGGGTAATAATAGTTATACAAACTGGAATAAGTAAGTTTTAAATATAATATTTATAAATGTGCATTAATAAATGTAGACGCATTTATTAAAACATATTTGTAAAGAAATTTATAGTTTTATTCGCCCCAAGAGGCACAAATGAAACAATATATGAAATTACCTGCAGCTGAAAATATTTTTTCTAGTTCGTCGTTTTATTCTTCCAATGCACACCTATCTCGCATTCACCTCCATACAAAGGGGTTACGTGCATATTACTCACTTTCATTAACGGATGACGTCATCGGGGCATACTAACTTCGACCGAGTGCACTTTGCACAGCTGTGTACACTATCCGACACCAATGGCATTTTATTTAACCCAATAACCTGCCAACAGCTTCAGTGTATTTTATCTTAGGAGCATATCGCGTAATTAACGATAGCGTAATTGTGTTACTACATTGGCGATGCACCTTACTAACCAGACAAAGTGCGAAACACACACAAAAAACATAAATCCACTTTGCACTTGCGCCCGGTTAGGCCGTGGTACTTCCGGGCGAGCAAAATAATTGTCGTAGAAAGTTGTGAAGTGAGCAGGCGGTTCACGTGATGTTAAATGATTACAGCCGCCCATGGACATCTGGAACACCGGAGAACGGTGTAGATACGTTGACAAACCTATTAAAAAGTTTGCCTCGGTTACCTTACTCACCAGATGAAGTTCAGAAGTAAAATACTTTCATCTTACGCCCGTCTTCTGTCGTGGCACTTCTCGTTCGCCGGACGAGCCTGACCATTCGTGCAACATCAGAAACTACTGCGTTGACCTTTTGATGGTAAAACAAACCTTTGTAATATAATCAAAATATAGCAAAATAAACATTTACAGTTTGAAGGTCATGTTTAGCAAATTGCAGCGGGATCGTACCTATCGGCTTGTACGAGAGTTTTCCATTTTTTTATGTGAAAAGTTGCCAAGCGATCAGACGGTTCGCTTGATGTTAAGTGAATACCGCCGCCCATGGACATCTGCTTCACCCGAGGGTTTCAGATGCGTTGATAACCCCTTGGAAATTGGGCTCCGGCCACCTCACTCACCAGACGAAACGCGAAAGTATTATACTTCCACTTTACGCCGGTCTTCTAAGAGGACGTGGTAGTTACCAGGACGAGCCTGTTTTAACAGTAACATTATGACATCATCCGTCTTATTGTACAGAACCGTAAACCGATAAAAGTTAACGGCGCGACGACCGCATGTATAATGTTTAATTTAATACTTAATTTAATGCATATTTTTCTTCGGACGAGATGTTTAATGGAATGCATTATTGTTTCAGACGGCGGCCGTAAGGAGCTATCAATAATAACATTAACAAGTAAGTGTCGAATATGTTTAAACAGTTGCTAGCTAGCTCTTGGTAGCTTTAGGGATATCGACCGACCTTCGGTTACGCTGAATATGCATGGGTCAGTAATGAATTTGCTACAGTTTTCCTGAATGCCGTCAGACTACATACAACGTCGCCAGTTCGAAGGTATCTATCTGGACACAATGGGCTACGATTTGTGTCATCTACAGCTTAAGGCCGGTTCAAACGAACGTGACAGACCTGCATAACCCGTATGTCAAACATAATATCGATCTTAAAGCAAATTTTAATGCTTTTTCTCTCCTGTCATTTGAAATGGTGAAAATATTTTGGAAATTAAACAAAATTTGCCTCGAAACTATAAAGTTCACGTTACTTGTTATGTGTTTTATAAACCTAATTAATAATATACATAATTTAATAGTAAAAACAATGGTAACTGAATATTGAGTAAATCTGGTACAATTTATATTCAGAGGAAATTAGTTCCATTAGTTTTGGCGCAACGCAATAAAAATAACAAAACAATGTAGTTAATAATAAAAAGGCAACTGTCCTGTTTTCAAGATTTCATCTACTTTATGATAAAAACATGTTTGACGTACAGTTTATCACGTCACTGCATCGAATATAAATAGAATAAAAACCTGCTTAGAAATATTTCGATTATTGCATGTTTAAAAAAAATTCTCTGTAAGAAGATGAATTCGTAAATAATGGACAAATAAATATTAGAACTTTTGAAAAAGTAAAATTAAACAAACTGTCGCTACCCGGCGTTCGAATATTAATTGATCAAATCTATAAATTAAATGTTAATTTTTTCTTTACTTTTTTTTTCGTTAGGTATGCCGTGATTGGGTTTTAGCGAGCAAGGACGCCGTATACCGAATTCCTGGCCATTTTTATTGTTGCATTCCATTCGTGTGTTTTATAGTTTAGAATAACAGACGCACGCTTGTTCGCTGACTGCGGTGATGTCAGACACCGGTAACAATAGAACCGAGCTGTGTAGACATCGATATCTGTGTTCGAAATTGTTTTTTTCTAACACTGAAAATATATCAAACGGTACAATGCCCGCGTAATTGGTAATGTAATTTTGGTATGGCATTCTGTACATGTCACGTATGTATATTTCTTTTGTAGAAACCCACCAGTGACCTTCAATTCTTTAGCTTTAGATGAAGTCAGTCAACCCCGAGTATAAATCAAAATTTATTAAGTTAAATGTTAGTAGAATTCGTAGCATAGTGCGATATTATGCTGCAAAGTTATTTCTCACGATATATAAAATTGCATTATTTTTATTTATCTTAGTCCTTGCGCACTTGAATCAATATTACATAATACTTAAATCACAGTCATCACTTAAATGTTAAAACTGTCACCGAAACCCGTCTTTCCAATTTAGAATACACGCAATTCATTTGAATAACAATTACAATATGTAATTGTTGTAAAGGTCAAAGCTTCGCTAACAATAACTGCATCTCAGGAACAGCGTAGTCAAACATTCTCAACCGACTTCAAAAAAGGAGGCGGTTCTAAATTTCCTTCTTATTTTTTTTAATAATGTACACATTCACTTAATTACACATTATTATGGCTTCGTGTTCTCAAGGGTCTGCTGGAAGAGAACTTTTTTAGGGTTAAGCTCGCCTTTGTACATTATGTGTACAATAAAGTAAAATAAAACTTTCTATACATCAGAACTCCGTCATTTGTGAAGCGATTTTAAAAATTCTGTTTAACATTGGTTTCGTTTTAGTTTCCACGTGTATCCATATTAATTTGATTAGTATTGGACTTTCTGCAAAATGGAACATATAGTGAGTGAGATATTAGAATTCGGTTTAGTTTTTTGTCAATAAGAATATAAATCATGCTCAGTCGCAGACACGTAATAAAAAAATCTCTACGTTTATTCGAACCCACCAATGTTGCGTTTGTGAGTCTGAGAGAAAAAAAATGAACGGCCGACTCCGGAAACGTGTCGACAATAAAGTTATGACCTCGCTTTCAAAAGGGATTTAAAAAAAATCACCTTTCTGCTACAAAGGACTCCATGCACGTGTTCCCGCGGGAGCGTCCCTTTCAACTTGCATCGTCAGACCTGCACACCGAATCCTTTTCACTTTTTTTACATTACACTTCACCTGTATTCTTTTTAGGGTTGTGTACCCGGTAAAATGGGTCCCGTTTATGTAGTACTAAGAATTCGCTGTCTGTCTGTCTGTCCGTGTGTTGGCTGATCCGTGATAGTAAGGCAGTTGAAATTTTCAAAGATGATGTATTTCTGTTGCCGCCATAACAACAAATACTAAAAAAGAGAATAAAAGATATTTACTTGGGGTTCCCATGAAACAGATATGATTTTTTTCCCGTTTTCATAGATAATGGTACGGAAGCCTATGTGCGCGAGTCCGGCTCGCATTTGGCCGGTGTTTTTAGGGTAGAAGGTCCCACGACAGTTCTTTTGCCCTTTAATGTAATGTCATTAACGTTTGACACATGTATATAAAAATATTCCTAGTATAGGCACATGAATAATTGCTAATTATTTTACATTATCTGAAAATCTTGATAAGTAGATTAGATTCGGTTTTAAAAAAAATACATCTAGCTAACGAAAAATCGATCTAGCTAGGTTTAATTTTAATAAAATGTGTTTTTATCCCTGTTTTCAGGGAATGAAAAACATCATTCCAATATGACGGTAAATTTCGCCGAAAAAAAATCGTTATAATAGCTCGGTCGGTAATCGGGCGGCCCCGAAACAGAACGCCGCGGTTCGTGTTACGATCATTTACACACTTATTTTTTTTACTTTTTTTCTATACCAGATCATTGCTTTCTTTATTTTTTATTTTTTTATTCCAAAATACACGATAATCCAAATATACCAAAAAAAGGTATATCGTGTATTTTGGTGGTAAAGGTCCTCCAGGTACTTAATTATTTAAATTAACGTTTCTATCTGTCAACCGTAACACCATGGGTCTTAGTGGATGGCAGATGTAGATAACATTCCTTTTTAATTTGGTAACGATAGTAAAATAACAACTTAGTTCACTTGTGTTGTCTTTTTCTGGTTGAATACTCGTAAGACAGCTTAAACAAAATAAGCTTAAAATCACAAAACGCCGCCAAACTCAAGTTTCACTTAAAAAACCAAAGTGGAAAACGATATTCCGCGTATGGTAATCTATACAGTCTAATCAGATAAATAAAAATCTTTTTTTTAAATGCTTATGGATGGTATATGTATACATGATACATATACCAAAATAACATTTTTTCCAATTTTTGTCTGTCTGTCTGTTTGTTCCGGCTAATCTCTGGAACGGATGGACCGATTTGTACGGGACTTTCACTGACACGTGCACGGTTCAATAGTGGCAATTGAAATATTAAATTGAAATTATATAACATTTCAAACACGAAAAAACGATTTTAAAAACAGACACTCAAAATATAATATTACATTCGAACATAGGACATCCTCTTGTTTTGAAGTCGGTTAAAAATTAGCTAGTTTATAATTATATTAGCGTCCAATTTAGCGCGCCACGACGTCACAAGCTCACAGTACGTTACTCTCCCCTACGCCTACAGATAAGGAGGCAGTGACACTTGGAATCACCTTGGTTTATTTTCTGCCCCGCTCGGAACACCTTGCCTTTCTTTGGGATATTGACGCGAGGAGCGATTGGATTGGAACGAACAAACATTGTTTTTCCAATAATTCCCTCGCCTTCGAACAACATGTTTTTATTAAAATTTTGTAGAAAAAAAAGCACGAAAAATAAGTTAAGAAAGTTTTTCGAAGGGAATCGAACCCACGTTTTCGGGATTCGCGCCCTGACGCTTTAACATTATTTAATTATTATATTGTTCTATTCATTGTCCAACAAATTCTCGCTAATTAGGCTTACTCATCCATTATTAATTCATATTAATCTTATCCTTTAAACGAGCAATTCTTGTGTGTACATATATAATCGGAATCTCGGAAACGTCTCCAGAGATTTCCATGAAATTTAGTATGTGCGTAGATTCGGAAGCGAAAAACCGATCTAGCTAGGTTTCATTTTTAGAAAATGTCCTTTTATCCCTGTTTTCAAGGAATGAAAAATATCATTTCGAATATGACGGTAAATTTCGCCGCAAAAAATAGCTCGGTCGGTTAATCGGGCAGCCCCGAAACAGCCGGCCGCGGTTCGTATCACGATCATTTACACACTTAGTTTTTTTACATTTTTCTTACTAGATCATTGCTTTCTTTATTTTTTTATTTTTTAATTTCCAAAATACATGATTGACCAAAAAAAAAACCGACCAAAAAACCGGTGCTCCAGGTACTGGATTTTATAAGATAATAATTGATTTCTTTTCTTTTTAGCTCTAGTTGTTAACGAAATGAAATTAAACGTGAGTTTATTCAAGCAGCCAGGATTCGAACCGGTGCCTTCTAGGTAACTACTAGAGCAGTAAGAGCGTCTGAACGAGTGACACAGAGCACAGGTTACGCACAAGACGCAGTTTGACATCCTGATATTATCGCCGAAAATTACTTTACAGTTTATTTATTGAACTGGCATTTAGATAAAAATAAATGATTTGGAATGTTGTGTATATCTGATGCTGGCTGATTGCGGACTATGAATTGCAATATTTTCAATATTAGTCACCATTCTTCATCAGTCGAGTTCTCCGTTTATGATCTATATCAAACGCGATAAGATAGGAATTTCACGCGTACATCTTCCCATGTAGTGCAAACGTTTCCGAATCGAGCGAATTATTTCGGCATTCGATTTTCATTCGAAAATTATCTCGAAATTAATACAAATCGAATTTGAATAGAACAATAATTGTGTTATTCGAATGCGTTTGATACGATTCGATATTCCACGACAGTCAAACGATGAAAGCCACGTATTGCGGGTGCAGGCGACACTGAGGCGCAGGTAAAAGGGACGCTAAGGGGATTCCATAAAAACCGCCCCAACTATCGCGTCCGTCGCCCTTAATAGTGAACTTGACCCATTGGGTCGACGTCCGTGCCCGAAAGAAGTCACCCCCCGCCCGCTTGGGGCAAACAAACGCTCTGTCTGATCAAATTTACATCGGCATAGCAACATGCCATAAAGAGTACTCTTTTACTGATAACCCATAGGGTAAATTGTTGTGCAGGCACTGCCAAAAGAGCAAATAATTTTGAGAGAATGTTGCAACTAGCTGGTGGTTCTACTCATTATGACCATATCCACGGTACTACAGTGGCTGCCAACCTGTAAGAGGCTGGTGCCCGGTTCCCTCACTCTTTACTCGTAAAAATGCAAACCTATCTAGAAATGTGTACTTACGTTATTGTGTGATACAGGGCCAGCTCATTCACGCAACAGCACATGCTGTTTCGCGACTACCACGGATAAGAGGCCAACTGCGCGTACAATTTGCCACCCGCTGGCGTTCTCGCAATATCGGACGATGCGAGCCGTTTGGCCGGTCCCGGCTTCGGCAAAAACGTCTCCGCTACACCGAATTCGATTCGCGGTACAGTACAATGGGGTTACGGTTCGCGCGGGCGCCGCCGGGGGGGGCGCAGGTCAATGACGTCCGTCCGTCTGCGCCCCCCCCCCCTCCGGCCCGCTCCCCTCCCCCCGAACCAGTTCCCGTCCAAGTCGCGTAGCTCACCGCCACCTCTACTCTATCTAGTTTACACCGAGACACTGCACCGCACTGCCCTCGGTTACCTGTCGAATCATCTCGTTAGGCCGCATTCTGTCCGCCGCAAAGGCTTTTGCACGCCGCCCGATTGCTCCGTAGACCACCCGCGGCCGATTCCTCCAACCTCCGAACTAGGGCGCGTACACCGTACCGCGTCGTTAATAAGGTGGGTACGTTATTGAGCGGGCAACGCTACCACTCATACCAAATAATAATTATGTTTTAGCCTAAAAATTGAAATAAATATATTTGTTTACGTATAGTTATTGCATTTCATGGGACATTACTCGGCCAAATCATGTCTCAAACGGCTGAATAATAAAACATTGACCTCATCAGACTGATAGATCATCGCATGTAATTCCTCTCAAGTTGTCACTTAGCACATTCGGGATAATTGTTTGTCTAACCCAAACGTACCGCACCCCTGTCTATTTGTGTACTTACACATTTGCATGTATTCATAGAAAGTTCGCAGTCTGTCCCCGATACGGGATTGTATTGGAATTTTAAGTGCGACCTCTTCGAGAACTCGAGCACTTTAGTTTCTTCCCTCCATCGCCTTACTTCAGTGGTTTTACGCACACGATAATTACGGCGCTACGGCTGCGAATTTCTCGAAATATCCAGACGCTACGGTTAAGAATTTCTCGAAATTCTTAACTAAACTCCACAAAACACAAAACATGTTCATCACGATTCAAACACTTTGTCCGTGTAAATATTCGTGTAATTGACGATCTATCCAGCTTCATAGAGAGTTTTCAACTCGCGGCAGAAAACTAACGGGTCTCGGGCTCTACGTATTTTGAGCTATATAAAATTAATATTTGTAACTTTGAAATTATTTACAACGGACAAAAATTAATGATTTAAAACTTGTAGAAAAAGAAAGATTTTCGCTGCTCCGATTTGAACCTGCGTCCTTCATGACTTCGTGCCCGACGCTGAGCTAATCGGCTTACGACGACTAAAATCTATCTCATTTGCCGTCATCTAGTGTTTCTATTACAGCAATAGCTCTTTACCTTATGACATTTACATTGAAATATTTGTCCAATAGAGATATCCTTAGAACCTTTGCTATAAAAATTTAAATTATAAATTTTAACAGTGCTATTCTCTGCACTAAAGATAAAATTTTTAGAAAAATATGAGGAAGAAGTATAAACTTATAAAACACACAGCCTATATACCATGTCCTACTACTGCTGGCCAAAGGCCTCCTATGTACAGAGGGCATCAATCACAGGTCGTCACTCACCTAATGGGTCGTTTAAAGTCGTCTTAAGGGGTCGTTCTACACTGCGATGGCCAGTACGAGGCTTCCACTCGAGAACCTTTCTTCCCCGAGGTTATCGGTTCTTACTACTTATCTGAGCTAGCTTACTACTTATCTGAGCTATGGCGGTTATCTTTGTTCTACTGCGGATATCGACGGATCGACTTTGAGCTTCCTCATACAGCCTGCAGTCAAGAACAACGTCTTGGTTCCGTACTTGGTTCATCACTGGCAATACACATTGATTGAAGACTTTGGTCTTCAAACATTAGGAAAATTAGAAGAGAAGATTGTCCGTCTAAGTCCTATGGATGTCTTTTTAAATGTTATATCAGCAGCTTTAAAGCTATAGGTCACTTTATCTATCACTATTTTATGTATACTATGGCATAAATTGAAAAAAAATCGGCATTATACGTCGTTGAAATCTGTATCCAAGTCCCTTGACTTGAAGGTTAAGTTTTATTTGTATTACAACAGATTTGGAAGATTTCTCTTGAAATATGAAAATCAAAATATTTATACAAACCGATAACAATAAGTGAACATATTAGTATAAAAGTTTAGTCTTTATTTATATTTAAAATTAAGTAAAAAAAATTGTAATCTTTAATTGTTTTTATATTACACCATTAAACTGGTGAAAAACATAAAAGGGCGAATTGTTTTATCTAAACAAATATATATAGACAGATGAGTTGCAACTTATGGATATGAAGTTGTTGCATAAACTTTTTTCATTCTTAGAGGCAAGCCTCCGCTATTTTAAGAAAATTTATTCCGCACTATTATTGTCATTGCAATCTTAAAGTCGCAATTGTTTATGTTGAGAAGAATAAAATAATTGACGCACGCGTGATTAATAGAGGATCAGTTCGATGCAGGCACATGCGCAAAAACGTGAGATTTGTTTGTTGCTGTAAAGACAACATGTCTCGGCTATTAATAAGTCTTTATATTGTAACTAGGTACTTTCTTGTTTTGCCTAGATTCTTGTTTAAATCATTTCACAAAGTTCCTCTTTCTCTTGCCACACTTGGTGGGGTCTTCACAACATATCCCTTCTTTCTACCTTTCTATATCAGCCGTCTCCATACTCAACCTTTTCAAAGACATCATTTTTCACACAGTCCATCTAAACCTTTAGCCTACACACTCCGATCATTTATATCATACTCGTCGTTTCACAACTTCATTCCTTCCCATAATGTCGAGTATTGAAGTTAATTCCAACCTTTTCCTCAACACGAAACTTGACAATGTATTGTCACAGATTTATCCTTAAACTGTTTGGTGAAAGTTGGCGAAAAGTTTCAGCAACAAACATCGGTATTGTACAAATACGGTTCTCTCTTCCGCGATAATTCTATTAATAGAAGAATTTTTTATTTATGGTATTAATAGCCATCTCCGTTAATAACCAAACAGATATAGAACTTTTTAAGAAATTAGTAGCTTGTTTGGGTTATTACTGCTATTTTGATGGATGTAAAGAAGTTATCTAATCAAATTCATTCGAACGTCATTCGCAAACTTAGTAATCACGTTTTTAATTTATCAGGTCCACGTGGTAGCTGTTTCTTTTGTGCAGAAGTAGGAATACTAACCAGGGAATAATAGTGTTTTTCGACTGGGGACGGAGGCAGCTTGGGTTCACTCTTTTAATGTAGCCATCGACGGCAATAATCACATAACATCATTCAACTGATGTTGATGTTATGTGATCATTGCCGTCACCAACCCGCTTGGCCATTTTTTCTATTTTATTTCAAGGTGCGAAACCTAGGTTTCAATACTAAAGTAAGCGGTTACAATAGAAGTAGGTAGTGTAGTTGCCAACCGATGGCAGGTTTCGTCATAAGTGCTTTTAAACAACCTCAATTTGATATTAAATGTTTGACTTTGATTTTGATTGTCTTCCTGAAAATAACAGAACCTAAAAAAGGTAATAACGGCTTCCAGTTAATACCGACAGCGTAAAAGAGATTCCAGGAAAGCAACGTACAAAGTTCAACAATTCTGAAAGACCGTGCCGTCTATGAATGCCGGTGCCCTCTCGCGGGCGAAAATCACACCTTCACTATTTCCGATCGTCGTTCAAGCTAACCGCACCTGTCAGTTTACGCTACTTTTGTATAAGAAAACAAGTGAAAAACTTAAGTTTCTTATAGAGTTTTAGCGGGAAATAATCGAACAGGTAAACTCTGATTCCGACCAAATTCACTTTCAATATTTGATCGATAAAAATGAATCTCTGTATTGTATCATGTAAACAGCGCGTTCAAACAAATGCTACATTTGTAACATATAAAATAATCACACTTAGTTATTAAGTGTATTCATTACAGGAAAAAAAAAAGAGAGGTAAATATTTTGTGAACAAAATTTGCAATGTTTAGCTTTAACAGTTACGGATATATAAATCAAAAAATATAGTTTCGTGTGAATTTCATGAATTGACAATACGCACGTATGAAAATTGTTTTATTTTCACTTAATTACTATTAAAATATCAAACGTGTTCGTATTCTCTAAAAAATACAAGTCGAACTTGGGGCTAAAGTATCGCATCTGTTATGTTTGATATTTTAATATTACTTTTCGTCGAAACACGTCAAAGTAGAGACGTTTAAAACCATATGGTCTATCTATATATATATATATATATATATATATATATATATATATATATATATATATATATATATATATATACATATATATATATAGATATATATATATATAGATATATATATATATATATATATATATATATATATATATATATATATATATATATATATATATATAACGTGTTTTATACATTTTTTAATTGATTTAAAGTATTTTTAAAGCATAATTAAAAAAAAAACAGCATTCTGCACTCCACTATAAGTGTGGGAAATTTCGTACTCCTCCGACCGCGCAATTTTCTAAAAAGGGAAACAAAGTTTTTGCTTCACGTATTAATGTGTAGATAATATGTATATGCTTTCAATTATTTCGCAAGGATATCGAGCGGCGGCCCGTATAGTTTTCCCCGTAGCGCCTCAACACGCGGATGTGATCGTTGGGGTCAACGGTTCTCCTTGATGGGGTGTTCACCTCGACGACCTCATGCTCGGCACGACCACGCCACGAAAATAAAACCACCGGCGACTGTCCAGAGCCTCGTCAGGAGCGATCGCTCCGTCAGCACTGTCGAGACAAAGGAGCAAAAGAGACTTTATATTAATTGGGTTGCCAAGAAGAAAATAACGGATGTTTAACTAATTCATCACCGGTAATAAGAAAGAATTGGACATTATTTTAGGTCAATTTCCCTGCGTCCCTGGGTACACTCACAGTATTGTCGTAAATAGCTTATTGTAATTTAAAAATATCAAAAACGCTAAGAGCTTAAATACTAAGCAATTTCCATTAAATCACATATTTAATTCGAACATGACCTTCTTGGACCGGATTTGCGAATTAGGTCATCGATACGAAATAAAATCGCAAGTGATGGAATATAAGTAATTTTTATCACTGCAGTCGGAAAATGAAAAGATAATAGAAATGGTTAAATATTTCAAATAAGGCTTTCAAGAATAGATGCATAACCCGATTTTAAAAGGTCAATCCGTCAGTTTCAGCTGGTTATTTTTAAACTATGCCCGTTGGTCGCTAAGTGGGCCACTAAAAGCTCTCAATATGTCAATTATGCACGTTAGTCTTTCAGTCGAAGTTAATCAGTAAGATTCGGATTATAAATATATCGACATTTCACGGCTATTTATGCATTCGCTTGAAATGTTTTCGCGGTACTTTCATTTGTATTAACATCCACCGAGAATAGGTTGTCAGTTATTGTGAAGAATGCGAACATAGTTCAGCGCGCTCTGATATTTCTGTCCATTTCGCTATGAGGGGAATTAAAACTGGTCTAAATTCCGATTTACAGCAAACAAAGCCAGTAATTCTGACTGAAACAATAGTAGCAATTAAGTCGGGTCGCGGGCCAAGAAGCTCCGTTCGTATGTTTACACGGGAAAATTGGTCGTTCCGCTATATTATGCTAGTTGCGATGAAGTTACCTTATCTACGATCGTTTATTTGAGTCGTTAGACCGTTGCAGTTGTTCTGGTGAATAGATATTTGTCGTCGAAATTTAAAAGGTTTTAAAAGAAAATTAATTTAAACATTATGAAAAAGACCATATCGTATGCAAATGTAATGTTTTAACTAATCAAATGCATGTATCGCGAAAGTTAAGACTGCCGGTTTGCCTTCTTGGCGAGTTCCTATATGGGTGACCTTATCCGCACCTGTATTTTCAAGAAAAACGAGTCTCGACGAACCGATCGCTATGAGTTGCCGACACAAAGGTCGACGAATGGCAGAAAAACACGTACCTATTAAAACCAAGCTCCTAATGACCTGTGAACGAATCTAAATTCGTATTTCGCGCCCTCGTTGTTTTAAATTTTTAAACGACCGCAACGGTTGCAAGTTTAATTTATTTATCTAATCTGATGCAAATTACAAAACAATTTTCTGTATGATATGTTTTTGTTAAAAAATTGGAAAATGTTTACACACCAAACGATTGCATTTTAAATTTAAATTATAAAACATTTCATTAATTACTAATCTATTCGATTTTATAGTTTGGAACAGACGAAAATATCAAATGTTAGTATTGAAATATTCGATCCAATCAAGCGAGCGATGTCGTGCGCGCAACCTTGCCGCGCGCGGCGCAGGTCAGATTTTTCGAAGGTCGATGACTTGCTTGTAATCGCTGCTAGTTATTATTATTTGTTAGGCGCACCCCGCGCGTTGTATATGATTCGAAGCGGTCGGGCGCGCGACAATAGATTGCACGATTATTTCTTTGATACATCGTTCCTTTTTCGAAATCTTTAACACTTTTTATTTTTATTGTCTCATTTCTGACTGTTGAAATAAACATATTTACTATTTCTGCCGCTTCACTTTGTATTGGTGACTTAATAATCACAAAACTATTTAAAAGTAGGTTGTGTTCGAAATGAATCATTTAATTTTATTTATTACTAATGAAACAATTTAGTTTACGAGGTACAGTCTGCTGTAGAAGTTATTTTATATACCATTTTCCATGATTTTTTGCAGCAAGGCATTGGTGGAATAACAGAGGATAGGTAAAACTTTCTGAGATTACGTAGGTAGGTAGCGTGGACAACCTGTTAAACCTAAGAGGAAGCCGCTAACGCAAAACGGAATGCACGCTGCAAATAGACATCTGCAATAACAGAGATGTCGCGGACTGCCAAAAAGTATACGTATCCATGTGCATATAATACTTCACGCGATCTTTTAGCGATCTTTTAGAAGGCCACCGAGTATGACCCGCTGGTCTTCTGAGTGTAAACACCTCTACTTCTCTCCGTTGTGTGTTATACATTCCCGGGCGAGGCAGTAACATTTCGGTTGGGCCAGGAAAACTTCTGCGAATCGACGGTTTAATAGAAAGGTTCCGTAGAAACATAAACAGGCCTCAATACAGCGGAGTCTAAATACTTCGCGGCCGTGGTATTCCCGGGCCCTTATACGCGACGCTCGATCTTTGTGTATTACGCACGGCCAGACACAGACACAGTCGCCAATCGAGCTCGTAAGCCCCGCCCGGAAGGCTCGCTCCGTCGCCCCCGGCTTCGCGTCGACCGCTCTCAACTGACGCGAATCATAAATCTTAATGTGCCCCGATCAATATTCCGCGCTACGATCCATGCACTCTCCGTATATTGCACTATGTATGTGTGTAATGTGTTCGACTCGACGGCTTCGCGTCTAAAACAGTGACGGAAACATGAAAACTGTAAGCGACGTGTCATGTTCATCAAACAATTTATTTGAAATTGTTTTAACAAAATAACAGCTAAGTGACTGGTCTAGTCTGAGTCGCGATTGCTAAACATCTGTGGTTTTAGAACATGTGCATGTACCTATATGGTCTGTAGCTGAGTCATGGTGAGTGAAGTGTCGCCAAAACGCGCCATCGTCATTTACATTTTGGGTTCCCGGCAAGCAAATCATATTGCTTTGATTTTCGCTGTGTCATAGACGTTCAAACCAGTCTACGTACCATAAATCTATTCTACTATAAAAAATAAAACTTTTACTAGATTTGACCTATATGATAATATATGATAGAAAATATTCAGTTGTTATAAGATTTATAAAAATTGTTTGCCATAAATAACTCTCCATCAGTAACTTTTTTTTTAATTTAAATCTTTTAAAGTATTTTGTACTTTTGTTAAATGCCTTATTTTACTTTATATATTTAATGTCTAATTGTTACGTGACAATTTTTTTAAGAATCATTATCAACAAGATAAGGCAGACACGGAACTATTGTCGTAAAAATAAGATAATAATTATATCTATCAGAAGTTCTAATGGGTTTCGTGTGCTTTTATATTTGCGGAAAATCACACGACAAACGAAAAAAATTGTGTAGAAGATAAATCAATTACGAAAATTATAGCAGGACCAGGTACGTCGTACGTACCATTTAATATTTCAAAACAGTGTAAAATTTAGAAAACAGTAAATTGGCAGCATTGAATGTATTTAAAATTAATTGTGAAACATTCTGCAACAGCGGCCGTTTTTGAATAACAATTGACTGGCCGATATGGGTCGTCGTCGAAAAAGAAAAAAATAATCGACCGGTGGTACGCATCTCGCGAAAAAAGCGCGAAATTGCCGACCCACTGACCCAATTGCGGTGTCCGTGAGCGCGGCAAGGTTAAACCCGTCGGCGCGCGGCTAGGCACTTGCGACACGGCCGCTATAGTCTATTCTCACTAACGTTGCATAGATAAGCGATAGAACATATTTTGTAAAGTAAAGAAATATATACTCTGTTCTGTCAGTCGCCTTCGCATGGAGTTAATAGATTTAGGACGGTATTTCTTCTCTATTTGATGGATGATATACGAATGTTACGGTCGTATACATAAACTTGTGTAGGAACTAACTGTTTGGAATGTGTTGATAGCTATACGGAACGCTAACTTCAAATAAGAGCGACAGAAAACTAGAAAGATTATTTTTGATTAACATATGTAAGTGTATGAATGACATCGCTATATTTAAATTAAGTTATAAAATTAAAAATTGTTATTTCTTAATTTATTAAATTAAGTTCCAAACATTTGTAAAAATATAGTACCATTATATTTTTACAAATGTTTGGAACTTCAAACGAACATTTTCTGGTGTCAGAAAGTCCTGCTCTTCAATAACATTATAAAGTTCAGTACCTTAACGAATTAAAACTATATCGGTAACAAATGAGTAACAATTTCAAGGATAAGGCTAAATTTATCGAATTAGCGTCTAAAATCGCTTTAGAATATTTCAAAACATGAAACTTTAAAATCATTCGGTAGCTATAAAGTCTAGGTATCTAATTCACTTTAAAAATGGCCAGTTTTCTTTTTTTGATTCATAGTGAAAAAGGTGACCATGCCATAGAGTTTGAACATAATAGACCCAAAAATGTACAGGTTTGCACTGATATTTTTTGGACAAAACGAAAACGCGTAAAAGTAATTGGTATGCGCGCGGCTACCGGTGCCCGAATGACCGTTTCGTATAACGGCAACGAATACCTGCGATGTATTCCACGTTTGAATCGTGAATTTCCTTTCGCGCTTTTATACTCTTAAACACAGTTGCATGTGATGAAGTTTGTACTATTTGAAATTTATAAGTACTAATTTTAGGATGCATTATATTTGAAATATTGCTTTAGATCCGGTGATTTGTTGAACTGGTGAACACTACTACAAATTCTTTTTTAAAAAGGTCAGGTCCGAAGTTTTTTTTCGTATTCGCCATGGTTTTATTGTTTCGGGAGAAATAAATGTGTGTCATTACTGTTCATCGTTGCGATCGAAAAAGCATCAACTGTCATTCCGCTTCGTGCTTCCACACGGAACGGACGTTACTCTGAGCCGGAGGGCCCATGCCCGGAAGACCCGGAAGCCATCTTGCAACCGTTGTTGCTAATTCTATTTCTTTTATCTCTTGGTGTGCACTGTTCGCCTCATCGTTGTCGTGTTTCGCGGTCTACGGTTAGGGAAGTCTCAAGCAAGAAGAAAGAAGAAACATTATAGAAGAAAGAAAAAACATTATAGAAGAAAGAAGAACCTTTGCCCGACTTCCGAGCGGATAGTGTTAGTGTAGTGTTGTGCTCGTAGGCAGGTTCCTGTCCGTAAGTAGAATCCACACACATTTCTCGTCTCAGAGGCGGCATTGTAATTTTTATCTGTGTGCTTGTTGCATTAGGCGACAGCTAGGTACTCACCCTAGCGCACCTAAAACGCAGGCGATTAAACGTTAATTTTTAGGCACACACCTCCCTGCCGCAAGGTGGGGAGGCCTATTTAGAAACCACACGCCGGCGAGGCGCAAGCCCCAAAGGCACAAGCGTCGTCATGGGTTCCCTCTTAGAGGAGTTCCTTCGGCAGGAATGCCTCGAAGTATGGGCAAAATATTTAAGCTTCGCGAGGGAACGGCGCCTTGTCGTCGAATTCTCTAGCGACAGTCCGGCTTCACTGGCTGCCGCCTCGCCGCCATCTCCGGTGCCCTCTGCGCCAGCTATTGTGTCGCCCTCAGCGACAATCAAAACGCCCGTCGCGTCGACCTCCGCCGCGGCGATCGATCTTAACGCGCCCTCCGCGCAACCAATTTCGGCCTCCTTCCGCGCTGTCGTTCCCGATTCACAATCGGACGGCGGCTCAGACATGGAGGTCGAAACGACCCCTGCTAACAACGCGAACGCCGACGGTTTCACCGTCGTCAAATCGCGAAAAAAGGGCAAGAAACGCCCCGCTACAGACAGCGACCTCGAAAGCGAGGCCGCCCCGTCAAACCGTCCCACCGCGACACCCGCCAAAAAGGCAGCCGCGTCTGCCCAGTCGAAAAATCAAGCCACCGCCGCCAATAATTATACAAGATAAGGCAAAGTGGCACCAGGTTTGTTCGTGGTTTGAACGCCACAACATCCGAGACCCCCGGTCAAAAAATACAAATATGGGTATCCGCGTATACCTCGATTCGTCAGACGATTTCCGCCGCGTAACAAAGTACTTGCGCGAAGCTAAGGTAGGTTTCCACACCTACTCACTACCCGAAGAGCGTAAACTTCGGGTCGTAATTAAGGGCGTCCCAAAAGAGTCGGATGTCGATATGGCTAAGGTCGACATCCGCACTCAGGGATACCCTGTTCACGCCGTGCGTCGTCTCAGGCACCCTCGCACCCGTGTCCCTATGGACATGGTCATGGTGGAACTTGACCCTACCCCGGAAGGTAAGGCCATTTTCAACCTTAAGAGGGTCTGTGGGCTCAGTGACTTAGTCATCGAGCCTGCCACAACTGTCAACATTTTGGCCACACGGCCAATAACTGCTTCGCTCACCCAAGGTGCGTCAAATGCACCGGTGACCACGGCACAACCGAGTGCACGAGGCCGAAAGATTGCGCAGATCCACCGGACTGCGTAAATTGCCACACTACCGGCCATCCGGCTAGTTATAGAGGCTGCGCTAAGGCCCCGAAAACTCCCGCGAGAAAATCTCCCGCGAAGTCTACGTTGCCCAAACCCGCGCCCGTTAAATACATTCCCGCGCCCGTACCCGTCATTAACGCCTGGGCGAAACCCCAGGTGGCCGTGCAGGTAATCGCGCCGGTAATCCCGGTCGCCTCACGACCGATCGCGCAACAGCTCTCCCCTCTCCCGCCTCTCAAACGGCGCCGCGGCCGCAGGTGCAGCCAATTCCGTCAGTTTTCGCGGAAAACAAGGACGACCCCTTCGCGCAAATAGCTAACATCTGCAGCTTATTAGATAGAATTAATAGGCAGGAACTCGCCGTATTGTACGCTAAAATAGCGGCCGCCACATCTGGCCACGAGCGACTTAGGGCAATTAGCCAACACAAAACGCTTGTGGAAGCCCTTTGGGCTTTTACGAGCCAACCGTAAAGAACAATAGTCCGCGCAATAAAACCGCGCTCCGCCGCGTCGTAAATTAGACCCATAAAAACACCTTAATGGGAAGTACAACCGCAGGTAGAACAAAACCTCGGGCTCTGGTTGTTTCGTATTTCAACGCAAACGGCATAAAGGGTCAAAGGGATGAAATCGCGGAATTCCTTCGCGATTATAACATAGATATTTTCCTAGTGCAAGAGACATTCTTGAAACCTAGCGTACGCGATCCCAGAATCGCAAATTACAATATTGTCCGCCACGACCGGTTAGCAAACCGTCTGGGAGGCACACAAATTTATTATAAACGGTCCTTGCACTGTTGCCCGCTCGACATTCCAGAGCTAAGTCAAATAGAGGCATCCGCGTGTAGGTTAGCGCTCACCGGCCACAGGCCGCTTGTACTAGTCTCAGCCTACCTCTCGGGGAATAGAACCCTCCTTCAAAGCGACCTAGATACGCTTCTTAACTTAGGCCCTTCCGTGATAATTGCAGGAGATCTAAACTGCAAACACGGCTCATGGGACATCAACAGCATCCCAAACAACAACGGAAAGCATCTCTTTAGCTTATCCGATAACCTAAATTTCAGTATAGTCGCTCCCGCGACTCCCACTAGGTATCCTACGGTGGACAACTACCAGCACGCGTCACCGAGTGTCCTAGACATAATGTTATTCAGGGAGGTCTCGCTCGACATCGAGTCGATAGAGACAATCCATGAACTAGACTCAGACCACAGGCCCGTCCTGTGTAAACTGGGCCAGAACGCCGGCGCGGTCCCTCCGACCAAATCCGTAGTGGACTGGCATCGTCTTGAGGTCAAACTCAAGGCCTTGGACCCCCAGGACTTAGTAGACTTACCCGAGACGATAGCTACGTTCGATGACGCAAATCGAGCGATAGCGAGTCTCCGCAAAACTATTACTTCCGCAGTCGCAGACTCGGAACGGACAGTGAAACTGTCGGGCGACCGACGGTTTAACTTTCCGCCCGACCTGCGACTGCTAATTAGACAAAAAAATGCAGCCAAACGCGCCTTCGACCGATACCGATCGGAATCGAACCGAACCCTACTTCGACGCCTTCAGCTAGAAGTCAAAGATCGTGTATCGGAACACCGACACAACGTGGGACACTCTCCTAGAGGACATCGAGCCATCGCACACCGCCTACTGGCGGTTGGCCCGCAGTCTGAAAGCAGACCCCCGCGAATCTCTACCGCCGTTAGTGAGACCTAATAGCGCTTCAGTAGCCCTAGATGACTCCGAAAAAGCCGAATGCCTTGCGGACAACCTAGAGCAGCAATGTACGCCATCGCGCGAACACACCGATTCGGCCCACCTAACGGAGGTGGACCGCGTAATCGAGACTAGGGCTGCGCTTCCACCGGAAGGCGAACCTTTAAATTCAGTGACCCCCGAAGAGATCCAAGATATTATTAAAAATTTAAAACCAAAATCCGCCCCGGGCCCAGACACTATAAGTAATAAGATTCTCAAAGCTGTCCCTGGGCCGCTTATCTGTTTACTGGCGACAATTTTCAATACCCTTCTCTCCAGTTGCTCCTTTCCGGACGACTGGAAGCAAGCCACGGTTATGGGCATTCGCAAGCCGAATAAACCAGCCAATAAGCCCTCCAGCTATCGTCCCATCAGCCTCCTCAGTTGTCTGGGGAAGCTCTACGAGCGGCTATTGTTAAACAGGCTCAAAGAGCACGTGTTTTCCAACGGCCTTCTGCCGACGGAACAATTCGGCTTTCGAGCTAGACACTCTTGTCCCGATCAGCTATACCGCCTAACGGAGCACATCCTAAAAGGCCTTAACCACCCCAAACACATTAGTACAGGGGCTCTATTCTTCGATGTCGCAAAAGCATTCGACAAAGTCTGGCACAACGGCTTGCTTTACAAGCTGTACACACTCAAAGTGCCAGATAGGCTCGTACACACCATCCGGGCCTTTTTGTTGTTTTTCGATATCGAGTCGAGGGCACCCTCTCCACAAGCCGCCGCCTCACGGCCGGCGTACCACAAGGCTCCTGCCTCTCTCCCTTGCTATTTACGCTCTACACGAGCGACATACCTAGAGACCCCCACGTCAATTTCGCGCTTTTCGCGGATGACACGGCGCTCTTTTACTCAGATCGCAACCTCAGTCAATTAACAACTCGATTCCAAAGCGCCGCCGACCGCCTCGGCGATTGGTTCCGCAAATGGAGAATCGATATTAATCCCGAAAAGCTACCCGTCACATCTTTATAATGGCCCTCGCCAATGCAGAAAGTTGGGGCAAATATCCCTTTATGGCCAACCGCTCCCCTGGGAGAAAAAGGTCAAATATTTAGGAGTCACTTTCGACTCGCGTATGTCATTTACTACGCACATTAATAACGTTCGTAATAGAGCCGCGTTCGTCTCCGGCCGGCTACACAATTTAAGTAATGCTAAAAGTAAAATACCCTTAATTCACAAATTATTATTATATAAGACCTGCGTACGACCTATTATGTTCTACGCATGCATGATCTTCGCCTACACGCACCCTACTCGCTTGTACAAGTTGCAAATAGTACAAAATAAGTTTATCCGCCGCGCAACCGGTGCGCAGTGGTATCAGCGCAACGTCGACCTGCACAGCGATTGCAGACTCCCGACGATTCGCGCACATTTTAAAGATTTGACAAAACGGTTCTTCGATAGAGTCCAGCATCATCCCAACCCTCTGGTGGTAAGCGCAGCAAACTACCAACCGGACACAAACGCGAACGTAAACAAGCGTCGCCCGCGAAACGTCCTCATCGACCCGGTCGACGAAGAGGACTTAGATACGATGGACCCACCGCCGGGGGTCCCGCCGGATAACACTACACCCACAGTTAGTGTAACAACAATCACACCAGTTCGCCCTCGCCTCCGAGCACGGCGAGACCCCACACAACGCGTACACAAGGTACACCCGCGTTCCGGGGCGGTTCTCACCGCTCCCAGCCACCGATTAGCTAAATGCACAGTCGACGGCCGTCGGGGTCTCGGTCCGAACCGGCGACCTCGACGGCCCTTAGATGACACACCATAGTAGTTAAACGCACGCATGAGCACATGCGCGACCCTACCCATAGCGGAGGGTCCAAACCCGTGGGTTCTGGCTAGCCCACCGGTTCTGCGTCCGATGAAGCTTTAATAGTCTCGGGACTGAAAGCAAAAACATCAGTTTTAAAATAAAAAAAAAAAAAAAAAAAAAAAAGATCGAAAAAGCGCTGAACACTCAGGTACGACAGTTTGTTCTTCACCCCCCGCAACGGCTGATAGAATTTTAATGTTTGGGAAGTAAATCATATCAAAGCGTTCGATGGACATTTGCGGTATTTTCAATCACGCGGACGATGCCACGTTAAAAGCTGATAAGGCATCTGTTCTTAGTTTGTTCCCACGGTGCTGAGATAACTAAAGCCATCCCCGCCTAATGCGATTGTACTGAGTAATATAATTTAAGTTTTAACTAACATGGGGCTTTGTTCCCGGGTCATTTGCCCTTAACACCGCCCTGGACGTTGAGTCCGACTCTATCCCCTAAAATCAGCCTTTCTAATCTAGTGGTAGTTGTAGTGGTCAATCAAAGACAGATCATTTATATCCTCTAAAACAAGGAAATGGTATTCGTGAGAAGAGCGTTATTTAAAAACGAAATAAGCGCGAATCGTGCTCCGGTTCAGAGGGTTCTCTATAATCTTAATCTGTTTGTACGAAGATTTACAAATTATTTGATTTTATTCAGTTTTTCCCTGAAATTGCTAGCCAAATTACAATTCTAGCTCAAGGAAAGAACTTTTAGGTTTCGATGACTGAGTATAAAAAGTAAAAAGTTAGTTAACAGCCTATACATCTACTGGGTAAAGGCACAGAGAATATTAGCGTATATTCAACTACGCGACCCCACTGCGGATTGGCAGATTTCACGTAGTTTCAAAATATATACTTTTCTATTATTATTTCGAAAATATACAGGTTTTCTCATGATGTTTTCCTTCACCGCTGAGCACGTGAAGTCAGCACTTAAAATTAACAATTCGTTGGTGCAGGCACCGGGATTTGAACTCTGGTGGCCTGAGTAATGAGTATGAATGCCCGGACACTGAGCTATCATGGCTCTTGAAGTGTTTGTATTCAATATGTTAATATTTCAAAATATGTTATAAAATAGGTCTAAATAAGGCTAGTGGCCACAAAGAGATTTCAGTTTTCAATTCACTTACGGAAATCTTACAATTTCAATCTTTAAATTAAATTTGTTCTCTTATTTTACATATACGTACATTAAACACATCTACTGTAAAATAAAATACTTTACAATAATATAAATGATATGTACATAATATAATTTTATTATTATAATATTAAATTAAAATAATATACTTTCTTAGATAAACACTTTCAACAAGCCCATAGAAAAAACAGCGCTCAACTTTTTCCAATGCCACAAAGTAACCGCGCATTCAGTTTTTAGGTCAGAGCAAGCGGGATTCCCGCAGAGGTATGCAAGGTCAAGTGCGTTCGGAAAAAAAAAAAAAAAAAATTTAAGGTTAAGTCCGGACAAACATACGTGCTAACACAAATGCTGTACTTATGTGTTTCCATTGGGTTATTACTGCCCATACTACGTCTATGTACATGAAATTTGTATTTAATACTCAAAACTGACGGCTTTTCTAAACATGGTGATTTAAAAGTTAAATAAATATTACACTTATTAAAGAAAAGATACTATGATATGCGTTTCAACAATTTTTGTTGGTGATCTTGATTTTAAAATACTTATATCATAAATTCATATTACTAAAGGTTATTACATATCAGTATAATAAACAAATATTACTAATGACCACTAAAGAAATATAAACGACCGCATGCACATTTGTGTATATGTATACATCTAAATTTTGACTATAGTTTAAAACACTCATTGATTTATTATATTTACTCGAATATTATATATTATTGAATGTTTTCGTTTTTATTTAACGTTTAAGTGTCTACGATTAATTGAACGTGAAAAGTCTCGAAAATTAAACTTGAAACATATCATAACATTATTTTTCAATGAAGAAGAGTACGTTAAAATAGAATACAAAATACACCGTTACGATAAAAGAACTCGTCATAATTATCATCGTTATAAATTCGATTTAAGCACGTAGCGTAATGAGCTGATGATTAACGAGCTAATGTTAGTTATAATTCCAATAGCAGTTATTCAGGTTTACGTAACTTCGAGGTGGCACCAACACTAATGTCGGCCCGGTCGCAAAGGGGGGTAACGGTAGCTTCGGCCGCGGCACGTACCAAGACCGCTTGGAAGCCGTCACTTTCTCTCCGTCAGGTCGAGCCTGAGCTGGTTGCCAACGTGACACCGCGCATGTTACCGCACATGTTCGCATGGAAACCACCGAACAACAATGCGCGGGGACCGACATGCGAACACGTGCGCATGTGTGCCGGGCAACCTTGTGACTACGGTTTCGCAACGTCGATTGGAAAATCGAGGAGCCGACCTACCGAGTGAGCTCTGAGCGGACATTTTGTAGTTTCCCCCGATGTTTGCGAGCTGTGTTACGAGACGCTAACCTGTTGTTAGTATTACGGTCGTGTTCAGAGGTATTGCCGCTTTACTAGCAATGCATTATTTTCTTGACAAATAGATTCTTACATGTTTACATGGAAATTTGGATGGATGCAAATTTATGGCCGTTAAATAATAATAAAACGTCTTTGAGTGGTTAAATCGGTCCTTATATAATTGAAGTTCATCAAAGGCTATTTTTAACCAACTTAGATTCCAAGTAATGTTTTTTCTATTTTCTGATCTGAAGAATACCCACTCAAATCTTATTCGATATACTTACTAAAAAATTTTTAGTAAACTATGAGATATTGTTGCAGTAAAATACATACAACAAAAGTCGGTCTCAACATTGATGCCATGTTATAGATGCCATTATATTTTTAAAATAAAAATATGATTGCAAAATTTACAAAGACCAAAAAATTTATACGCTGTATAAATGTTACGCTGGAATTGTTCGAACAGATTTTGTTTGAAGTCACATAGACCTTGATCAGATACCATTGCTAAGTAGCCAATTTACCGCGCGTTACTGCTCTGCCAACACATTGATTTTATATTTGATGGCCGTTCAGTGAAAGGTTCGCGAGTTTCGCCACGAGTTTTGTCGTCGCCATTAAAAATAAAGAACTGGTGAGACGATGACTTGGCGTAGGAGCAAAAAACATGAATGCCTGTGTGCGAGCGAGATAGGTGCACCAAACCGAACAAGTGCGTTACCCCCGCGAAGATTAACCGCGTATTTATTTATTTTTATTTTTCCTCCATGCGTAGCGGTTTAAACGGTCAGTGCCAAGCCGATATAGTTTAATGTATCACCACGAACAAACCATGAATAATTTTTATTCTGTTACGATTATTAGGTTTGCTTGAATTAATTTCTAGCTGTAATTAATTCCCGCGTTTTATGCGAAATGTTAAGGAGAAAAATAATTAAAATAAATTAATCTGATTTTTATAACCCGGAAATAGATCGAGAAATAAATGTTATAAAAATAATAAGGCGTCTTTCTGTCACAAAACAGAACCAAAACATAAATAGTGTATTATTATTTATATCGATTAGTTATTATTTATTTATTAGCTAATTTACAATACTAATATAAATCCAATTGAAACTTGAGTCATCATCTCGGTTCAGTAAGCTCAACTTATGCGTGTCGTTGAATTCGAATTAATTGAAAAAAAAAAAAAAAAAAAAGAGGTAGATAAAAACATTTCCGCGTCCGATTGCTTACCTTAATATAAAATAAAGCTGCTTAACAAGTACTGTAGATCCCATATTAAGTTCGCAATGCAAGGTTGGAAGGTCGATGAAACGTCAAGGCGACAGATATTTAAGTTAAATGATACTGTCTAGCCGCATATGATTATTGTATTGTTGCAATGGACTCTCAATATAAGAGAAACTGAAGCTTCGTAGTCATGGTAAAATAAATTTTAGCCAAATTTTTTATTTATTGCGGCAAATCGTTGCCGATTGCATATAGTATATATTTTTTATTTAAAACATTACGAGTTATAAAAAAAAACGAGCTGAAAATTAAGATGCCATTATTAAATTTGATATTCAGTGATAGCTCAGTATCCGGGCTCTCGCCTTTGTTTTAATACTTTACTTGAGCATCCTGAGTTCGATCCCCGGTGTCGGCACCAATGAAATTGTTAATTTTAAGTTCTGGCTTATCACGTGTGGAGAAAGAAAACATCGTGAAGAAACAGAAAAGTGTTTTCGAAATAACAAAAAATATTTCGAAGATATGTGAAGTCCGCCAATCCGCAGTAGAGTCGCATGGTAGACTATGTGCCCTAATACCGTCTGTACAGCGGTTGCCTTTGCCCAGCTGTAGAACATACATAGTCTGTTACTTTACTATTTATGACTAACGGAGTCCGCTTTTTGAAAATCACGTGTGCTTATAATAATGCATTTAAATACCTCATAAGAAAATGATTATTTTTTCTAGTCGAATTATTTGAGGCAATTTAGTAAATCATCTTAATTAGTATTATCACTTTGTGAGTTTTAAGTTAGCCACCGCTGGGCATTAATTTCGAGATCCTTGAAAGCAAAGTAGCGCCATTAATCATGATCTGACCAATCTGTTGATGTGTCGACAAAGTTTCTGTCGATTCATGAGTTTAACCATATTGGAAGGTATATACTTTGTTAGACGAAAACTAAAGAAATTACAAATTTTTGTCCCCCGTTTAATCGTTATGTTTCAATCATTCAAATGTGTTTAAACACATCGGTAACTACTTTGATACCTGAAAATTGAAAATGTTTGAAAATGTTTAAAATTGGTATACATATAATATTACATGTAGTTAATAGATAAATTAAATTAAAGAAACAAAAAATTCAATCTTTGCGTTGACACTGCCATTGATAAACGCATTCCAAACGTGCCAATGCAAACGTGGTCATCAGTCGCACATAGTTGAGATTCTGGTCATAAGATGAAATTGTCAGAATGACTGAAAACATTTTCTTACAAAATAAGTTGGAATCACGATCGATTTTGATCTCTAGTTGAAATTCCATTATATGGTTACGGTAAAAGCTTAGCTTAGCAAAAAAAGATTAACTTTGAGATTAACTCATTAATTTGCTTTCATTTTTCTAAATGACATCCGGACTGCCATTTAGAAAAATTAAGGACTTTATAACCGAGTTTGGAGAGATGATTTCTCCATTGTTGTTATTTGTTGATTGTGCGGATTTTGTTTGATTGTGCTTATCACCGACCATTGCGGTTTACGCCCAATTACGAGTATAATTCGTTATCAGTCCTCATTACGGGCCCTTCGTATTTGCTTACGCGGCCTTATCTGTGCCGGTTATCGCGTTGTGGCGTTTCCTTCACTTGCTCTCGGATAACTCGTTATCACGTGCGCATTATCTGCCGCGTTCCCATCTGTTGTCCGTTCTGTCCCATTATTTTTTATTGTTCGGCCGTTCAACGATTATTGTTACTCCGCAACCGAGTAAGATGACCTTTCCGCTCGGGCGCTCGGCCCTGTTAGCTGCGGAAGGTTGCGCTTGCCCCTCGAGTAGCTGCCAACCCGCCACGCAGTTAGCTCGCGTTAAGCCACAGCGCATTGAGTGAAACAAAGGTATCGTGTTAAAGACCGTCTAAAAACTTCTTTAATCATTTCGGCACAAACGAGTCTGTGATCTCTGTGGGCGTCGAACGATTCAGCCTAGAAACTTTACCGATGCCATCGCTGTGTGAGTGCCAAGCGAATAGGTCGGCCAACCAGTAGAGCAGACGGTCTCCCCCCTCGATATCTCCTCCGTCTGCCCCCCTTCCCCTGTTGCCGTCCTCCCTCCATTGCGCCAACCAGTCAGCATTTGGTCAGCGGTTTGTTTGCACGTGCCGCGCCGAGGCGGACTAGTTCCTTACGTCCCAGCTCATTTTGTGCTCAGTTTAAATTTCATTCTAGTCAAGTGAGTACGTGTCGTGTGTTTAGTTGCCTCCTGTGCCGCGAAATCACTCGAAACTGGCTCGCTTTCAGGCGAATTTCGCGTGCGACATCGTAAAACTTAATACCGCTTTGTCTTGTTACAGGTACCTACTTGGAACTGGGTGTGAGCCCAGATACGGTGTGTGTAGTTTTATGTAATCGTAATAAATACTGTTCGTTGAAGGAGAAAAACATTCAGTGGAATATTGTGAAGCGTCTCGCTTTGTGTGCGCTCACTGATTCGAGTGCAATATTAATATTTTCGAAGAGAAGTGAAGTGTCCTATAAGAAACTTACTGTATCAATGTTATACCCCGCAAACAAGTGAATAGTGCCCCGTTTAGTGCATTAAAAGTTTTGGATTTCACTCCCATGGAAAATGTAAGTGAGATTTTTATTTTCTTCTTATTGTTACCTAATGTAACTTTTAAATGTTGAAAGTGCTTTAACTCGTTAGGAAATGTAAAATTATCGTTAATACATGCAATTAGTTTGTCTAACCGCGTTCGAAATTGAAATCCGAGCGATGGAAACACATTTATTGCCAATTTTATTATTAATCTTATTTTGATTTATTGCCAAACTACATTGGTGGCACTAACCTAAAAATGGGTAAATAAATGAGGTGATGAATGTCTCATATAATTATATAGCATTTTCCAGCACGGATCTCAATGATCTAGTTGGTCACCTTGCCATAAAAAAAACTTGTTTGTTTCCCACACTAGACAGAAAATGACAATTGACGAACCTCCCGTAAGTTTTAGCAGTTTCTCAGTACAGGGTAGTTTTTAAAGTGGAAAAAAAAATCTTTGTAAATAATTATCAAAAATGGATAATGGAGTAGTATGTAGTAGACTTTATTATTTAATTTATTTACTCGTGTTGGGGATGATTTCCAATAAGTACGGTGTACATTATATATTTTTTCTCAAATAAAGGTCAAGACGCGGTCTATTATAATTTGCTTTATTGCCTCGTTTTTAATGTAATGAAGACTATTTTCAAATACGTGAAACTTAACCTCCTTAACTTTAACTGATGACATTTACTTTTAAATTAACATACAGTTTCACACTAGAGTAATTTATGGAGGTTACTATTAGCGTCTAATGCCCGCCTCACAAATGTGTTGTGATTGGCAGTAAAAATTTATAATTAAAATGGCCTTCTGAGTACCACGTATGTATATGCATGTATCATAATAAAATGGATTCTCGTTAAGCAAGGTTTTGTATTAAATGGAATTTTTATTGCAATTTTACAAGATTGAGAGAACAGTTCGCAAAATAATAAATAAAAAAGTGTGACGTGAAAGTATTTCTGTAATGGTGTATTTGACGGTAAAATATGTGTTAAATGTAAGATTTATACCCGAATTAATACAATGATTTATAGAAAGCGGTCACGGATACCTGACTGTGACCTGACCCTTGATTGTCAAGAGGTAAGAATTTAGGGTTTTATCTGTTGCTTCAGAAATATAATAAGCTCATGGAAAGCTCAGGGAATAAATAAACAAATCGTTTTTATCGTTAATTTATGGCATAATTTATGTATAAGTCTGTATTCGTGATGCAATTTATTACGCATTCAACTCGATCAGTGGTGTTCTAAGCTGAAAAAATCGATATAACCTGCTTCACCAATGTGCAATTTATTGAGTTATTAATAGTAATTTTAACTTGAATTTGTGCCGATCCGAAATTCCGTCCGTTGCTTCACTAATCGACGTGTAATATTTTCCCCGGGGGTCTCATTCTGAAAACGTTCGACGGCAGTTAAGCGTCACGTGTCGGCCGTGTGCTGCGCCCGCGCCTACGTCTCGCAAACAATCCAAATGGGCCGAGTTTATTCAATTGGACTGTTCAGTCATCGATTGTTAAGCGACAAACTTCTATGTTTACACGAGACGTAACCAATCCGAATTTGTGTCGCGAGCCGGCCTTTGTAAAGCAAACCGTGTAGTATGGTACTGTTTGCTTTAACTACAGAGGCCAGTATAAGCAGACGCTGGAATTCAGGTTGCTGAAGTAGTGTGGATAACAAGTGCTGGATATTGCCATTCTATTAATCTTCGCATCTCAGCATGCTTTGCTGTGCTTAATAGGTGTGAAACTTCAACAGCACTATGTTATACCCAGTCAAGAAACTGAGGGCTTGTGGTGTTTACGCGAATAGGGCTCGTTGTAACTAGAGCCTCGTTCAGAGATGTCAATTGGCTGTTAACTGGCGTTACTTTCATGAATTTGCGGGGTCCAGTCTCTTTGAAATAAATCAACTTCACACTAGCTAAACATTTTATATTTTTTTTTATTTGAAGTGTGTGTGTATACTTTCTCGGTCGAGAAGGGAAACGTCATGAGGAAAACCTACATACTATTTCTACTTACTGCCCTCTGGCCTTGGGAGGCCTTTTATCCAACCTTGGGATATACTGTATACAATACTGACTCTTTTACTCGTTTCCAAACTTAATTGGCTCTGATTGCGGCCAGCTTTTTAAATTAAAATTAATTTGTTTTTCTTTAACACTATAAGGGCATTCTTATATTCTATTCATAGCATATCTTTTATTGTAATGACGTTACACAAACATAGATTGCACTTTGTTACCTAGACCCGAAACAATTATCTGTGGGTCACACAAACAGTCGTCTCGTGCGGGAATCGTATACACCGCCGCAGACGTCGCACACGAAATCTGTTTTAGGACACCGTATCGGAATCTGTACTACCTTACTTACCTTGCGTCGATTAACATTTGCTTCGATTTCGCGTTCGACGATTCGGATGATCGCCCCGCGGAACGCTCGGTAGCGCGCCTCGTAAAGTGTGTCAAGGCGCGCGGGCGACCGGCGTTTCCTACTAACGGGCCGACGCGGACGCCGCCACGGGGAAGCCACCGCCTATTTAGTGCCGCTGTCGCAGCCGCGTCTTCCCATCGCACCGATGAGACGGAAGAGTAACTCCATCTCTTTCGAATAATATCGCGAAGCTTAAGTAATAATCAATCTGCAATTCGGCCGAGAGGCGAACAATGACGGTACGAGACGCGATAAATCTTCGCAATCGCGAGTAACGAAACAAAACGTCCATCGAGTCTCGATCGGACGATTTTTTTTTAAATTTAGAAAACGACTAAACCAAGCGGTCGTCGGCTTGTTTTTTTGAAAGTTAATCTGTTATGTAACCAGTTTCAGCGATGTTGCGAAAGATTTTATTACATTATGCACGTGAGATAACGTTGGTAAGTTTTGCAACTTTCAAAATTTCATTTTTACCATAGTTCGATTCGTTGTTGTTATATTGCATAAATAAATTTTTATAGGAAGATTTATTTCGGCAACCAATTTTGCATTGATAGTAGGTAATTTAATTTATTATTTCTACTTGTGAGTGGTTTCACGTTTTTAATGCATATAATTCATACACGTTATGGCGTTCGATTGCCGAAATAATGTGATTCAAAGTTTTTATGTAGGTAGTTTGTATTACGAATAACTTGATAAAACGTGACCAGGTCTGAATTGCATTTTTTCTTTATTAGTATTTTGCTCGATATTAAAGATAAGATAATGTTTGAATTACAACGGTTTCCTATTTAAATCTATTTGCCTCACACGACAAGCAATTGAATAATAATTTTTCCGATTCATAGAATTTATAATAAAAAATAATCGTATCCAGATGAAGAGTGTTTCCAAAACATGTTCGTGAATTCTCACGTTTACCGCACAAGTTATTGTAACAAGTACATAATTTCTTTTAAGTACAACACATGTTCGACTTAATTTCTACTTCTACTGCCGTGGCCCAGTTGTGTGGCCCAAGTGTGAACGTGTCGAAAGCGTACCACTTGATACCATTATCTTTCGAATTTGGGCCAAGGATGTTATTGAGCGATATTTGCCAGTTTTCTTTTCTTCGCCATATTTTCTCCATTTCTAAACACTGCTACCGCTACAAGGCAACAAGACAATGTGTTGAAAAAGCAAACAAAAAAAAATTAACTTTTGGCAAACACAAAGATCACGAATACGAGAACCTAATCTGGTTATTATAACTATCCTTATAAGCCCTTAGCAATATCGCTAAATATTCGCATAAGAATCATGGATATAACCTAACGAAATTATACATCAATTATAATTAGATCATTGACATTATTCGTAATCATATGTGCAATGTAAACAAACGTTAAACTTATCTCCCACAGATAAAGGATAGATGCACTAATTGTCTAAGCGCCGACCCACTTAGATATTCGCTATCGCTTAAGTTTAGATAACACCCGTCCACTTTCACTAATGCGTCGATTTATTTCACTCCGGACGTCTACTTCAGTAGATCGCAGACAATTGAGGTATAAATCCAGACAGATTTTTATCTGCTCCGAAATATGCCAAGGAGCGGACAAACCATGACACATGAAATTCGCAACAGAATGCGAAGCGTATTGTACCTATGCGGTGGTAGGGCCACGCAGCAGCCTCGGCTGTTGCACGAATGGGCAGGCCCGTCCTGGTAAGTACCACGACCTCACAGAAGACCAGCGTAAAGTGGAAGTATGACAAATACTTTCGCGTTTCGTCTGGTGGGTGAGGTAGCCGGAGCCCAATTTTCAAAAGTTTGTCAACACATCTGTAACCCTCGGGTGTAGCAGATGTCCATGGGCGGCGGTACCTATTCACTTAACATCAGGTGAACCGTCTGCTAGTTTGGCAACTTTTCACATAAAAAAAACCTAAACTGCTTATTGGATTTTAATAATAGCTTCTTCTTCATGTTTCGTTGTGAAATTAATACAACGGCTAAGACAAATGACGATAAAAATGTTGTTCGTCGTGCCAACCGCGCAATTAAGGGCTCTAACACAAATGTGGCTTGCATATGGTTCGTTCAGGTTTCCTTTGCAGTATACAATTTAAAGATTACGGGCTAAAAGCTGCGTCGAGAGGAGAATGCAATAACATTTAGTATTTTAATGATATATTTTGAATTTTCTTAAAGAACATTATGAATTAAATAAAAAGTAATTATATACGAATTGTCAGTTTCTTATCATAGACTTACCTATGCCAGGTCCAGTTGGGCCCTTTTATTGGAAATACACATATGAATATTGGATTAAAGGTTTTGAGCACGTCAAGGGCCAACAATAAATCGCCCGTGCTCGCTAGCTTACTATCACTGCTTATCTTCTGTTACATAACGTCCACCCGGAACACATCGAAAATTCCGTTAAGCTCATTTGTTCCTTAGATTGCAGTAAATATAAAGCCTAGATAAGAAAATCGTTCCCGAGAAGGTAGTGCGCAGAAAATCATTTTTACCGACCATACCATGCCACGAAGATTTAGCACTTATATTTCCTCTTCCTAGTAGTTTTGTTATGTTCGTGTTTTGCAAGAAGTATCAAACGGTAACTTCTTAGATGACTTGGTTAGAGGACTTCACTAAGATTGACGTAATCGCTTGTGTCTGTAGCGCTTAATCTAACAATAGGTCGTTGGGAGAATTTTCCAGTTTAAAACATGTTAAGTGTGCATTTCTTTGCTGGCAAAGAAATGCTGGCAAAGGGCGGCGAACTTCAAGCTTGGTAAACATGCCAGTTATTGTAGTCGAAGCCTTAGAAAATTATTTTCCTGTCCCGTTGTTGTAATGATTTCCGCGATGTAACGGATTATTCTATCAATTACCGTTATGCTGTAAACCCGACTCGCTGGTTGATAACTGGGACAAGTTGTGCGTGTGTTACGTTTGCTGATTTATAGACCACTGTCCAACGTCTGAAGCACAATAGGCAGCATCTCCAGAGCTTCGAGAGACACATACGTCCACAAGCAGGTGAAGTGAGTAATAAAAGTTGCTTCTAGAACCTTCGATAGCTCTAAAGAACTATGCTTACTCTGCATCAGCAATCCACTTTTATAACAAAAGAAGACACAGGGACTTCTAATCGATATGCTAGCAAAATGACTCACTGTCCTTGAAGTTGACAATAGAGATACTAAATTAACAATACACGCTCTAAACGATTGAGTATAAAGAGCAATATTAGCGTCCTCTGAGATACTAAACTCACGGAAGAGCTAACCTCAAAGTCTGTTTGACATTCCACGATACCATCTACAGACGGCGAAGAGTAGAAGTATCGGCGCGTACTCGTGAACCATGTACAGACAGCGAAGAAGTATTATTCCGTATCCGTAAGCGGTGCACGTCCACCGCCGTCGGCTATAACATTGACTTTCACATTCGCTCTGCTGGCTGATGTAACGCGGCCGCTCCGTGCGATTAGGTAAATGTTGCGCGCCCGCTTTCACCCCACTTTCTCCTCGACTTCCGCGTGCCTCCCACCAGCTCGCATCGCCTGGCGTGAACGCAGCGGCCGTCGTAATCGGTCCGGTCCCAGGGCACGTGTGAGATCTGCCGACATGATTGCTCGTTCCGTCTGCTCCACGAATCCTTCGTCTACGACTATTCAGGCGTCTGGTCATAGTATATCTCGGGGCTCAGCTGTCCATTTTTCAATTATTTTCGAGTTGGACACAATGAATTCGGTGTAACAGTTGTTCAAGGGCGATACTGCGCCTTGTAGAAATACAAACTAAAAAACATAAATGTCTAATTACGTAATGATTTTTATTTCTTTATACAGTCAATAAAATTCTTCCTTTAAAGAAATCGTGTTGCCATATCAAGGTCGACACCATTTGCCACCTAAAAGATGTCCGTTTTAACAATTGGTCGTGTAGTGACGTGAAATTTTAGCCCAAGACGTAACCGGACTCGTTGCCTTTGGTTATAAATAATAAATAATCACATAATAAATGTAATCATAACATGTAACATATATAATTGGAGGTCGTAGAATCACTACTGACACGCGAGCTATCTATTAATTATACAGCGAAACTTGCCTCACACATAATGGCAGCGAGGCAATTGTGCCAAATGTTATCGCCCACCCCCGATAACATTATTCTACGTACACGCTTCCGATGTTGGCAAAACCGAGACCATATTTACTTGATAAACATTGTTTTGTATCGTTACGATAACGGAGAAGACGACAAAACTTAGTACCCCATGTCCGTAAAGTATTTCGTGATTGATATTAGGTGTCATTGCGGCCGCACCTGTCGTTGCGTTACCCTTGTGCCCTATTTACAGCGACAGCCTTGACAGAAGGACCAAGTTGTAAACGATTTGTTTATGTAAAATAATCTTAACAAGTATTGTACTAAAAAGTCTTTGTTAAATGTTGTTTTTTGAACTTTAATTTTTAATTTTACACCAAAATAAAACCAATTCGGTGGACGTAGATGGCTCCCAAAAAAGAGTAATATTCGAATTGCCTTAAACAAAATAAATGACTAACAAACGTGATTTTTCCATACAAAATGAACCGATTGTAAGAAAGAATATTATTCACTTGAATTGCCGTTCAAAGAATGACGAGCAGGGGCTTAACGAAATTAAAAAAGTGTTGTATTTTTAATAATATTCGCGCTAGGCCACGGCAGGGTCGGTGCGACATTGGCCCGTTGACCCGCAACAATGTTTTGCGCGCCTTTCCGACTCCCGTTTGCACAACTTATTGTGTTTTTACACCATTGCGAGAAGGGCTTCCTTCTCAACTTTCAAATGCCCGATTGAAAAATTCTGAATCCGTATTCAACCTTTCGACAATTATAACTCCGAGACTTAGACGGTGTGAGGGTTAGATTAAAAAATGACCCAGATTCATCATGCGCTCGTGTTTATTCGATTTCATGTGAATATATTACCTTACCCACTATTTTGGCACCATTTTAACTTTGGCAGTCATTTTTAACATCGTACGGACGACCGATCTCATGTTTAGAATAACACATTTGATTTTTTAAATGAGGAATATCACGGGGCCCAATTAGGACCATCTGATGTAACTTTAAACCGGTCCGCGAGTTGGTAAATTATTCGCTTATAAACAGCCATTGACCTACTGACACAAACAAACTGTAGAAGGCGAACGACTTAGTTGCGTGTCTTGTTGCTTCGATAACGGTCTGAGTTACTTTCGTATACAGGTCGATTCGTTTTTATTTAAAAAAAAAAAAGAGCCGAGCAAAATCATTTGTAATCTAACCCCATTTTTCTACACGTCATTCGATGCAGTAAGAACAATTTTATAACTTACATTACAGGCGCGAAATTAAGTTGGAAAAATAAACATTTTTGTATAATAAACGAACCGGAACGAACATGTTATGAAGCTATTTATTCGAAATTATCAGCTAAATGAGGTCGCAAAGCGGCCTTATAAAAACGTTTAGTCGTTATTTTGCTTAAGCACCCATCACGTTTAGTATGAAGGTCGTTATTTCGAATTTATCCTAATTTGAACTTCATTATAAATGTTGTCTCGTATCGTTGATTTTATCGGCGTAGCTACGGTCACGGATAACGAAAGGAAACAAAGCGACGTGTAAACAGATGAACAAGTTCGATCTTTACGCCGCAGCCCGAACGTTGGAGACATTCCAAACGAGCGAGCTCTAGTTGTTACAGCTCTTAAAATAGCAACAGCAAGTCGTGATAGTACGACCCATTTTCTCTCCCAGATGTCCCGAGTCCTGGGAACCTAACTTGTATGCGATTTCGTGGAATTTTGAAATTGGAAACGTGCTTGATGCTGCTACAGCTCCTGTTGCAAGTATTGTTAAAGATAAATAGATAAAAAAATCGTATTCAAAGCGCACGTACTTCTCATATATTACAATACAGCTCACAAAAATTGTAATCCACAAAATTTTTGAGTCCAGTATGTCTTTTATTGTAAAAATATCCATACAACAATTGTCATATTGTGGTTTTTAAGAACAGTGCGGTCCCGTAAATTCCCAGCTCCGGATCAACGATGTTATTACAGTGCATTCAGACGGAATTCACATCGTCGTCGAATCGTGGCCAATCAGTACGCGGAATGTCGATGTGTTTACATAGTTACACGTTTATGCGACGCGTCATCCGCTATGTACGGCGGTTGCTAAGTGATAATACAACAGTGATGTACGGCGATCTCGAAAGGCTATCGCATTTAAGATACGCCTATATGGTGGAAAAGCAGGAAACCGGGTGTTAGTTTGGGTGCGCGAGCGGAGCTATAAACAATGCGGATCTAATAATAGAGGGCACTAGTTACAGCGGGCGAAAAATAGAACGAAATATGTGGGGCACAGGCCCGCCCGCGCATCTACAGCGATATCGCCCAAACATTGGACTCGTATATATACACCGCGTGAATCGTACAACGGCCAACTGCACATGCCGCTATTAGATTAGGCATTTAATTGCGATGGCCTCGGCGCTCCGGTCGGGCAAGTTATGATTATAAAACATTTATATCCATGATTTGCTTTCTTAGGACTATTTAGATGTTTTTATGATTTGTGTATGTACAAATTAACGAACGAAATTACGAATTAATTAATATTTTATGACCTTTTCTTGGAAATGACTCTATTTATACTGGTCAGGGCTCACATCTAGATGCAATGTTATTTAACATATTTATAAGAGATTTATAAGTGAAATAAGCTTATGCCTTAAGGAATAAAAAGTAGATTTAAACTTACGTTTCGTTTACCATAAAAAGATAACGATTGCAGCAGAAAATTTAGAATAACTTCATTGATCTTTTATAAATGAATATTGAAAGAGCTGTTCTCTTTAAATCTTCAATGTTATGAAAACAGAATACGCCCGAGTTTCTCAACGATAAAAAAGCTACAACGCGATTATAATTAAGGGATTAATTAATAACAATCTTATATCCAGTAGGATTAAATTTTAATAATTTTAAGAAGAGAGTCTTGAGTTTGTTTACAAGCCCCGAAACATCGAAACGAATACTTGTTTTTCTATTATTATATTTTCGATTCATAACATTGTTTACGACTTGGAGCGAAAATAAAAATGTTATCTTGCAAAGAAAATCCGCCAATGAAAGGTAATACACAATATAGCGCTCTGATGTTGCCACAAAAAATTCAATTTCTTACACATTAATAATAACTCGTACATGAGACATCAGAAATGAAAAGAAAAAATGTTTAGTTAATTTACATAATATATTAACCTCAATATGTATATCAGCGAAATGTATTCAATCATTTTATGTTTTCATAATTGCCACTCCTTTTCAGTTTCCCAAACGACTAGCCAGTTTTCGCGAATCGTACCAATTAAGTTGGATAATTACATAAATACTACGCCGTATCCATTACTTCGCACTTAACCCCTACAAAAATATCTCCTTTGTCCGCGAGGTTTTACAAACAACAATTGCACGTAAACAAATACATCAATCCGAAGTAATTATTTATGTATCGGATGACAGGTTGGAAGATATATCAAAACTTAAAAATACAGATTATTACCACAACAGGCATTGATAGAAACATAGCTATGGTACTATGAAATATGTGCAAACGCAATCCATAAAGTTATCCAGAAAAACATAACGAAAATTAAGAAACCTATACTTCGAGTAATACTAACGTGGTGCTTGCTTCCTAAAATGTTGTCAGTCTCCCATCATAAATCGTATCGAAAGAAGACTGCTAAGAACATCTCCAACTTATATTGTGAGACATACACATCAGGTACTAATTGCTTAAATTATAATGAACTCTTGTCAGAACCCAACCGAGCAACGGCGTACCCCAAGGTTAAAGAATTTACCAATCACGGTACAGATATAACATCGCATATCTACGCAGCATAAGTGCCTGGAGAGCGCAATTGATTAGCCCCGTTGGAAAGTGAAAGTGTCCACACGACCAGCTGTTGCGCGGAAAAAATTCAAAAGTGAAAAAAGTCGAATGCCGCTCTATGCTAGGGTAGTCTCGCCCGAGTCGGAACGGCGTCAGCTTCCTTAATAACATTTCTGTCCAACGACGCTGAGATTTGCCTTTAAATTATCACGGATTATAATAATTTTGACTACGTCGACTATGTACGTGATGATTTCGATATACGCATTGTCGTGATAGCATCAGTAATTTCATTAACACCTTTGACACACATGTAGACTAATGAACTAGTTACTAACTTGTAACTTGTAAAGGATTGGGTACTTTTGTAATGAGATAAAAAATTGCCTCATATGATATAAGGGAATACGCTCTGATACCGAATAAGCAGTCTGTACGTCATATATATTGACATTAGCTGATTCGAACTCACTATCGGCAACGCAAACCTTTACAAATGCACTTAAAGGACTATAAATTTGTTATTTCGTAGGTTTCCGTTAAGGCCTCGATTTGTTTACATTAAAGCCAGTGTTATTTTAAAGTGTGCTCTTTTCAACTATCATGTCAGATTAGTAGCAAAGTGAAAATGTTTTGATTCGTTTACCTTGAGGCATACACATATAAACCAGAATGTTGTGTTTAAGGCCTTCTTTTTGTTGTAATAAGTACGTCAGAAACATTGTTGGGACCGGTCCACACGTGGACGATGTTGGCAGATTTCACGTGTCATCAGTACATATGCCAATGTCGTTTTAATAAATATAGCAAATATCTGCGTCAATAACACTCCGTGTGTTGTGTGAAAAATGATGCACGACATTTATTTTGTTACACAATTCTCAATAAAGATAAACGAGTACGATAAAGTTTCGTTTCTGCTTATTTTTGTGATTGATATTAGTACAAACACCGCAAATACCAACTAGTATTCATTCAAGAAAGAAACGAAAATAGTTTAAGTAACCATATACAGCGTGTCGTTACGTTAACACACGTCTAACGCTACTTGCCAATAATCTTAAAAAATATTAACGTTAAAAAAAATCCATAATAATTTTTTTTTTCATCCAAACTAATTAAGTAAAAAAGAAACAAAATTTGTAACATCCTATACATCTCGCGCCACAGCGTCGCATTACAAGCCTCTTCTTCTAACAGTATGTTTTGTCTCTTTTAAATTCATTCAACCCATTCATATGCTATGTGACCTTTACAAATGAACTTTACGTTACAGTTTTATACGCAAGGGTGTTCTAAAATTCTTTGTTTGGGAAAATTTAATAACTCTGTAAATATTGATGATTAAAGTATGTAAATGTTTAATACAATTTTAAAAAGTTATCCTCTATATGTGTGTTCATTTATTGTCGCGATGGTAAAGACACGCTGTATACTGAACTAAGAAATTGTAAGAAAGTCTACATTATACATAAAATGAAACAGCTCCTCAATACAATAATGATATCTATCTTAAAGTAATAACTTAAAACCGTTAATCGTTCCCATTATGAGCATATAATTGTTTTCATATCTAAATGATTTATTTTCGAAAATACATTTTATATTTTTACGATAAAGCTCTCATTTATAAACAATGACAGGTTTTAATATTCCCGTACCGCAGTTTTCTACGGGCACACTTGTTTACTGAATCAATTAGTTCACCCCATACAGTTCAGGCGCTGTGACCGAGGGGAAATGGCACAATTTCCATTCCCCTGCTCGCCCCTGTCGCTATTCAGACTCGCTCTCTTTTGAGCAGTAAGCATTAATGGGAGTTATAGCTGTGTGTATTGCGTATACCTGTCGCCCTAAAAGATTAATCGTGCTCCAAATTGGGTTATTGTTGTATCGAGATCAAAATTAAGACGAGTAGAGGTTACGTTAGCGTTTTGGTTAAATATGTAAATGCTCATCATCATCATCATTTCAGCCTGTTTGAGTCCACTGCTGAACATAGGCCTCCCCCATAGACTGCCATGAAGTACGATCCTGAGCCACCTGCATCCATCGACTTCGCGCACATTTGCACAGGTCGTCACTCCATCTAGTGGGGGGTCGTCCTACATCGCCACATGGCAAAACCCAGGGGGGGCTTCATGATGAAAGTCCAAAATGTAAATGCTCATTTAGTGCTAATTTAAGGAAGTAAAATTGCATTTTAAGCTTAACCAAAAATTAGAAAACTATTGTTTAAACTAGCAGTGTATCTCTAGCATCTAATCTATGAACAAATTAAAAATTAGGTATTATTATTTTTCTGGTGCACGAATAACTAGGAGAGTACAACAACTAGCAGAAGATCGATGTACTTTAGAAGTAAGCCAGGGATGTCATGGATATTTATTAGTAGTAATCACTCAACGACGTGTGAACCGCCAGCTCTTTTGTGACCTTCGGCCGTAAATATAATAGTAATTTTCGTTATTCCTTACAACCGTTAAGAATTAACTTCTTGTTAATCTCTGACTGATTAGACAAATGTAATTATTTTGTGTTATTTAATTTTCACACGTGGTGGTCATTACTATTGTCAATCTTCAATTCATCTTAACACCAATCTAATTAAGGCAAGTTCTTCCTTTGGGATCTAGTACCACCAAACGCGAGTCACTGCTCTAGTTAATGAGCCATCGCTTTTTTATCTTTGAATATAAATATCACCCGAATAAAACACATTTATTTATAACATAACCCAGAATTGTGTCATCAGTTCTTAGTAGCGTGAATAATTTTATTATTCATTAGGTATTTAATGCGAGTCGAAATTCTGTCCAGCGGAAACTTGTGTTGCATTTCTTGGTAACGAATTGAATAAAATATGTTATCCTTATGTTAACAATTACTGTGTTACCGAATTTTAAAATGATTACGTTTTTTCAGTCTCTACATTTTATAATTAACGATTGTAAAGTACAATTAAATATATAATATAAAGATCATTAAAATATGTCTAAAGAAACTTTTAATGGTTCAATCGTATCTAATTCACTCTAAATTAATAATCAAGATTTTAAAATTGGTATTGTACTGAATAAATGAAGCAAAAAAAATGTACTATATAGTAACGGTGATACAACATACGTAACAAGCACATTATTTTGTAATATTGACCGGACATAACGAAGAGAGAGACGAGACGAAGCGGTAAAAATAAACCGCGCCATTACGTAACGGGGTCTGCCGCAACGCGATCTACGTTATGCAAAGTGTAACCATTATGCGTGTTTTTTTTTATATATTCAACAATATCGTTTTACAAGTCAATTCATTTGACGTGCTGAATCGCTCGTCGGCGGATGTGGATGTGGGTCAGTGTCCATAACGGAGGCACATGGTTTACGCGCCGGTAGGTACCGGCGAAAAACGATTAAATTGATTTTAATACAATGTCTGCCACTGCCGACATTGACCCGGTTAAAATGATAGATGGAAAATGAAATATTTATATGAAGATCCCTTTAAAGTGTGATGGTATTTGCTTTTTTTTTTAGCCATTGCCCCTATATAACATTATACTGGGTTTTAAGGAGATTTTGAAAACGTAAAATTTCACTTGGACAAACACCCACATCTGAAACAATTATCTGGGGGTCAGACAAATAGCTGTCCAATCGAACCCGCGACCCCCGTCACCGAATGCTTTGGCGATTGCGCCACGGAGTCATATCTTTATAATATAAATGAACACACGTCTAACGCTGCTTGCCACAATAATCATAAAAAAAATAAAAAAAAAAAAATTATTAATTAAATAAAAAAGAAACAGAATTTGAAACATCCTATACAGCTACAACTGATTGATTCATAAATTCAGAAACTTTTTCATTCGTTGCCACAGCGTCGCGTCACAAGTCTCTCCTTCTAACAGTATCTTTTATCTCTTAAATTCATTCAACCCATTCATATGCTTTGTGACCACACCGTTTACAAATGAACTTTACGTTACAATGTTATACGTAAAGCTGTTCTAAAAATTGTTTGTTTTGGAAAATTTAATAACTCGGTGAATATTGATGTTTAAAGAATGTAAATGATTAATACAATTTTAAAAAGTTATCCTCTATATGTGTGGTCATTTATGGTCGCGGTTGTATTGACACGCTGTATAATCTCACATTAACTATAACGCGAGTATTTTATAAAAAAATAATTGCGAAAACATTGAATATGGCCTGTAAAGTATGCGGCACTGGCTTCCTTGGGTAGCGGGTTCGAATCTGCACCCTATAATTCAATCTCCAATTTTATTTTCCCGTTGTATTACTTCATCTGTGACACGTGTGTTGAGCTGCTAAACACCTGTCCACCTAAGGATGTTAACAACCACAGTAAAAGTTGAACGACATGGTGACGTTTAACTAGGCACTAAAGTCGTGTGAACCTAGATAAAAAATAATACAATTTATAGAAGGTTTTATGGTAGGGGAATTCTCTAGTTGCCTGGTTGTTAAGCGGAATCGATATAAATAGACGCCGCAGGTGTCTTCGCATTTATTGGCCATTTAAGTCACTTATTGCTTAATGTATATCTTCTATTACGGTCTTGGTCCATTGAAATTTAACCAAACAAAATCGAGAAGGGGATCCAGTAGGGGTCTAGGGAATCGAATGGAGTTTCGTCTTTTTCAATTAAATTTTACGAGCTCGCGATCATGTTTAATGTATGTTTTATACCTTCAAAATTTTTTTTCTTTGAAAAATGTTCATCAATGCTGCCTTCAACTCTTCATCGTCGGAAAAATGCTTATCTCTAAGATCTTTCCTGAGGTAGGGGAACAGAAAGTAATCACTAGGGCTAGGTCCCAGTTGTAGGGCGGAGGATCGATTTCTTCAAATCCCGCATAGTAGCCTTGGTAACGCGCCCTATGTAATCCAACGTGTTGTCGTGAAGAAGCAAAACACCCGAGATAAAATTTCTATGGCGGTTTTCATTGCCTCCGTAGGGTGTTCGCGCAATATGCGGCAGTAAAACTTTGTCCTTTTTTGTGCATTCAATCAGTATTTCCTTAGAATCCCAGAACACTTTTGCAATGAGTTTTCCAGTGGATTTGACTTTAAACTTTTTTGGTGGGTCTGTTTCTTTTTCATGCCACTGCATGGATCACCGGCAACGATTCGGTTGCAAATACTATGCGTATTTTCACCATGGAGCTCCAAAAACTTCTCGACGTTTTCTTCAGTAATGGTATTAACCGGTCCATTGGCACGGGGATCGTCTTCAATACACTCTCTCTCTACCCCATTTGAATTCACTACTCCACATCTGAATAATAGACAGTGAAGGATCAGAATCTGGTCAACAGCCACCATTTCTTCGTGAATAACTTTTTGACTTCGTGGAGTCCTTTCTTGTTTTGTAAGGAATTTTTATCACAGTCCGATGCTCGATTTTTTACATTGTTGTATCGGTTATCGCAGCTGCTTTTATACCCTCAAAGAATGCCTTGAACTAATGAGATAATTTAATTACCCTCCTCATTAGTAAATCACCCCGATACCGAGAATACATTGAACGCCCCTCGTTCGTGGTAAGCGTTTTGTTTACACAAGTTACTGCTGCGTCGTAAATATTATTCGATCCCGTAATATGTTCAGCGATTGGATGGAACGCTCTAGACCTTGTTTTACCTTATAGACAACCCTTCCAGTTCTAGGTGTTCTTGTTTTGAAATTTAAGTTTATTAAGATGGCACTTTTTTATTTTTATAATTTTCAGACATTGTTTCCCACCATTTCGCAAAATTATTACAAATGAACTGTCGTAGCAATAGTAGTTAATTGTATTCCTCCGTTTCAGGTGGTGATAACTAAAAGCGCAGAGTCATGAACGCATCTACAACTAGTCACTCGCATCAAGCAGGATAGCTGCAGATAAAAGGTGAGTATTTGTCGCTTGTTTAATCATTACATTAAGCCGCGTATTTGTATCGCCCGTTGATGATAACCGTATGAAAATCCGTTCAGTAGGCACTACTTATTTGAGTTTATCGCGTACAAAAAGACGAATAGACGCAAAATGACAGTGGTCTTTTAATGTGTATGGATTACTATGTTTATTTAGAGTTATGAAAAAAAGTATATATTACACGTACGTAAGTAAAAAAAGAGTAATAAACGCTTTAAGAGAATTTAGGAAGGGGATGTTTTTAATACCATCTCGTATCGTCCCCCTGTTTATCCCAACGTCACCTCCCACGACACCCACGGGACTTGCGCAAAAACGATGTTTGTCTTTTATAAACAGTTTCGAAGCCGAAGTTTCATAATAGGATACGCACTCTTTCAAACATGAATGTACCACGCTATGATTGTCTGGCCGTGAACTATTCGACATTAAATCCACCTGAAAGTAATTCCAAAGTTCTCTCCTTAACGGAGTTAAGTCTGAGAAGAAAGCAATCTAATATTCACCATAAAAGCGGAAGAAATGAGCTTAATGTTTGTAAGAGCGCAATACGCGGCCAGCTTTTGTTGTGCCAAGCCGTACAAATGTATTTAATTAGTATAATTCAATGGATATAAGTTTCTCCTTTGTTCATTGACATGTTTACTTACCGAAACCCTGTATAACCTTTAATTTGTGGAAGTATTATTATTAGTAGTATTATATATTTTATAAAAGCAAATTGTTTTTAATTATAAACTAGTAAATTTAGAATAGAATACAAACATTTGAACTTACGAGAAATGGCAAACTTTTCTGCAAAGTTTAGCTATAAAGCTATTGGAAAATAATAATAATAATGTCTAAATCTCACTAAATCGTCATGGTAATCATAATATAATAATAGAAGGTACTTTTATTTACTTATTACTCAAATCTTAATCGTATACAAGAAGATTATCGCCGATAAAGAATAAAGGAGCACTGAAGGCTAAGGCACGCAGAGGTGGCTTTTTATTTAACATTTGAATTCCTTAATCTAATAGATGTCGGTAATTGATCGGTATTCTTGTACTCAAAACCGATATCATAGTAGATTATTGCACGTATCGTAATTTATCCTACGCGTGGGTTTACTGGGATACAATGCCTAAAGGCATAAATTTCGCAATTTGTTATCGTTAAGAATCTAACTACAATAAAAATGGTTTTAATCGTCTCATTAATCGAGGCAACTTGAGATGTTCCGTATTCGCTCTTATTTCACGTGATCTTTATTTCCTTTTTCATAAAATTCAAATTCAAGAGTTACGCTTGAACTTTGTCTGACGCATTTCGATTTGTTTATCAGCACAGGTTTCAATACGTTCGATACTGAAAGATATCTAGATTTTAAAAATTAACAATGTTAAATATTCGCATATTGGTACACGTACAGTACGCAAATATGAACACGCAAATATAGTTCGTGACCCTGTGAGCGAATGAGTCAGGCTATCGAAATAATTCTCACCCATTGAAGGTCATTTGTCTTTGCATCAAGTTTCCTGTGGGCGGCTCGGCATATTCACGCCGTTTATGCTACGATTCAGAACTAATATAATATGTATGAATATAATAATCGTATAAATTATTAAGATTGTTATGTAGATTTGTAATAATAATAATAATATTCTTTATTGCACACCAAAATAAAACATACAAGAACCATACCTTAATTTTTAAGTTATAGGTACAATGGGCGGCCTTATTACTAAAAGTAATTTCTTCCAGACAACCTTTGGATGGTTTGGATTAAATTCGTATTTACTTTAAAATATACGCTTTGGAGCAAAGTAAATAAATTCTAAATATACATAATAATACGCTGTGTAGGAGTGACTTCACTGGAACAATTTAATTAATTATGTAATTAATTTTTGCGGACAATGTAATTAACTTTCGCATTACGTCTTACAATAGAACTTCTGCACGACAAATTAAACATTATAATTATAATTATTTTACGTTCAGTCGCAAATTAGACGGATTCAAATGCTGAATAAGCAGCAGACACTCAATATTTAATGATTTAACTACAAAGTTTTATATGTATCGGAACATAATAAATATCCTGTTAAGTTTAGATTATTAAAGATCCACAGTATTGAATTGTTTTCGGTCATGATACATAATATGTTCATTAAACCACCGCCAGATCCGAGTAAAAATACAAAGGTGGATTGTACGCTATTTATAATCCAAAACATATTTTATTTTACTCGTGTAGCGGGGAACATTATTATATTAACTTATCGAGCCCTTCCACGAACCGACAAGAACATGGGCGGTTAACTGTACAAACGTCGATCGTTACAACTGCAGCGTGGTTTTCGAATAGAAATAAAAGGACCGTGTCACTTGTTGAAGAAGCCTGGCAACGTATCGACTTTTGTTTGGTATTTGTTTACGCCACCGCCGCGCTCTAATATGTACGTACGCACAGTTTTCTTGGCAGGTTTCCCGCGAACGAGCTTCGCCGGTATATTTATGTAATGAAACGGAAATTATTCACTGTACACACACGTTATGTTTTTAAATCGCCGCATCCCCGAATTTCCTGGATAAAATCTCCACATTGAGAACGTCTTCTTCACAGTTTAATTCTTGACGATCTTTGTTCTTTATAACTTTTCTTTTTTATGCTACAGGAGCGATTGAATTGTCTTTTATTACGGAGCATGGAGATGGACCGCGCTGTAGTTGTATATTGAGACAGATATATGTAAGCTTATCTTTTAAGAATGAACACAGGATATGAATCTTAAAATTTAGGCTAATTGATGTTGACGCGGTTGCACTCTTGTGAGCTTGATATCGAAAGGTTCATTGAAATCAACGTGATGGCTGTGTAATCGCCTGGGTTGCAATCGATTGGGGCGGTAGCCATGATAGCTTCCGCTCTTCACTGACCAGGGCTCGCTACATCCGAATAGGACGTTTACATTTAACTGGATCTTTTATTTAATCGATGACACAACCAAACAACGTAAGAGCTCGAACTGAGATCGTGTCAAATAGGTACTGTCGGTTGGAAAGATAAAATTATATCGCTAATTGACTTACGTTTCTAGACGAGGTCGGTAAACTTTGGTGGGCAACGAATGAGTCGCGGAAACGTTTCTTATTGTGTGCGTGTTTACGTATCGTAGATAGGCGGGTGCGCGAGGGCGAAGTACGCTCAAGGGCAGCCGGCGTGTAACGACCCCAGCGTCGAAAAGTTTACGCTCCATATGTATCGTTTCACGCCGCACTTTATCACGCCAGCATTTGCGATCTCCCAACAAATGCTTTCCCGTGAAGCTTGTGAACGGAATGTGTTTTTTCCAGACGGTGCGCCCTCGAATAGCAGATTATGGACTACGGCTTCAATAATGTGGTGGAAGGGACGCGCCAGTTCTTCATGGGGCTGCCTAAGCAGGTGCAAGCCGAGGGCAGCGGGCAGCCCGTGTGGCCCGCGGGTGCGCCGCCGGAGGAGGGAGCGCCGGCCCTGTCCGGGGCACCAGCGCCGTCCTCGCGGCCGCCGTCCGCCGCCGCCGCGCCCCCCTCCACCCCCGGGCCGACGCCAGTCGCGCAGCCGCCCCGGCCGCCCTCGGAGCCCCTGGAGCCTGAGCCGCATATAATCCACAAGGCGACGGTGATGCGCGAGGCGGCGGAGAAGCGACGCGAGATGCCCGACCCGGACGACGACGAGGAGCACCTGGGCGCGCTCTCGCCGCCGTCGCACATCATCCGCAAGCCGACGCCGCGCACCCTGCCCTCCCCCGCGCCCGCCCCGGCCGCGCCCAGCCCCTCGCCCGCGCGCCCGCCCTCCGCCGCGCCGCTCGCACCTCCCGCCGCCGAGCAGCATATCGAGCAGCACGCGCAGTACCGCGCGTCGGTGCAGTGCGTCCAAACTCCGACCGCGCGGCCGCCTGAACAGTACGCGCCCAGCAGGCCGCCGGACCCGTACTCCTCCTCGCGACCGCCGGAGCCGTACGTCCGCTACCAGTACGAGTCGGCCGTACACGACGGCGGCCGCAATTCACACGGGCCGGCGATCGCGTCGCCCCAGCCTGCCTCTGCTCGCCACAGTCCGCAGACCTATTCGAGATTGACAAGTGTAATTCCGCAGCACACCGCTACGCGACTACGCGAATCTGCAGCGCACAGCCCACCGTCCTCGCGCTACCCGCACCCTCCGCCGCCGCACAATGATCGCGTTCCACCAATACATCACCCGCAGCCCACACCCCCGACTCAGAGGGTGGGTGTTTTGGACGGGCGACCGACCCAAGCTTACCTGCCTTTGGTGCATCGACGTGAACCATCTTTACCAAGGACGTCCCACTATGAGAGGCACCCAACGATTCCACCGCGGAAGTATGATCCACAGCAGGCGTACTCCGGTTATAGACCTACACTCCCAACGCCACAGGCTATGCAAAACCATCGTGTCGAAATGCTGCCGCAATACAAACATGGTGGAATTGAAGTTTTAAATACACATTATCCGGCGAGACAGCCGGATCGTACGCCAATACAACCTCAGTCGGTAAATAACGAGGCCGCTCGAATATCCTCGAGAGTAGATTTCCACAGCAAAAGTAAGTCTGTTGAGCCTAGACCAGGTTACCGTTATTCATCACCATCAACATCAAATGTTAGATATGCACCTAGTGCTCAAATGCCGGTCGTTCATAATAATACTGCACTGCAACCGAGGGCGTCCTATCGATCGGTGGCTGCTCCAAAGACAAACTATGATTATTCAGCTACTAATCAAGTTCACACGTCACCCTCACGTTCTTCAGCAAAGGCTGGGTATGCTAATCAGCAAACACGAATGACTGTGTCCGTAACATCCATCGTAAATGAGATCAATCAATCTAAACAAAAGAGAGAGTCACCTCTCGATTTGTCTGTAAAAACTGTTAAGAATTCAGCTGATTCTTCAACCACTCAAGATGATGTTGTTGATTCCGCATCTATGGAAAGTAAAACAATTCATTTTCAACCACGTCCAAGTTCAAGTAGTCGGCATGTACCTCCTTTACCTGGCTACGTTGTATCTCATAAAGTTGATTTTGCACCAGATTTTACTCAGTACAGGGAAAGAAACCCAAATCATAATTATAGTGCACCACCACAGCAAGTGCGATATAATGGAGCATACGAAACTCCAAGACCTGTTTCTGAGCCTTACACTATAGAATCTCGACATCCAGTATACAATTCGGAACGGAGTAAATACAATGGTCCTATACAACCAAGAACTGATTTTGTTCCTAGAATAGATCTCACTAGACCAGTTATTGATGAAAGACATGTAGAAAGACCACTTCGAGAAGAGCCTCAAATCACAATGGAGGAACGTAAGCGTCCATCTGGCCCGATTTTAAACAACATTCCTGAAAAATTAGTGAGGTATGAAACCTGGTCTTCTGACAGTCGGATAGAGCGTATGAACCAGTCAGCCCGCGAGCAACATGAGCTGATGAGCCGCCCCGTGTATAGTTATAGCAGTCATAAAAGATTTGAAGCGTATCAAAACGACCAAAAACGAGTTGTTACATCAAATATGTATCGCGAACATCATCCTCATACAACACAAAAACTCTCCAATCCTCGTGTGTATCCAGAAAAGACTAATCGTGAAATTAGTGATTATCATGCGCAATATCACGATCGGATTCCGTCTAGTAGCCGTCATGTAATACAGAAAATTCCGAGCCATAGAGATTTACATCTTCATCATTTAGATTCACAAAATGGTCCTGCGAACAAGAGCGTTTTAAGTATATTACGTAATAGTTTAGAGACTAAGCAAACCGGATACGTTGAACCAGCTAGGCCTGCGCGCCAAATACCGGATCTCATTGTTATAGACGATGTGGATGATTCAGTTATAGAAATTACTGATTTAACGAAAGAAGGTGAAACCGAATCTATTAGTAAAATAAATCTGAAAACCCCACAGAATCAAAATCCATCTACACTTGGTCACAACATTCAAATGCCTAAAGCTGTAGATTCTATTGCTCGCGACTCTGATTATCAAAAAAGCGATAATACAGAATCAAAAAGCAAATCTCCTGAAAGTGATGTTGCGTCTAGAATAAGGACTAAAGCAGAATTAAAAGTGATGCCACCATCTCAAGATAATACAAAACCAGATAAATGTTCAGAAAGTACGTCTTCTGATACGGAGAAAGTAAAGTTACTCCCAAAATCTCAGAAACAACATCTTTTTAATCAAATTAGAGAAGACAATTTACGGTTAGAATCAGTAATAAAAAATGATAGGCCTATCAATAATTTTATAGCTGAAGTTAAATCGGAGCCAATGAATATTGATGAAATAGAAAAAGATGCTATTGCACCGATTAAAACCGAAACTGTTATAAGAAGTTTGGAACCAGAAAATTTTATACCTTCGGAAGTGCCACCATCCGAAGATTTAGACTGGGCAAGTGCTTGTGACAATTTTATGGAACAACTCAAGATGTCAACTCAAGGCTGTCTGCGAAAAAAATCAAATAGAAAACGAAATGACACATTAGAGCCCGAAAGTGAAATAAATCTTAAATGCACAAATATTGAATCTGAAGAAAGTAATAATGATAAAACCGAAATTAACTTAACGTCCGCTGTAGAAATAAAACAAGAGCCTGTTGATGACACTGAACAAATAGAGTCTGAAGTAACTATCTCAAATATTGTAGAATCTGAAAGCACCAAACTTCCAACTAAAGAAGAAAATAAAAGTTGCGGAATAATGAAAAAAAATAATGAAAAAGTAAACGGAAAACCGACCAAATCTAATAAAATACAAGGAAAAGGTAAAACAAAATCCGAAAAGAAAGAGTCTCTGGTTACTACTTCTGCAGGTCCTTCTGTGACAACTAATAAAAATGACAATGACACAATTAAAACGGTTATAAAAGAAGAAGAAGAATCGACAGATGACGACGAGCCATTGATTAAAAGCAAAATTATGAAAGAGAAAGTGCAGAGAGAGCTTAAATATCAGATGCTTAAAGATTTGTCCGAAAAATCTGCATATGTTAAGTTGGAGTGCTGTGATGAACGTTTGAGTGTGAGTAGTAGAAGGTCTACAGAGACGTTATCTAAAGAAAAATTAGAAAGACAAAGTAAAGGAAAATCTAACAGAATTATGACAAAATCAAAAGCTAAGCCTTCATCAATTGAAAATAAAATTGAAAAACGAATTGATAATTCAAGTTCGGACAGTGAAAATGACGATATGACAGTTGCAAGTAGACTTCGTGTGCGTAAAAGCATTAAAACAGAAGACAACAAAAGTACTACAGTAAATAAGAGTCCTATAAAATCATCTCCGTCTAAGAAACAAGATACGAGTAGTGCAAGCAATAGTTCAACCCCGATTCGCAAACCTGGGTTTGGTGACGGTTCAGACTTTCATCCAGGATGGGAAGAAGAATTGTATAGATATAAGAGATCACTACGAATGCCTACAAGACTAATAGCCATACCACGCGGTCGATCAGGTGGGCCATTTACTAAAGCTTCGGGTAATCTATTTACACGGGGTTCGACTTCACTCCCTGATTTAGATCCAATGCCTCTTTCGCCTGCCCCATCATCAGCTCAATCAGCAGCTACTGATGACTTATATGCTAGGCGACCTGATAAAATGACTTTAGACAGTGATTTAGAATCTAATTCGAGTTGTTCAGCACCTAATCGTCTACATTATGATTCGGAAGCGTCAACGTCTACTGTGTTTTCTGTTAGTAAAGTTAAAAAGAAATCTAGCTCAATTGTGGACGTTCTCATACAAAAATGTGGGAAAAAGGAAGAATCAAAAAAGAAGTGTAAGGATAAAGATGAAAAAAGTCTCAAAATTATTCCAAAAAATTCGAATGTATGTGAATTATTACCAACTCCAAGTTTAGGCCTTGTAAAAAATGGAAATAAAGGTAACTTAAGTGCTAAAAAAGAAAAACTAATGGAAGATATATTTTATTTGGGAGCATTTAGAAAAGAAACTGTAACCGCTTTCCGTCACGCTTTTATTGAGAACACTGAAGGCTTAATAGGTGCCACCGAAGAATTTGCACCAGTTATATTAAAATCTAGGACACGAACAGAGAGTCGAGTATTAAAGCAGCGAGCAACAATAAAAGAAGTGTTCGGGGACGAAAGGCCAGCTTCAGCTCCACCATCGACAGGTAGAAACAACGAGGAGCAAGAACATGAAGAAGTTAAAGAAGAAAGAGTAGTCGAAGTAATGAAAGAACCAGAGTCCAAACCAAAATTTAAACCTCGAAAAATCGTCAAGGAAAAGCTCAAGCGAAGATCGAGCTCGATACGAGACGGCTTAAGAAGTACTAAATCGTTAAAACGCAATGACGCAAAGGGCAGATTACTGCGACTGAAAAAGAGAAACAATTTAATGAAAAATTTTAATGCGAAACGTAAAGAATCTACTAATAAAGTAAAGAAAGATAAGACTCCCGCGGATGACAAAGACAATACGAAGGAAGAAGGCAGTTCACCCGGGACAGCCGAGGTGAACAATAAAAGAAGGTTTAAACGTTTATTCGGACGTAGAAAATTCAGTTCAGGATTTGATTACATCCGGAAGAAGAAGAAGATGATAAGGAAAGAAGACAATAATTGTAACAAAATTCGCCGGCCGGCTCCGAAGCCAAGTCCAGAGTCCGTCCATGATATACAGAAGGAGATTAAAAGTTGGTTCATAAATAAAAGTATTGGGGAAACGCATTTACATAGAGCTGCAAGACTTGGGTTCACTGTGAGTGTTGCTTCTTTTTAACTTTATGTTACAAGTGGAAATTGTAAATGCTAAAGATTTCTCCCGTTTCAGGACTGTGTGGCATATTGCCTAGAGAAAATGGAATCCGATCCCTCGGCGAAGGACAACGCTGGTTTTACGCCGTTACATGTGGCAGCTGCGAAGGGTCACGTCCGAATCGCCCGTTTGCTTCTTCAGTACGGTGCTAACGTATCTGCTGCCGCGCAAGGAGGAATCAGGTAGTCTATCTAAAGGTCTCTCATGTTCATATCACATTTATTTCGTTATAATTAAAATACTACCACAAACAAATTGTTTTTGCAGTTATAATTCTTTTAGCGCGTTTGGAAAAATTTATGAGAGTGTAATTTTTAATACGCCGATACACATAAAGCGTCATGATTAACTTCACATAGATACTTGGTCGTTTCGCAACCAACTTAACGTTATCATGGCAACCAATACAATTTCCTGACAAAAGTCAGATCCAACCCACGGTTCCAAGTTACCAACCAACCGTTATCAATTGTCTTTTTCACATAGAGAACTGACACAGGGGATATAATTTTTAATTATTTTTCTTTCGTTACGCTAAACAAGCATATCTTTTTTCGACACACACACACGCACACGCACACGCACACGCACACGCACACGCATACGCGCACGCGCACGCGCACGCGCACACGCACACGCACACGCGCACGCGCACACGCACACGCACACGCACACGCACACGCACACGCACACACACACACACACACACACACACACACACACACACACACACACACACACACACACACACACACACACACACGCGCATTTTTTTCTCTTTACTAAAACAAAACAAAATATAGTATACGTATGTTCTCAAAGAAAAAATGGGGCCATCTTATATGTACATTGTGAAAACTTATAAGGTCCAAAAATGTCTTCCCAGGCCGCTGCACGAAGCGTCCGAAAACTGCCACGTGGAGGTCATTCGGCTGCTACTGTCGTACGGGGCGGACCCCCTGCTGGTGACGTACGCGGGGCAAACTCCGCAGGAGCTGGCCGATGGCGCGGCCGAAGTGCTGCTGCGTCTTCACATAGCCGATGTGCAGGGAAAGGCGGTGGAGCCCTGGCGGTTCCCTCCACCCGCCGACGTCGTAGGTGGGTTCAGAGCTGATGCCTCTTGCGGTCGAGCATTCCTTTCGCGAACTCTTAGTAGGCACTTAATTACATGTACATTACCATTTATTTGAATGGCGTCACTGGAGAGTTCTTGGATATACATTGTGCAAGCCTAAAATTACATCATCCTCCTTCCTGGTGATGCTTGGTGATCCCAAACAACGTTTTTTTTCCAGTTATATTTAAGTATTGGATTTATTACTATTTAAGTATCTGAGTGGTTTAAGTACCTAAGTTGCTGAATCCCCAAAGTGCCCCTTGAGCCTTGCGTGATGAACGGACGATCGCCTAAACTGGTAAAAAAAAAAAACAGTTTATACAAACGGTTATTTCAACGCCCACCTAAACTTTCAGACCGCGAAGAGCTCGGCTGCGATCCGCTGCTGTCGCCGCCACCGGCCTCGCCGCCCCCACCGCCCGACTCGACCATAGAGATACAGACCACGGACGCGCCGTTGCCGCCATTTTACAGCCTACGCTCGACTTCCGGGCAGCCGGCGGACGGTCTATGGTGTCTGCTACAGGACATCACTAACATATTGCAGGTGAATACTACTATGCCTATTGCTAATCTGTGGTAGAGCCACGCAGCAGTTTCGGCTGTTGCACGAATGGGCACGCTAGTCCGGGAACGTACCACGACATCACAGTAGACCATTAAGTAGATGTATTAAACTTTCGGGTATCGTTTGGTAAGAGAGGTACCCGGGGCCTTTTTTAATGGTTTGTCGGGTTTAGTAGATGTATGAAGGCGGCGGTAATCATTTAACAACAAGTAAAATGATCTTGTACGCTTCAACTTTTCACAAAAAAAATCTTGTCATGTCAAACATATATGCCACAACACGGTGCAATTTAATTTGTCTATCGAACCCTTCTTGTGGACTTTATTACTGTATAATGGAAATTCAAGTCAGTATGTTATGGGGTACAAATCTTTCTAATCGAAAAAAAACTAAAACTACATTCACATATCAAACTTCTGCAGCTTCTAACATAACTTGTTATATTAAATTGTCACACAATCTTTTATTTATTTTATTTTATTCTACACTTGTAGAGAGACTTAAAGCGAGTACAATAAGGCTTAAAAGTAAATTAGCATAAAAACAGAGGGCCAGGGCGGAGTTGTTTCCACATTAGGACATTACAGAATATTTCATATAGACAAGAATAATAATATAGTATGAATACAATTGGTATAACTATTTTTTAAATTTGTTAAAAAAGCTATAGAATTTTTTAATACCTTGTAGTAGTAATTTTAGTGCTGTTTATGTAAAAACTCTATATCCTTCCACAGATAAAATCAAAGGAGAGCCTGTTGAAACAAATCCACTGCGGTTCGGGATCGCCCAAGGAGTTGCTGCGCGAGATTCGAACCCAAGAATTCCTGGAGAGGGCGCAGTGCCACCAACTCCTGTGCGCCGGAGAAAAAGTGAACGTTCGCGCTTCTAAAGTCGCCCTCATAAGGGTCACCGATAAGTTGAGGCAACTCCTGAAAATCGAAACAGTGCTTATTAGCTGATATTAGGCTTACGCTTCTTAAGCGTGACCCGTTGGAATCATAACAGAAACTCAACAGTTTCATTTAATCAATATTGAAGTAAAGCTTTGATTAAACCTGATTGAATATTATAAAGATATTTCAAAGAGGTAGTTTCAAGAGGTTTTTCGTGTTTATTTTTGTTAATTTAACCTTACACTGATGGTAATAATTTAAGTATTCTAAATTTATTATTATCCATCACATAACATCACCATTATCTGTGAAAAATATTGTTGTTTCAACTCAAGCTGGCTGGTGTTCATGGCAAGTATTGATGTGGGGAGATAAATTTTATTAATTTTAACAACACAGTTTCAAGACTTGCATGCCAACGCTCTGTGAAAATGTTGAAACCTAACTTGAATTGACTGAATTATTGTAATGAACAAGTATGTATCTCATTTAGGAACAAAACAAAGAATATTCGATTTATGAGACTGTATATTTTAAGGCAGCCATTACACTAATCAATTTGTTATCGCGTCAATTGAGTGGATAGTGTGAGAGATTGGAGCATGTTACTCTCAAATAGTTTGTTGTACATTGTGTATATAAAGATTACAAGTGTAAATAGTATAAATGTCGCTTTAAATGTATGATATTCTTATGGGTGCTATTTAACGTTGGTGTATGGTGTTCTAGGGTTAGTTAGTTCATAGTTGAAGTGCTTCAGCATCTATATAGTATAATTAAAAATAATAAATTAACGAGACATAGTTACCATAATATTATATAAGTTGTTAGCATAATTTAATATGTGTGTGCAATAGTATACGTGCATGTCCCTTAGACATGGGTAGATGAATTTTTTGTGAGGCAGAGATCCGGCACAGGGTTGAAAGGCACAGCACACACCATTATAATTTTGAAGTGTAATCCATAACAATGGACATACATTTACTTTGAATCTACTTGTTTTCGGGGTCCCAATTTACGATGTGTATGATTTCACTCCTAAAATAACTCTGAATGTTAAAAACGCTAATATGATTTGCAAATGATTGAATGTAAGAAATCTGCCCTTATTTGTCCCTATGATCCGATGTTGATCCTATTACCTTGTCTATCCAGGGCTATCCTCATCATGTCTTGAAACATCACCAAAATGATTTATTGTTGTGTTTTTCTATTGACAGAAAGTTGCATTATAATATCAGTGAATTTGTTTTGAGATTATGGTAGTAAATATGTTTTTTTCTATCTTCTATTATTTAGTGTGTACAGTTTTTGTTCATTGTTATGTTTGCCAATATTTGTCTACCCGAAATAAGTTTTATTATTGTACAATCATTTTCGATTATTATTAAATCAATTTATGTTATTATTTATATATACAACGCAATAAGAAGTTAGGAAAATTTATTAAATCTTATTATGCATATCGCAAAAGAATATATAAATTGTGTAAATATGACAAAATCAATCAAATTATTTTTTAACTTATTGTGACGTGATATCTTGTCCGAAATACCAACGACGTCCTATTATCAACTAATAGTGGCATTTATTTGGTGACTTGTATACATATAGCATTTTGGAACAATGTATAAATTAAGCAGGTTCTTATATTCCACAGGTCATGTTCCGCCCCATCATATTTCTTCATGGAAATACAATATAAACTTACTAACAAGTACATGATAAATCTGTGATGAAATAATATTAGGGAGATTAACTTGTGCGCGGAAACGTGAAAATAATTAATTGTAAACTTAAACTGATAATTTATACAGTTGTATACTTTCACAATGTATAATGCCTCTCCGTTGTTAGCAGTACATACAGTATATAAGTATTATTATAATAATTATTGATACAATACTTCTTGTTGATACCATAAAAATAAAGAAAGCGATCAATCAAAGTTTATTTTATTTCTCTATGTTATCTAGACGACTAAAACGCGTTTTGCGACGTTTGAGTAGCATCAGGTAAGTCCTTGAAAACGAAAGTTTTAGAATTCGTGTGACGTGATGCTGGAACGGGGCGAAGTTCTGCCATCCGTTTTCGCAACTGTGCAACAAAATCATCGTCCACGGTCTGAGGGGAATTGCTAGCCACCAGGAACTCGCCTGGTAGGCGTAGCGGTTCCCCATACAAAACTTCTGCAGGTGACGTTTTGATGTCATTTTTTAGTGCCGCCCTGATTCCGAGAAGAACGAAAGGTAGGGCATGGTACCAAGAACTCTGGTGACACATTAAAGCGGCCTTTAAATGGCGGTGGAAACGCTCTATCATCCCATTAGCTTGGGGATGATAGCTCGTAGTACGAACGCGTTTTGTGGCTCCTAAATCCATCAGTCTGTTGAAAAGTTGGGACTCAAATTGACGTCCCTGGTCCGTTGTGACAGTGATCGGTACACCAAAGCGAGCGATCCAGCCATGGGTGAATTGATCAGCGACTTCTACTGCGGTTATCGACGACATGGGCCAAACTTCGGGCCAGCGTGAGAAACGGTCTACTGCTGTTAGGCAATAAGTGAATCCGTTTGAAGAAGGCATCGGTCCAATAATGTCCAGGTGAACATGACGGAATCTGCCTGAAGGTGTGCTAATGTTGCCAAGCGGTGAAACGACATGGCGCGTTACCTTGCTGCTCTGGCAGGCGAGACACTCGCGTGCCCAGGAGCTGCAGTCTTTAGCAATGCCTGGCCAAACATAGCGGTCGCTAATGAGGCGCGCGGAAGCGCGTGCGCCGGGGTGGCTGAGACCATGTAGGCGATCGAAGACGGCTCGCCGATATTGTTTTGGCAAAAAGGGTCTAGGTTTGCCTGTTGACACATCACACAAAACGGAAATGTTGGATCCAGGTATGAGGGTTGGCTCTAACTGTAAAGAAGAATGGACCTTTACGGTTTTAAGTTCGTCGTCCGTCTGCTGAGCTTTTGCCAGGGCTGCGAAATCGTCATCGAGCGTGATAGCCTCAATGCGGGACATTGTGTCAGCAACGATGTTGTCTTCCCCCTTCACATGTTTGATATCAGTTGTAAACTGGGAAATAAACGTGAGTTGGTTAAGTTGAGCAGGGGGCAATTTTTCACGGCGTTGGACGAAAGCATAAAGAAGCGGCTTGTGGTCCGTGTAGATTGTCGCGTGTTGTGCCTCTAGTATATGCCGGAAATGCTGTACGGCCGCGTACACTGCGAGAAGTTCGCGGTAATACGCGGGCCATGTACTTTGGCTCTGTGTTAGCTTTTTGCTAAAGAATGCCAACGGCTGCCAGCCTTGATCAGACCTTTGCTGTAAGGCAGCGCCGACATGAGTGCTGGAGGCGTCCGTGTACTACCCTAAACGAGCATTTCGTTGCGGATGTACAAGCATGATGGCCTCTGAGATACTGTCGCGACACTCGTAGAAAGCACGCTCCAAGTCTGCTGTCCAGGGCATAGCTTTTGAACCTTTTAGGTTGCTGACTGTTAAAAAATCCACAAGTGGAGCTTGGAGCTTGGCGGCTTTGGGAAGAAATTGGCGGTAATAATTTACCATCCCCAGGAAGCGTCTCAAACCTTGGGCTGTTTTGGGAAGCGATAACTCGCGGAGAGCAGCGATCTTCTCTTCAGGTGGGCAGATACCATCCTTGGTTATCTTATAACCTAGGAAGATTACCTCACATGCCCCCAATACGCACTTATCCACATTGACAACGACGCCATAGTCCACCAGTCTTTGCAGGATTATGCGCAGGTGTTTGGCGTGCTCTTCAGCATCCCGTGAGAATACCAAAATATCGTCAATGTAGGGAAAAGCGAAGTCTAGTCCGCGCAAGATCTCATCGATGAAACGCTGGAAGATTTGGCCAGCGTTGCGTAACCCAAATGACATATAGGGAAACTCGAAAAGACCAAATGGCGTTATTATGGCCGTTTTGCAAACATCTGGACCAGCTACCGGAATCTGCTGGTAGGCCTTTACTAGATCTAATGTGCTAAATATAGTAGAACCAGCCAGATTATGACTGAAGTCTCCTATATGACGCACAGGGTACCGATCGGGAACTGTCCGAGCGTTTAAGAGCCTGTAGTCACCGCAAGGACGCCAGATGCCATCCTTTTTGGGTGCTAAATGCAGTGGTGACGACCAGGGGCTTTTAGATGGGCGAGCAGTACCCGCCGACACCATGTCATTAAATTCCTTCTCAGCAATTTTTAGCTTGTTGGGTGCTAGTCGACGAGGACGCGACGTGACAGGCGGCCCACTAGTTGTCGTTATATGGTGAACAGTGCTGTGTTTTATTTGACGGTCAGCTGTAGGTGGGCGCGTCACTTCCGGAAAGTCTAAAAAGAGTTGATTGAACAAGGAATCGCGAGACGGTTTTTTTACGGTCCTAATACTTGGCTGCATTATATTGCGGTTACAACAATATGCGGATAAGTTTGTAAGCTCATTGCGCAGTGTGCCGCTACGGCAGTCGGGTAGGAGGTGGAAGAAAGCTAGGAAATCCGAACCGATAATTGGGACATCCACGTCAGCACAAATAAACTCCCAGCGAAATTCACGGCGCAGTCCTAAATTGAGGTTCAGATTAACTGTGCCGTAAGTTTTAATGGAGCTGCCATTTGCCGCATTGAGAGTAAGTCCTGTATTTGAGAAACGTCCTTTTATAAGTTTTCGTGGAAAACAACAAATGTCCGAACCGGTATCTATCAAAAAATTAATTTTGGTATTTTGATCGGTAATAAAAAGGCGTTTGCTGGACTGTGCGCGATCGGTACTTGCCACGTCCGACCGCTCCCTTAGTTTTAAAGGTTTGGTAGCTCCTTCAATGGTCCAGCTGCATCCTGGTATGCATTTGCTTGCTTTGTTGCCGAAACGATCGTGGTACCAGCAAAGCTTCTGATTACGTGGGCGTGAGCGCGATCGAGAGCGGCTCCGCTTTTGATTAACGCGTGAGCTCCCAGATCGTTCATGGGTGTTTGTTCTGAGCGCTGAGACTGTTCGCGTCAATTCCTCGATCTGCCGCTGCATTGACGCGAGAGTGGGCTCAAAGGTATGATGCGCCGAAACCTGGCTCACGGTGGTAGGCCTCTCGGTCAACTCCACCAACTGGTCGGCCATCTCCGCCAACTCCGTCAAGTCCTGGATCTTCTGTGCGGCCAACACAATTTGAACCTGCCGGGGAAGCCGATTGGCCCAAATTGATCGCAGCAAGTCAGCGGGGATCGATTGCCCAGCCAGACTCTTCAAGTGTCGCATGAACGAAGATGGCTTGCGGTCACCTAACTGTTCCTTTTCTAGTAAGCGCCGCACCTTCTCCTCGAAGGAATCGGAGAATCTAGATATGATTGCGCTTTTTAAAGTTGTGTATGGTTGCAACTCGGGAGGATGTGTGATAATATCTTCGACCTCCTTCGTACACCCGGTATCTAAATGCGCCACGGCGAAATGAAACTTCGTCATTTCGACGGTAATTTGGTTAATGTGGAACTGCGCCTCTAGGCTAACAAACCACAATGCGGGCCGATCCTTGCTAAAAGGCGGTGTCCTAATTGCGATCCTGTTTACGTAAATGGGACTGCCACCGACTAGTGCAGTAGCATCACCCTCGTTGCCAACGTGGCCCTCTGAAACGTTAGATTCTCCTTGACTCACCATGGTTTAAAGGTAAAATCAGAAACGGTCAAATCGCAAAAACGCTTTACACATACACGCAGTGGAACAAATCGGTAAATACACAAACGAAACAATTTCAGTATTGCGCAGCAAACGTAATAATAAAATTGGTAGAAAAGTAAAGTAAGTCTAAATACAACATAAAATTATACTATCTTAAGTGTAAAATAGCACTAAACTTTCACTTGAACGAGTGTAAACGCAGCATCCGTCGCGAAGTATCAGTGGAGAGCTGTTAGTCACCTGACACAATGTTGCGGGTGATTGCCGCGCGTGGCGCGCTTTTCAACTTCCTCCTCGTCAAAGATGACGTAGCCGGCAGGAGGGAATAATTAAGATTCAGTACAAAGAACAAGCCGTGTTGAGAAAAACATAATCTTTTATTGTCACTCGTTGCTATAGTAATTTGTCAATATTAGGGTAATGCTAGACCGATGAGAGTAGTAAGGGTGTAAAGGATAAGAGCGGTGCTACACAGTAGCAAATGAGTCGCCACAGCGTATTCGAATAGACATATATATAACAGTATTAAAGATTGGAGGCCAATATTAGTTACTTTAGAAGAAAAGAAGGAGTATAACTATTAAGATTTCTAAAAACTGAGCCACTTTTAATATAAACTAAGTTTTAGCTTTATTATCAACATCCCCACATTAATCGTTACTTATCATGTGCTTGAAGTTTTGTTTTGATTGCGAAATCAAAGTTCAGATTATTTTCTGCAGCATTACCCTACTGCGGCGCAGCAAATGAGGGTTATGTATTCGTCATAAAAATAATTAATTTGACTACAAAAGTACGTAGGAGAAGGTAGTCAACAAACGTACAGTACTTAGTTCAAAAGCAAACGACAAGCTATATTAGCAATAGAGGATGTGGTACATGGAGTATTATCATTTAGAAAAGCTGCAGATGAGTTAAAACTGTCTACACTAGAGAGCAGAGTACAAAAATTCAAGAACAGCATGAAGATGATGAAGCATCCTGCCTCCGTACTTTCAATTCAAAATACACGAGTACAAGTTTTTTCTGTCGAAGAAGAAAATCCGTTTCTGAATGTATCGTCAAATGTTGTAAAATATAATATGGTCTCACGACCATTTAAGTAAGAAAGCTAGCGTATGAGTACGATAAATCTTTGCATTTAGAATATCCAGCAAACTGGGAAGAAAATAAAGTAGCTGGAAAAATTTCCTTTACGGATTTCGTAGAAGACTGGTGTCCTCATGTTACTTGACGGCGTGCTAGTCTGTGGGCAAATATATAATAAAACTTTAATCTCTTGATTTTCGTTTTTTTTATTTTAAGTAGAATTTATGAAGGTAAAAATTATAACTTTTTCAAAGAAGGTTTTGTTTTGTAGAAAAAATATAATTTATTAAAATTCGTGGCAGTATATGGGGGAGGCCTATGTTCAGCAGTGGACTCAAACAGGCTGAAATGATGATGATCATGATGATTAAAATTTATAGAAAATTAGGAAAAGATTGTCGCCGCTGTGGGAATCAAACCCGGCATTCGCGACCTGACGCTTTAGCCACTAAGCTAAACGGCTAATTGCCACACCTGCGAAAATCTTAAGGTCTTTTATTTGGATGCGCCAGGCATTGCATCAAATGCTAAATATATTTTTAGTTTCAGTTTCTAACAAAATAAAGATAGTCTTCAAAAAACTCTATCAGCATTAAAAAGTTTAAGATACTAAATCTAATAAATCAAATCTTGAAAATCTAACCTGCATTTTTTTTACTTGGGAATAATCCTTATAAAAATCCGCCGCCTTGTAGGTAGGCAGCAGCGGTGTGGGAGTTAAGGGTGTATCCACTAAAAACCCACGTTGCACCTGCGCTGTCGCTTTTGCCGGGGACACGTGAACACGAAAATGCAATCCTCCGCGAACCCTCCGCGACTGACGTCTTCTCAAGTTTCCTCTCCGGGTGTTTGGACACCTGGTCCAGTCAAATGGGCCATTTCGGTGCAATCAATGTACACGGGACTCCTCTCAAGCCCTCCGCGGGGCAGCAGTTGGTCCCACGTCTGCTGCATCGAGGCTTCCTATCAGGGGTGAAAGGTTTCGCGCGAAGGCCAGCTCTGGTCTTCGTCGGCGGATTTCCAGGGTGGAAGTTGCCTCCCTTAGCGGCCTCCTTCCGCGTCATTGTGTCCTCGTTGAATGCAAGAACATGTCTCTCACTGTTCACAATAGCGCGAACCACATTGGGCAGCGAGAGATCGTGCCCTCGATAGACCTCAGCTCTCTGCGCTACTTTCGCCAGGCTGGGCACTCCTCTAGTGCGTGTTGCGTCGTCTCTTCGGCACATAAGTCGCAGTGGTGGCAAATCGCTGTTTGCTCCCTCCCCGCCAATTCCCAAAAGAACTTACTTCGCCCGGTAGGTGAGGGTGCCGTGACGCCTGTCCAACCCCCGACTGAAAATTGGAGGTATGGCCTCCGTTTTATCCTTTGGGTACGGAACCCTAAAAACATTGAACAGAAATGAGAACTACTTTCTTTTTTAAAGTTTAATGAAAAGTAATATTGCCGCCTTTTCAGGATGACACCTGTTATGCTTCGGAGCAATAAAGTTCTTACCTTTATATTATAACAGTTATAGCGTGTCGAAGATATTGAATAACTTACCACCACCACTACGAACAAACGTGTCCCACTATATCTGTATGATTTTAAAACAGCATTCTTGTTGTCTTTAATAGACAGAAGTCGCGCGGGCATGTCTGCCACCAAATACGGGGGTCGTGAGAGGTGCTATGCTAATTGCATTAGTACAGCACCATATGGCTAGACTGGGTGTCCAGCCATATGGTACTGGGAATAAGAAGGCCTTAGTCATGGAAGAATGCGTTTTCGTGTTCCCGTGCCAATAAACGCGACAGTGCAGGCGTAACGTGGGTTTTTAGTGGATTTTTTACCCGTTCTCTCAGGGACTCCCACATATCTCTGCCCCTCGCCCGATCCATTGGCTAAGAAGGATTTTTCCCACATCCGTCATTCAATGTCGGCAAGCTGTAAATGTCGGCGGGCTAACAGCAAACTACACGTACACAAAAAAAAACATCCAAAATTGATTGTAACAAAAGGCAAACTTAATGCAAATAAGCATTTTTTTCTAGTCGGCCCGATTGCTCGGCATATATTTATTGTCTGTGTGAATTTTTATTCTTATGTAAATTATTAAACTTATAATCTGTAGTGTAGTTTACGATTTAAGTTTACGTTAAATACGTTAATTTAGGGCGAGGCAAGAATTGAATTTCTAAATATCTTTGTTTTATTGATTCCAAAAAATCATTTTATCATAAAAAAAGATAAAAAATGTTTGTGACAGGATGAACACAAAATTAATTAATCCCCATTTGTGGTTATCGAAAAAAGAAACAATGAAGATTTTCTTAATATTGCTCGCCGTTACACATTGCGTGAATAGTCAAGGAATGGAAACTTCAATACCGTTTAATCCAAATTATTCACAACAACCTGATTTAAATCAAAATGGATCACAGTACAGGCCTAACCCACAGGTGCCTTATGGCAGTTTTCCTGTTAATGGAAATGAATATAACCACCCACAAAGTTCTTTCTATCAAAGTGGTGGTAATTCTGATACTTATAATGATGATGATAATGAGGTAGATCCACAAAATACAGCAAATTACTATGCGGGATTAGATTATGAAGAGAGATATAGGTGTCCGCCTAATTGGATTCGCTATAGAGAATCATGTTATCGGTTCACAAAATCGCCGGATCGTCCTAGGAATGAAGCTCGCAAAATTTGTCAGGCATATAGTGCCGATCTGGCCTCAGTTAATTCACCTGAAGAACATGGTTTCATTGTAACGAATCTCATGAAGTTAGATCCCCAGAAAGGTTCTTGGTATATCGGCGCTCATCAGTCATCTCCGGGCTACTGGGCTAATGAAGGTGATGGATCGCAACTTACCGGTCTGGAAAATGCTTTCTTTGACGATCGTAAGTCGGCTTTAACAAGCTATAACCTGTATCCACTTGATTATTTAGTGTATAGGTTTATGAATGAAGAGGGTCGATGGGGTCTTGCGCCAGTGGAAGGTACACAGTACTATCACTTCATTTGTGAGGGACAAACACAAAGGCTGCATTATTTGATTGAAGAAGAACGCTCATTTACTTATGGATTAGAAAGATATGATCCGGAAGCAATACCTAGAGGTCCGTATATAATTAAAGAACCAGTTGACACAATATATGATCCTCTTAGAAACCATTATATACAATTAACTTGTATTGCTGGTGGTTATCCAGCTCCAACATACAAATGGTTTAGAGAAGATTATCAAGTTGATAAATTAGTGTTCACAGAAATAGATCCTTTATCAGAGTCAAGGTTTATAATAAGTGGTGGTACTTTGATGATCTACAATCCTATATCGGACACAGATAATGCACAGTATCACTGCACAGCTTCTAACAAATTTGGGACTGTACGCTCCGAATCAGTAAGACTGTCATTTGGTTTTATTCGTGAATTCAATCAAAAACGGCCGATAGAGAGTGGTAATCAGTATTGGGGTAAGGTAATGTCATGTGATCCTCCATCATACTATCCTGCTGTTAACTTTCTATGGGCAAGAAATTATTTTCCAAATTTGGTAGAGGAAGATAAGCGTGTATTTGTATCTTACGATGGGGGTCTATATTTTTCAGCTTTAGAAACGATTGATAGGGGTAACTACAGTTGCAATGTAATGAGTAAAGTATCAGATGCAGGAAGAAATGGCCCTTTCTTCCCTTTGTATGTATACCCACATTCGGATTACCAACAGCTTAAGTTTCCCAACAATTTTCCCAAAGTATTTCCAGATGCTCCAGTTGTAGGCCAAGAGGTAAGGTTAGAATGTGTTTCTTTTGGCTATCCAGTACCATCTTATAACTGGACCAGAAAAAATGGCAATATTCCTAGAAAAGCTTATCTAAGCAATTATGACAGAGTCTTAACTATACCCCATGTCGGAGTGGAAGATGAGGGCGAATATATTTGTGATGTACGCAATGACAGAGCTAACATTCATAACAGTGTGTTTTTAAAGATTCAGGCGGAGCCTAACTTTACTATACCTCTTTCAAATAAACACATGGATAACAAGGGAGATTTGCATTGGAACTGTGAAGCATTTGGAATTCCAGATGTTAATTACACATGGTGGAAAAATGGTGTTAAGCTTTCTATGGATACATTGGAAGATGAAGATAGAGATAGATATGTAATACAAGACAATGTGTTAATAATAAAATTTTTGGATCCCAATAGAGACCCTGGAATGTATCAGTGTGAGGCAAAAAATCAGTTAAAAGCGAAATATTCAACTGGCCAATTGAGAGTTTTATCCCTAAAACCATCATTTAAGAAGAGGCCTTTGGAATCTGAAACTTATGGTTCAGAAGGTGGTAATGTTACGCTTAGGTGCAATCCAGAGGCAGCACCCAAACCAACATTCACTTGGAAAAAGGACAATATTGTTATAGGTGCTGGTGGCAAGAGGTTTATAACTGAGACTGGAAATTTAATAATAAGGCAGCTATCAAGAGATGATGAAGGAGTTTACACCTGTGTAGCTAAAAACCAATATGGATCTGATGAAAGCAGGGGACGGCTCATAGTATTAAGAACACCGCGATTTCTAGAGCGTCTTCCTCCCCGAATAACCACTCAAGTTGGTGAGGTTGTCTTCTTGCATTGCAATGCTGAAGTAGACCCAATCTTGGATACTGCATATCTTTGGAATCACAACGGTATGCGACTAAAGGACGAGTCAGACATGTACGCCGATAAGAGAATCAAAATAGACGGCGGGGAGCTGACGATTTTTGACGTGAGCCTGTCAGATGTAGGCGATTACGAATGTATCGTGAAATCTGCGATTGGTCGGATCTCCTCTCGCACCCAATTGAGAATAGAAGGCCCACCCGGCGCCCCCGGCGGCTTACAGATAATGAATATAGGCCGCTCATCTGTTACTCTCGAATGGACGGATAGCAACTCCAACGGTCGACCTATAACTTCGTACGTGGTCACCGGTAGAACCCAGTGGAACACCTCGTGGAGCGTTGTCAGTGATAGCGTGGTGAACGTAATGGAGATAGACCGATACAACGGTCGGAAACGAGCAATAATCAATACAGCGCTCATGCCTGGATCTGTGTACGAGTTTAGGGTTCAAGCAGTCAACGCATTGGGCGTTGGCAAAGCGTCCGCACCCAGTCCGCAGTTCTCGACGCTGCCCGATAAGCCTTACCAAGCACCTGCCAACGTCGGCGGAGGCGGCGGAAAGATCGGCGATCTCACGATAACTTGGACACCGCTGCCGCCGCCCCTGCAGAACGGACCCGGTATACACTACAAGATATTTTGGCGTCGCAACGGCACCGAAGTCGAATTCCAGTCCCTTTTGCTCAAAGAGTACGGAAATGTCGGCATGCACGTCGTTCATGTATCGCTAAGTTACTTCTATACCCCTTACAATGTAAAGGTTCAGGCATTCAACAGTTTGGGAGCGGGCCCAGAGAGCGATATTGTAACAATATACTCCGCAGAAGATATGCCTCAAGTCGCTCCACAACAAGTTTTCGCTCGTTCTTTCAACTCGACGGCGCTCAATGTCACTTGGAATCCTATCGACCAGTCACGCGACCGTCTGCGAGGCAAGCTTATTGGCCACCGGTTAAAATATTGGAAGCAAGCGAACAAAGAAGAGGAATGCATATACTATTTGTCGAGAACCACCCGGAATTGGGCTCTTATCGTCGGATTGCAACCTGATACCTACTATTTCGTAAAAGTAAGTATGTTGCAAATGTTTTAAGCACATGGCAAAAGTCTATAATTGTTTGAACGTTCTGAACATATATCAAACATTACTTGGTTTATATTGCGTTAGGTAATGGCGTTCAACTCGGCGGGTGAAGGGCCGGAGAGTGAGCGATATTTGGAGCGAACATTCCGCCAAGCACCCCAGAAGCCACCGGCATCGGTCAACGTATGGGCCGTGAATCCCAGCACAGTTCGTGTCGTTTGGCGATATGTTCAGCCCACAGACGAGGAGGAACCTCTTATTGGATATAAGGTATCTAATGTTTCTTTTATGTGAGATGGTGTCAAATGGATGGTGATGGAAGTGATAACCGCCGTTCCTTATGACATTTGACATTTGCAACACCTGTGGGGTTGCAAATGTCAAATGTTTCACACTATTACTTTACACTGGTTTTCTGTGAGGTTGTGGTACAAACATGGACAGACCTGCCCATTTGTACAACAGCAAGCCTAGTCCTACTACAGTTAAATGAAATGCATATAAAGGAAATACCTCAATTACATATAAAATTTTCTGTTGTTGGATATAATCAAATTGTGATGATTAATGGATGTTTAATATTTAATTAAAAAAATCTTTTATTGATTTCAATAAATGGATATGTGGCATACATAAACAATTGTTAAACTAACTAAACTAGGAAAGAACAACAAAATTATAGAGGTTAGTCACTTTGCTTTCCAATATTGACGACTTATACAAAATGAGCCATCAGCAGCATGGTTGTGTGAAATTTTAATTTAATGTAGTTAAAAATTAAGTTTATTATTTTTGTTAGTTTTAATCAATTTGATATAACTCAATATCAGGGTGCCGTGATAGCTCAATATCAGGGTGCTCGCCTTTAATTTAATGTACAATATAAATGCCAGCACTAATGAAATTGTTAATTTTAAATGTTGACTTATAACATGCTCAGCGGTGAAGGTAAACATTGTGAGGAAACCTGCATATTTTGTAATAATGAAAAAAAAATATTTAAAAGATATGTGAAGTCCGCCAATCCACAGTGGTCAATCCACAGTTCCATGGTGGACTATGCCCTATTACCCGCTGTACAGAGGAGTCCTTTGCCCAGCATATATGTATGTTACTTTACTTTAATCGATTTAAGTTAAATCTATTGTTCTTCTTAGGTGAGAGTTTGGGAAATAGATCAAGACATGAGCACTGCCAATGATACAATGGTACAAGTGGAACATAAATTGGAAGCCTATGTGACCAACCTGATTCCGGGCAAGTCATACAATCTTCGAGTGCTGGCATATTCCAATGGGGGGGATGGTCGGATGTCCTCACCTCCAATCACATTCCAGATGGGTGACTACCATAGTGATGCATATGGATATTATGTAAGGGATGCTGGCCTTATCAATCAATCTATGGCGATGGAAGCCCTCTTGTTATTTTTATTAAGTGTACATGTTCTTCGTAATTACCTCTTATTATGAGTTTAAGTATAAGTTTGAGTTTAATCTTTTATGTAACTTTTACAAGCTTTATTTTTTAACAGCATACAAATCTTTTTACTTTACACACATTTGTTTTAGGTTGTGATATTATATCCGCCCATTTTATTTATTTTAAATAGTTTTCGCATGCCAGTTATTGATTTATTTTATTCTATTATATGTATAATTTTTTTAGGTATAATAATACCTTTGGTATAATAATACATTTACAATTTCATTATAAAATATCACTGCATTTATAAAAATGAAATATACATTATGTACAATTGATTATGAATTTTGAATGTTGGAGATCTATTTCTACTAATTGTAGATTTATTATAAAACTTAAGAGTATTTTTGTACTTTAGGAACATGTAGGGACAATAAATATCTAGTTTTTATAATTTCTTAATATATTGCGAATCTCTTAGTCAGTAAGAACATGTTATATTTCTTATGATCTGCTTCTTTTTTACCACCAATCCGAGCCATTTTGTGAAATACTTTAAAACTACTTAAGATTATCAATGTACATAAATGTGGGAATATGTAATTTTTTTAAGATGTAATTTTAAGTACAGTATAAAAGATTCAGATTTAAAAAAATTATAAAATGTAAAGAAATTACTACAAATGTTAACATATATATTGCTTAATTTTTGTAATTATACCTAGGCATTTATGCTTCTTGATATTTGTTCTATAATAAATAAACATTAAAATCTAACATGGCCCCACAGAAATAGCTTTTTATTTAATAACTAATCTCATCTGTATTAGGAAAAACTAAAGGGTTTTTCAAAAACTTTAATAATGTGATTAAATCCATCATTACCATCACTGATGATTCATCAGCCATCCCATGTTGGCAATGTCCTTAATCTTAGAGCATTCACCACATATTGTGGTAGGGCCACGCAACAGCTTCGGCTGTTGCAGGAATGGGCAGGTCTGTTCGGGTTAAAGTAGAAGTATTGTATTTATAAATATTAAGAAACCTTTTAACAACCTTTTGTTGCAACCTTTTAATATTTTTGAGGTCCGGCTATCTCACTCAGCAGATAGAACACAGAAGTATAACACTTCCACTTCATGCTGGTCTTTTGTGACGTCGACTTAACCGGATGGACCTGCCCATTTGTCTGCCAGGTGAAATAACAATTTATAATAATAAAAATTTTCTTCTATACAGTAACTTGTATGTTTGTATAAATACTTTATATTAATTTTTTCAGTTTCCATAAAAAGTATATCTTTATTTCTGTTGACTGAAATACAACAGACTTATTTTATTAATATTTAATTTTGATAATTTTATTTTTAGTATTAGTCTGTGTATATATATGTAAATGTGTGTTTATATTGTTGAAAATTTATCAGCGCTGCCCGGATTAGAACCTGGTAATTTTGGACATTTGTTAAACATGAGCCATGCTTAGTTTACAAGCATAAACATGCTTAGTTTACAAGCGACACCAAGAGGCAGGTAGCTTTAACTGAAGATCCGGATCTGGCAGAAAAAAGTGCACATTAGGAGAGTGATGAGATCGTCAGTACTTCGCTCAGGTCGGGCTTTTTGGTCCAACAGGAGCTGAGAGAAATGTGAAGAGTGGCTTTTAGCGGCTGCCGACATTCAGAAGACCAAAGGCGGGTAACCTGACTCCAAAAAGATCGACTACTGTCCTTAAGTCAATCCCAGCTCATCGAGCAGCACGATTACGTTTCGAAAGAGAACATGTTCTCTTCTCAGATGAAAGCAGAGTGGGTGTCCGTGCGATAGACTAATCTACAGAAGACCCGAAGAGCGAATCGCCTAGTGCTGCGTAGTCGAAAATATTACGGGTAAGTGTTATTGGAAAATTCCTGTCCATATGCTGCAGTTTTGGTTCAGCGGTACTTGCAAGAGATCGAAATTGAGTGCATAAGGTGGCCAGCACGTAGGTCATACTTAAATCCTATTGAGCATAATGGGACGAGCTTTAAAGGACAGTTCGGGCTAGGAATCCTGCGACAGCTATGAGGTTGAAGCTTCAAGCCGCACACTGAAGAATAGAAACAGTTACGAAGAATAGAAAAACCTTATCACCGACGCTTGCTCTCTTGTTTTAGCTCGGCAACGTATAGGTGCACACATACAGGGAGGTTTTTTTAAGTGTATCCATTTTTTTATTAAATTCTAGACATAAATAAAGTTATATAAAAAATGATAAATATTTAAAATCACTCGAAATTAATTAATTATATTCATTTGAACTTATCTCAGAAAGTGCGTGATTTATGGGCAACTCATTTATTTTACGCGCGTTCATTGATAACTAACACGCACATAAGTTCGTTTCAATTGCATTGTAGTATGCAAAATTGCATTGTCAACAAGTTCCGTTTTTTAGGGAATACAATGGCAATTTTTTGAAAAAAAAAAGTATGTTTTTATTTCATTAAACGATTATACTAACGAGACTGAACCTCCAGTGTGAATTTGGGCACCTTTATAAACGAGGGGGTTTCAAAGCAGGGCACAAAGAAATATACAATTCTGTATAATGTATTCAATATCTCATTGTCTCGCCGGCTTAAACCTATATATTTATGTAATATATAGGTATATTTATGTAATATATAGGGGTAACACATATAAAGAAGTCTCATTTCAAAAATATAATGTGCTAACTTTATTTAATTCAAAACTCGACCGTTATGGCAGAGTGTTGTCGATAACCTCGACAAGTCAAAACTGTCTTGACTGACCGGCGATCGCCCCCAATAACGACACCCAGCAAACGTCGCATTCTAACATGAATTAATATTTGGCTTAAGATTATTAATACATTACACGATAACTATAAATCATTTTTAATTATATAAATTGGTATTTCTTTTATTTTTAATAATTTATTGTTAACATAAATTTAATTGCTCATAATATTGAAGTTTGATATTGACTGGTTTTCGCGTCATTTATTCGTGAATGCAATAAGCGCTTGTGATTGGCTCAATTGTCTAGTCAAAAGATTCAAATTTCTAATTTGACGGGCATCCTAATTCTTATTCCTACCCCCATCAGTCCTGCACTTTAGAACGGAACGCATCGTGTACGAAAAAAGTACTCGGTTTTTCTGTTTTATTGATGGGGAGGCTATGCGTAATTCTTTATGTAAACTGCACAGAACGATATAGTGTAGTGATATAAACAAGAATAGCCATATTTAGCTAGTATCTGTAAAGATCGTGACAACCTGTGCCAGCGTACGTGGCAGCAGTTCTGCAAAAGACTTACCAGCAGAAGTCTTGGTGAGTACACAAGCAACCCTCCATAACTACACTCTTCTTGCAGTCCACTTCGAACTGCGGATACCATCATTTTGGTATCCTCAACCTAGATAGTATCCTCAAAAATTGCTATTTCTCTGCTATCTTTAATTCTTAGTTAACGCAGCATACTATTTTACATATTTAGTATGTATATAGATAGTCTTAAAGATTTCTGCTTTGCGGAATATACTTGGTAAACCCCAATGGCGTGCAGTGATTTCGGATAGGGTATGAGCTAAATAATAAAATTATCAATTTCAGCATTATTCGGGTGTATACTTACATGACTTATCGGACGGAGAAATTTAACTTAATTTCCTTAATATATTATTATTTTATATTGCATTATATCTCTCTAAAGATATCTCTTCGAAAGTGCAGGTATACTTTTCCATTTCTTACAGTAAACTTAACTAAATAATAAATAACGATACAATACAATATCAGCCTGCTGCTGCTGCTGAACATAAGCCCAAACGTACCCCAAAATGCGCCGACTATACCTATAATAAATTACGTAAAGGTAATCGCTTACGCCAAGAAAACCAATCTATACAATAACTAATCTCGCTAAAAATGATTTAATTATAACTGCACGATTTACATTAAGTAGCTGAATGTAACTGAAAAGAGCACTTACTGTCGGATCACATTATTCTGTGTTGTAAGAGCATTTACAAACATACATTTTACGTGGACAAACACCCAGATCCGAAACAATTATCCGTGGGTCGCACAAATACTTGTCTCGTGTTGGAATCGAACCCACCACCACTGGCGCCGAAGCCTACCTTGACAACTGCGCCACGGAGTCTGCAATTGAGAGATAGTAAGGTAAAAGCTGTGTCGAAAAGTACATTTGGATAATTGAAACTTGTTTTTTTGCTTCTCTCACCATCTGTGAATGGTTGATCGCGTATGAACTTTGTGTGTTCTGTCGTTTCTATCGTATAGATACCACCCATAATAATTGGATTTTGGTATGGGTTTTTCTATTTGATTCGGGAAATTAAGCAAACCATGTGCGTAAATACTTACACTCGTATTTATGTATACTTACTCTAAAGTAAACCTGAAAAACACCGGATAATACGACTAGGTTGGGGCTAGAGCGAATGTTAGCGTATAAATATACAGGGTGTCGTTACAACCGCGACATTAAATGAACACATTCTTTAAACATCAATATTTACAGTTATTAATTTTTCCAAAACAAACAATTTTAGAACACCGTATGTATAAAACTGTAACGTAAAGTTCATTTGTAAATGTCACAAAGCATATGAATGGGTTGAATAAATTAAAAAGAGGTAAAACATACTGTTAGGAGGAGAGATTTGTAATGCGACGCTGTGGCAACGAATGAGAAAGTCTCTGAATGTATGAATCAGTCAGTTGTAGTTGTATAGGAGGATGTTACAATTTTTTTTTCTTTTTTATTTAATTAGTTCATTTATGGATTTTTTAACGCTTATATTTTTTTATGATTATTGGCAAGTAGCGTTAGACGTGTGTTCTTTTATTGTCGCGGTTTTAACGACACGCTGTATATTTCAATATTTCGCCAGCTCCCGAAAGTTCTATACATATTGCTTTAAAATGTTGATCAAAGGTTACTTTGGAAGACTATTTTGCAAATTTTTATATAATTAAAATTATTAAGGAATTGAAAACACGCGTCTACATCTTTTCCATCTAAGGGCGCTTTTAGTGTCACGCGGATTTGCTCACGCACGCGGGATTGGACCGCATGCGTAAAATTTCACGCTGCGGATCATACGCAGCATGAGTTTCAGTTTTCTACGGGCTGCGTAACGGTATAGACGTGTTCAAAAATGATCAATGTCAGAAGAATATGTGTCGCTTACATACTTTACAAACGACGAAACAAGAAGACAAGAGTACATGTTGATCCCTTTCTTGAAAATAGGCTTCTTGCTGGGGCGTTTGTTACACGCTTTGGAAAACTACAAAATAATGAACGTAAATTTAAAAATTACTTTCGAATGTCCATTCGTTCTTTTGATGAACTGTTGTGTAAAATTGAGAATAAGCTACAAAAAAGCAGTTTACGAAGGATTACAATACAACCGATTGAGAGGCTCGCTATTACATTAAGGTAAGTTTTAAATTTTAAATATTTAATTTCCTGCTATGATTTAGTGGAAAGGGATTTGAACAGGTAGGATAAACGTTTTTTGACTTCAAATTACTGTCATGTGTAAATTTACATGTGCAAAAAAAAATTTTGTCATGTACTCTGAAATTTCATTGTTCATAATTTCATTCAATTTCATGTTGAAATTTCATTAAATAAGATTATTTCACTCATAAAATGTCGCCATTAAAGTGGAATCATTCCTACCTTTCATCACACGCTACTTATTATAATATAGATAAAAGTTATAGGTTTGCACATGACAGTAATTTAAAGTCAAAAAAAGCCCTTAATTGGTTTGGGATTGGTACGTTCAACCTACATACACAATCCTTTTTTTTATCTGATAAAGTACACATGGCCACAGATCAAGTTACCCAAAACCAGCATAAATGGAACTCGCGCCTTGCGTATTATCATACTTAGGTAACCCGTCGGAGTCCCGCTTATACTGGATTTGAGTAACTTGATCTGTGCCGTGTGTACAACCGCACTCATATGACTAAACAAACAATTAGAGAGAAACTGGAGAAAAAAAGTTAATCGTACTCATTTTAATAAAAAGAGTTTTATTCATAAATTAAAAAATCAAATTTTACATCATTCATTTCTTTGTAAATTTGTATCCTGAGCGTTGACATTACTTTCGCCTGTAGATGATGTTGTTGCTGGGGTATAAATTACGTCATAAGACGTGACATTAAACAGGCCGCTTTCAGTCGAAATAAGAGTTTCATTGTCATTCACTGCAGCAGAACTAATAGCATTGTCGTTAAGACTCGAAGTATCCTGGATTATACTATTGGTTTGGTAATCTTGATTTATCGGTGACAAACTGTCAAGCTCAGTAAAAGCACTAGAACTTGTTGTAGGTATGGGACTGTAGTATGCAGGTTGTGTTTGACTTTCCATTTCCATAACTATATTTAACACTTTTGTTCTGAACATTAGTTTTTGATATCTAGTGAATCTTTTTAATGAAGGCTGCAGAGACTGAAAGAAAGCCAAATCCTCACTTTCTAGCTCCAGTTGATTAGACTTTAAGCATTCTAATAACTGTGCCTCAAATTCAGATGGTGCTTGCTTTTTAGATTTTACTTGTTTTTGTTTTGATGTTGGGTGAGAACTTTCTTGACGTGAAGTATCTGGTTGCGTGGACTCATTAGGTGTTTCTAAATTACTTTGTTCAGACATTTCTTCACAGAGTGACTCTTCTCCAGCAGTTTCCGTTGTACTGTCTAAGAAAGTCAAAATGTCATAGTAAGAATATTTCTTCTTCTTCTTCTTACTCCCAGAGCCGGATGGCTGATTTTTTTCAGATATCTTGTCTTTCTGGTAAGTGTCCCTTGCTGTTCGCCAGCGTTGTTGTATTTTCTTGTCTGAAATGACAAAATATAATAAGTAAGTGGCAAAAGTACACACAGTTTCAGATCAAGTTACCCAAAACCAGTACCAATAAACGGAACTTGCTAGGGCCTCGCCGGGCGCCGAGTCGTCTACGATAATAAACAACGCATGAGTCCTGTTTATACTGGTTTTGGGAAGCTTGATCTGTGGCCGTGTGTACAAATCTGATATTAGTTGGAAATTTAACTGCATTCGATTAAAGGCCCTCCTTAATTCACACATGTTGTCAACTTTACACTGTCTCATGAAGCATTAGATAAATCAAGCAATATATATATACCTATACAGAGTGGAAAAATAAGGCCGCAGTTGAAGGAAAAGTACCCTTAGGCGCAACGCAAAACGGCGGGCCGGCGCAGGCCGGTCAATTTCGCCGCGAACGATAGCGCAAAGTGAATCTTATACTAGACGCAGACGGCGCGGCCGGGGCGGCGCGGCGCAGACATCGACGAAATAATTCACTTTTTACAAAAATAATTAGAACTTCATTTAAGGATTTTTGGAAAAACACCGGATTGAATCGGGCAATTTGTTTATTTGTTACAGTAAAATTTGCCATCATCAAAATTAAGGTGAAAACTTCCGGAAGGAGGACATCTTGTAATGTAAATATTGCCTGAAATAAACGATATTTCATTATATTATATTATATATATTTATTAGATTCCTTTCATTTGCCGGAAATTTTACCATAGGGGTTAATTTATACAGAGAAGATTTCTTATAAAATATTTACAGCATAGTTATGTGTCTCAAATCTGCTAAAAGTGGCCACTTTTAGCAGATATGAGATACATAACTATACTTCGAACTTTTCATATGAAATCATAACTGCATAAATACCCCCCTATGATAAAATTTTCGGCAAATCATAGAAATCTAACGTAGCTATAGTACTGTAGTTAAAACGAATTAAAAAACTTCTAGCGCTAGCTACTTCCGTGCCCTTTCACCTTAAGGGTATTTATTTTTCTTCTGAAGTAAAATTCGAGCGGTGCATGCTGTCTTATGTCTGATGTCAGCATTATTAATATATTATGTTATCATATTATTAATATATTGTTTTTGTTTTCAGATATTTGGCAACTGGTAATACATTCACTGATCTACACTATTCCTATGTGATTGGAATTGCAACAATTAGCGAAATAGTAAGACAAGTTTGTTACATAATATGGATTGAACTAAAGTCTGAATGTATTCCACAGCTTAATGGGATCAAATGGAAAGAAATCGCAGAGGGATTTCTCACATATACAAATTTTCCTAATTGCTTGGGTGCAATTGATGGAAAACATATAAGAGTGATTCGGCCGCCGCACAGTGGATCACTATATTTTAATTATAAGAAATATTATTCTGTAGTGCTCCTCGCAATGTGTGATGCTGATTATAATTTTACATATATTAATGTCGGTACCAGTGGAAGCAACGCCGATTCAACCATCTTTAGAAGGAGTCAATTGTATACGAAACTGGAAAGTAACACGTTGGGTATCCCTGACCCGCAAGAGTTGCCTATTATTTGCCCCGAAGTAGCTTATCCATCTAGTGTAAGAGCAAAGTTGCCGTTCGTGATAGTGGGAGACGAGGCATTTGGTTTATCATCACATGTGATGCGGCCTTATGCTCGTGATAATTTACCTTACAAAAAGAAAATATTTAATTACCGTCTGTCCAGAGCTAGAAGGTACATAGAATGCACTTTTGGAATTATGTCAAATAAATTTAGAATATTTCACAGATCCATGAATGTCAAGTTAGATCTAGCACAATTAATAGTCAAGACGGCATGTGTACTTCACAATTTCATAAGGAAACGGGATGGCTACAAGGTCAGCCATACATTTGTCACAAATGGTTTTACGGGACCACTACCCAGGCAGCAGACTGAAAGTAGTAATACGTCGGCAAGTAATATCAGAGATATATTTGCAGATTACTTTATCAATGAAGGAAAAGTCTCCTGGCAACACCGATATATAATTAATTAACTAAACTCAAAAGGTTTTAGAAGGTTTTTGATGTTATTTGTGAATTAAATAATTATGCTTATATTAATAAAGTAATGATGCTTGTATAAATAAAATAATGAACCAAACACATACCCGCCTCTTTTCTTTCCTCTTCGCTCAAATTTTCGTAGTTAGGTGCCAATTCCTTCAAAATATCTCTCCATGCAGCCTCCCTCGCGTCCCTGTTTTTGTATAATTCATTGCGTTTATCCCACAAAACGGGCCGCAGATGAACTTCAATGATTACTCGTTCTGTATCGATTTTCATTTCGGTAGTACAATACGGCGCGTGCGCCCCGCTCGACTCTAAAATGGGCACTGAAGTTGTAGGCAGCGCTTACGCATGCGGATACCCCGCACCGGGGTGACGCCCCGCACAGCGCCCCGCGTCCCGCGTGCGTTTATCACGCTTTACAATAGATACCTATATGATATTGTTCTTTGCGGATGCTACGCATGCGGTCCAATCCCGCGTGCGTGAGCAAATCCGCGTGACACTAAAAGCGCCCTAAGTACAGCTAATATAATATTAATTGAAATAGTGAATAAGACCAAAATTATATAATCTATGAGCTCATTGCACAACTGTAGTGTGAGTATTGTTGCTATGTAGTATTTATTGGTGGTAACTTACGAACGTGTTAATTTCTTTGTAAAATTTTGAAGTTTCATAAGAACGCGCAAGCGTCTATGTGAATACAGATACTTTATTAATATATTATTATTATGCAATGAGCAAAAATGTTACAATAACGAATAAAAAATAATGTGTTTATGATAAGACAATCGCTTACAGTTATTTCAAACGACAAAGATAGCAATAAAAACAACTTTATTATACACTTAGATCGGTGGTCATATTTTTTTATATTTCATCTTACGTTTTAAACATTTGGCATCAACTGTGTCCAAACTATCTGAATCGTCGCCTTTCCTCTTCAACAAAACGTCGTTGTCCGCGGTTGGCATTTGTTTTAATGGAAGCAATCCGACTGCAAACGGTATGTCTCCTTCTAGTGTCGAATTCTCACCTTGATTTGAACACGTCTCTGAACTTTCTTTTCTTCTTTCATCTCCATTCAAAATTTCCTCCCACTGATTTGATTTAAGTTTAATACATTCGGTTAAATCGATTATTGCGTCTGAATATGAAGTGCTCGTTTCATCAACGGCTGCACCGTTCGGTGTACTGCTGTCATCGTGACTAGGTTTTTCCTCTTCACAATTCTTTTCGATCACCTTTTCGCTTACATTTATACTATCCCACTGTAAATCGTCCGTTGCGATATCCGTTGGACGTTCCGCATCGCATTTATCGCGATCCGTTTCCTCCATATCGCCAATCTCCTTCTGGAAGACTTCCTCCACGTTGAAACTGGACTCGGGTTCATCCTTCTCGTCGTCAAGACCGTTTTTGCTATTCTCAAGGTGGATCTTCTCCTCGATATTAATCAAATCATCGATCAACGCGTCCCTCTCTTGAGCCCTTTTGTCCAAATCGTCGTGGTGATGGTTGAAATCGCCCCGTTCGTCGTCACTTTGCTTCGAGCTCGATATCAGACAGTCGAGCGGGTCTTCCTTAAAGTCCGAGCCCTGCGGCAGCTGCAGACTAAAGTCGTAGCAGTCCTCGCTCCTTCTCAAGTCCTCGTTGTTCAACGGGTTGAAGGTTTGCGACATGTTCTCGTTCATGTTCGAGATTTTCGTGTCGAGCAGGGACATGTTGAAGCTGGTGTCGAGGGACGTGCTCGGGCAGAGCTGCTCCATCACCCTCGCGTCGCTGAGCTGCTGGTCCTCGTAGTACTTCTTCACGTCGTCGCTCATCGACTTGGTGAAGAACTGCATGTCGCTGTCGATGCACGAGAAGTCGTGCGAGGCGACCGCGTCCATGTTCGACTGGCCGCCCCTCAGCTCCTGGCCTAGCACCACGTAGTTCTGCTGCTCGCCGAACGTCTCCAGATTGTCGGGCAGGATAGCGCTCAGGCTGTTGATCGTGTCCTCGTGGCGGTCGTACTGGGGCGCCTTGTCGTAGCCGCCGCCGTAGCTTTTGCCGCCCATCAGCATCTCGCCGCGCTCGATCGACTTGGACAGGTCGTCGATGCTCTTGATCTCGCTGGGGTCGGCCACCTTCTCGATTATGTTCGGCTGCTCGATCACCTCGTACTGTATCTCGCTGCTCTGCACCATGTCGAGGAGGACCTGCTCGTTCACGTTTATGTAGGAGCCGTCGCCCGACTCGAAGAGGATGGGCAGGTCGGTGGGGAGGCCGGCGTTTTTGAGCGCGTTCACGTATTGCGACATTGCGGTGCCGATGCCGGGCGCGCTTTCGCCGGTGCCGTTGCTGCTGCCCGCGTCTGCGAAGCTCGACGTTATTGTCTCGTTCATCAGCGAGTCCTTGGTGAAGGGCATCTGGTGCAGCGCGTCGGAGCCCACCGCCGGGTCCATGTACATGAGGTCGTTGTCCATGTTCAGGTAGCTGTTCGCGGCGGCCTCCGGGTCGCATATGCTGTCGACCGCCTGCGACAGAGTCACCCTATCCATGTAGTCCTGTTAGGGGGAAATTAAGTTTTATACGTTTCATGCGCTATTTCTCTCTTTTAAAAAGGATCGGTTGTCGAGCAAGCGGTATTTGAGCTGCCCATTGACTTTTCACTAGACCCTAGTATTGTGGGATTGTGGAACAAGTTACATCACTACCCGGACCAAATGCAAAAAAGTATAACACTTTCTGGTAGTTTGTGTTACTTCCCCGGACGAGCTGGTCTGTTCGTGCAACATGAGCTGTTATGGTAGTTTTTGTTGTGGAGCCCTGTTTATACACGACTGTGTTTTCGTGCCGTCGCAAAACAGTGAGTGTCGGGCAAGGTTTATCATTCCACGAACCGTACTCATCCATGCGAAACCAAAAAAGAGGAACTGTAACGTAACTTGTTATTCATCTAAAACTGCTTACGCTAAGCAAATGAATTAGCAATGAGTTTTGGTATGACAAGTCAAGAGTAACCTGCAAGTGCCTGGTCTGTAGGTGTTTCAGCTGGTGTATCGCCTTGCGCGAGTCCTGTTCGCGTCGAAGCAGGGCGCGCTCGGCCGCCCTCCCAAGGGGGCCGCCGCCCTCCCAGCCAGTGGCTCGCTAGATTCGTACTTTTGATTATGTTTTTTTAAGGAGGAAGGCGGAAATCGAACCGTTAATTTAGCTATGTTAAGCGAAAACCACCCATCATAGATAATAGAAATATTAGTGGTGTCTCACCAACCTCAAGGGGATAGGCCTAAAGATCTAACTTCCTAGACCAAATGTAAAAGTATTTATACACCCTTCTCTATTACTACGGCGGCCTGTCGCCGCGGCACTTCCCGCGCCTTTTGCTGCCACATTAATTGTGGCAACAAATAGTGCAATCTATATATAATAGATCCAGCCCCTCTCAGGCACCCTCGAATCAGAATGCTAAACGGGTATTGATTAACAGCCCAACCCGAGGTCTCCCGTCTCGGGACCCTTAAGCTTAGTCACCAGTGGCCGGGGTTCACGCTAGGTTCAAGGCTCGAGCCCGGTGATTCTGTAAATTATACAAACATTTAAAAAAAATAAAGAAACAAAATTTGTTGTTTTAACATTCTTTTATATCATCGAACATTTTTAGATAATGGATTGTTTGATAATTAAGATTTGCTTGTTGAATAGAAACCCGTTTCAAAATGCCCGTTTGTGTGTGGGTATGTATATGCTTGTGTGAATGACTCACCCGGAGGCTGGGCCGGCCGCGGCGGGGTCTGGAGGCGCGCGAGGCGTCCGGGTGCTCCGCCCCAGCAGCGGCGCCGGTCCCGCCCTCGATGTCAAACGGGATCCGCACTACCATGTCCTTAACGTACCCGGGAAGGCAATTCTTTGTCAAGGCGCATTTTCATTGTTTTAAACTATGTCTACACTAAACATGTTGAATGTGGATTCTTCCCTCTGGCGGAATAATATATGTAGTTCTTCCCTCTGGTGGAATAATGACTTTTTTAATTAGTTACACAAACTCCATAGATAGGTAAATATAATGTGGCCACGTTGTTGGATGTGTTTACCCGACTACCGAGGGTGGGTAATGCTTTTAGAGCATGCAGGTACATATACGTTTGTATGTTTTAATTCTTTATCAAACCTTAACCGTTTGACAGATTTAAGCATATGCGGTGTCAATAGATTCTTCTCAGTTGTGCGAGTGACATAGCGCATATAATTTTAACATGGTGAAAAATTAGAGGAATAGTTAGTATTTATAATGCAGTCGATGTTTTTCTGGTTTCAGTTGAATGGTTTTAATACTGAGGGCTATGAGAGAGGTCATCACTTTCCACGGGTTCACTGTCCACGGTTGTCCATAGGGCGCCTCGAAAATACAGACGATTCAGCTAAATAACCTCTGTGAGAAGTGGACGGAACTAGTCTGTCATCCCTTGAGGAAGAATCTAAGAATTAAAACTAGGTTTTTTTCGGCACGACAAAATCTATCAGTGTTTCTTGCGTACCTACGCAATGCCGCTCAATTTCCGTGAAATGTAATAGTATTTGTAATCTTAAAACCCGAGATAAACAACCACAATAATTCCAAATCTGTCTCCCCCCCCCCCCCCCCCCCAAAATTGTGGCAAACTTGTGGCATACGAATGAACGGTCGTGCAGCATCGTGTGTACCTTATTGGTGCGGCCGAGGCTGTCCACCGTTGGGCAGGGATTCTGCGGCACGAGGGGCGCCGGCGGAGGCTTTGGCTCCACAGTGTCCTTACGAGTGAAACTTTAATATTAAACAACGTAGAAGGCAAGTAGGTAGGAACAAAAAGAGTAAATGAACAATCGACTCGTCTTTTCTGCTTAGTTGGTTAGTCTTATATTTATAGCAAAGACGCCGGCCGGTCTTTATAATCTTTTTTATTTAGCTTTTAGTGCTAATCTGCAGTCAAGATGATTTTTCTATTAAACTAGCAACTAAGACGATGACTGAGCCGTGATAAATCATTGTCCGGCCGCTCGATTTTAAATTAATATACTCGAGCAACCTGAGTTCGATCCCCGGTGCCGGCACCAATGAAATTGTTAATTTTAAGTGCTGACTTTATCACGTGCTCAGCGGTAAAGAAAAAAAATCGTGAGGAATCTGCATATTTTCGAAATAAAAACGAAAAAAATTATAATGGGAAGTACGCCAATCCGCTGTGGGGCCTCGTGGTGGACTAAGCCCTGATACCCTCTGTACAGAGGCCTTTGCCTAGAAGTGGGACATGTATAGGCTGATACTTTACTTTTATTTAAGACGATAATTACATTATTGCGGTAAACGGATTTAATCTTTACAAAATATTAGTTTTTGTTGTAAATCCTTGTTTTTGTGCCTACATTCTTGTGAGAGCAAAAAATAAAACTGGTTAATTAGTAGAAGGGATACACTGGTTCTAGACCATTAGTCGTAGTAAAAAGTGGGATTTTTTTATAGTTTCATTGTTTTTCATTTCATTCACTGTATTATCACCAAATTAATTTTGCAAAATGTATCACCATGAAACTTGTGAACTTGTGTCACCATGAAAACTGTGTCATCTACAATAAACAGTACTCAAAAATCTCATAGACGAACTCCTTTCCAAAAAAAGGTGCGTATGTATGGTGCCTGAGGGTGATCTACCATAGGAATCAAAATATTGACCAATATGGCTTTTTCCATGTGCCTGGCTATCAAGTGTGATACAGATTATATATTATTATAACGGTTATAATTATATGTGTATAATATACTTACAATATATTAAAAGCTATTATTTCTCTATTTTAAATTGTAAATTTTTGTATATAAATGAACAAACACTACTAGACCAGGGTAGAAGCCTTTAAAAATAATAAAAAGTGAAGAAAAATAATAGTAGGATGCGACCCATTAGAAAAGGAGGGGAATATTATAAAAATTAAAGGAAAAATAATTTACGGGCGATCCGAGGCTAGGCGCCCGGAACGCCCTTTTTTTTTTTTTTTTTTTTTTCGTGGGAAAAATCCTTTATGGATCCCCTACCACTGAATCGGGGGAGTGGCAGGGGTATGTGGGAGTCCCGATAAGAATATAGCATAGCACACGTCTCGAGCCCCATATTGAGCGACAGACACCCCCATGTCTGCCGCTCAGGGTCTCGCTATCAGGGGGGAAGGTTGCGCGCGTAGGCCAGCCTCCTGCGCCCTGGTCTCCGGCGGCGGATTTCCAGGGTGGCAGTTGCCTCCCTTTTTCTCTCCGCGGCCTCCTTCCGGGTGATAACGTCCTCGCAATATGCGAGGACAGCACCCCACGCTCTCTCGCTGTCAACCATAGCGCGAACCACGGCTGGCAGCGAAAGGTCGTGCCCCACGATAGCGCATAGCTCTCGGCGCTGCTCCGTCCAGGCTGAGCACTCCTCCAGTGCGTGTTGGGCCGTCTCCTCGGCACATACGTCACAGTGGTGGCATTCCGCTGTGGGCTCCCTCCTCGCCACGCGAAACAGGTACCTCCCGAAACAATCATGTCCCGAGAGGATCTGCGTCGCGCGGTAGGTCAGTGTTCCGTGTCGCCTGTTCAGCCACTTCCTGAGGACAGGAAGTATGGCCTCTACGGTTCTTAGGCCGGCACTGGGGTGCTCCCAGCCTTTGCGCCCACTCCCCGATGGCGTTTGAGCGCAGGTGATCCCTGCGCTCCCCCAACTCCTCCGGGGCCGGCATATAGCCCTGGGCTTTTGCAACATCGCGCCAGGAGTACAATGACGCGAGGATCTTAGCTTCCAGATCCCAGGGCAGAAAGCCGGCCAACAGGCAAGCCGCCTCACCGGAGATTGTCTGGTAGCCCCGTATGGCCCGAATAGCCAACACCCTCTGTGGTTTGCGCAAAAGCGCTTGGGTCCGGCGCTTCAGGGTGTCGGCCCAAACGGGAGCTCCGTACAGGGCCATGGACCGCACGACTCCGGCGTATAGGCGACGGCAGGAGTCGATGGGGCTGCCAACATTCGGGAGCAGCCTACCGAGAGCCGCCGCTGCTTTCGTCGCCTTGGGAGCCAGACGCTCGAAGTGGGCCCGGAACTCCCATCGGCGATCTAGAACTAGGCCGAGGTACCTCATCGTAGGTGTTATGTCGACACGGACCCCACACACAATAATGTGAGCATCCGCAGGTGGCGCGTTCCGAGGCCCATAAAAACATAGAGCCTCGGATTTATTCAGCGTCACCTCTAGCCCCAGTCGCCGAATGCGTCCCACCACCTGAGCCACTCCCGCAGTGGCGAGAATAGCGGCCCGGCGAAAGTTTGTACCACGGGCGGTCACAAGGGTGTCATCAGCGTAACAAATCACCTCGACACCCCTGAGATAGGCGCCACGTAGCACCCAGTCATAGCCTATATTCCACAGGAGTGGCCCTAACACCGACCCCTGTGGAACGCCGCACGTCACCGCGATGGTTCGATGTCCGTCTTGGCACGGAAACTCAACACGGCGATGTGACAAGTAGGCCTCGATGGTACGGCGCAGGTAGAGAGGCACTCCATGAAACCGGAGCGCCTCCCTAATACAAGCCCAGGGCAGAGTGTTAAAGGCGTTGGCGATGTCAAGAGACACCGCCAAGACAACTTCGCCCTGGGAAACTGCTTCCTGCGCGAGAGACCTAACTTGCAACACCACGTGGATTGTTGACCGACCCTTGCGGAACCCGAACTGCCTCTCCGCCAGATTCGGCCCAATGTTCTCCAGCTGCTCGACGATGCGGCCAGCGACAACTCTTTCAAAGAGCTTCCCTACATCGTCGAGTAACACTATCGGCCGATAGGCGGAGGGCGAGTCCACGGGACGCCCCTCCTTCCGGATGAGGACGAGTCTGCCTGTCTTCCACCTCTGTGGAATTATGGCTTGGGCCAGACAGGCAGTAAACATCGCCCTCAACCTATTCTCCAAAGCAACCCCCAGTGCAATGGCCCAGGCTTGTCCGGGGATGCCGTCAGGACCCGGGGCAGCGCTTTTGGTTTTCATGCGAAGAACAGCAGCACCAAACTCCCCCGGAGTCACCTCAGGCACATCCAGGTTAGGATCGGTCTCTTCTGTATCGTGTCAAACCATCGCAGGTGGTATGTGCTCCTCCCGCTGTGGAAATAAACCTGCGGCGATCGCCGTTACTACTTGTGGCTGCAAGCTCTGTGTAAGTGGGGGGGCCCATGGGCGAAGCTTGTTCATTACCATCCTGTAATGCCTCCCCCACGGATCACGATTGAGAGCAGCCAAAAACTCCTCCCTTGCAACAGCAATCGCCGAGGATATTGCCACCTGTAAGGCCATCTTTGCCCTTCTGAAGGAGGCATTTAACTCAGTTTCCAGGCCTAGGTCCCGGCTTCTCCGCCTTCGGCATCGAGTGTACCGGCATCTCGCAACTAGGCACGCTCTACACAATTGCGCGAGCTCCGCAGACCACCAGTACACTTGGCGCTTTGGAGGTAGTTTTCTGGACCGGGACATGGACACATCGCATACCTGCGTCATCGCTTCCCGGAACCAATCCGCCTCCTCCTCGATGTCCAAATGCTTAGACGCAGACACCCAGGACTGGACGATTGCCGCCTCCTTCATAACTTCTCGGTCCAGGCTTCTGAGCTGCCACCTTGGGCCGTCTTCCCTAGCAGGTCAAGGGATTTGGTTGGGTGGAGATATCATATCTGATATATCGGTGATCTGATAGAGTCTCCACACCAACAACCACCTTCCAGCCGTGAACACGGCCTTGTCATCAAGGCCTGAGATACGCAAATTCGCGCATTTCTCAGGCCTAGAGATGACAGCGACCTCCTCGCTAATTACCCGACGCAGGGTCTCCGCCAGTAGGTTGGCCTTGTCTCCACTGGTCACTCCCGGCACTTCCAGGATTCTCGCGCCAGTGGCAGCCTTCCTAAAGCGGATGGCCTGGATACCAAGATTTTCCAAGTCCATCGCTTCCTTGGCCTCTTTTAGTATGCCGGCATAGGTAACCCCTTTGGCCGCCTGCATTCTGCTGTAGTTTGATGACTACAGCAGAAGAGCGAGGTGGCCGAAGTTTTGGCAGCCGCTGGCGCTCCTGGGACTTTAAGTCTTGCCCAGAAGTTGTGGAGGTCATGACGGGCCTGGCGGATTTACGCCGGGTCACTAACGTCCACTCCTCGGTTGAGTGACCAGGTGTGGAGGGTGGGACCATGCTTTCCACACTTTGGGTGGCATTTGTTTGGGAGGTTCGCTTTTTCCGTCTTCTCTTCTTCGTGTTTTGAGGCGAAGAAGCGTTTGCTGTGGCATCACTTTCTGGGGCTCGTCCAGTCGGTGGCTTCGATGCAATTTTTCCCGACTGGAGTGCCGCGGTCTCAAACACAGTGCCGCCTTCGTCGCCACTGTGTTTGAGACCGCTTTGTTATCTGCAGCTAGTGGAGGACGAAGACGTTTCCTGGGCAAAAGACGATCCAGATCCTCTAGCCTTGCAGAGAGCATTGTTCCTACCGCTTCCATTATAGATCGCTGCACAAGCTCCAGCTCAAATGAAGCCTTAGTGTGCGATGGAGTCGATGCTACCTTTTGGACCTGGGACTGCCTTAAGCAAAGCTGCCCGCAAAGCAGCTAACTCATTGCCAAGTTCTGCCACCTCTTCCTTTAGCCGCTGGTTATCAGCCGAGAGCTTTTCCGTCTCGGCTGATACTGTTGACCTATAAAGGACCTCAACGGCATCCTTGATGGCCGAAGCTGCCTCCTTCAGGGTCCGAGCAAACGACCTCTTCAGGTTCGACGACTTGACGGCCACTTGAATGATAGTGGCCGTGTGCTGAAGAACCTGTTCCTTGAGGTCCTCCGCTGTGGGCCCTTCATCAAGCCCGTCTGCGGAGGTCTCCGAATATCTTGGCTGTTCTTGGGCCTTGCGAGTCTCGCTTGTCTTTTTTCCGGGCGCCCGGAACGCCCTGCCACCTCAAGTCCGACGGAGCTGTAAAGGCCTCTAAAGCTAACAGTGGTATATCATACCACAAAACCCCTGGCTGCTGCTGATTTTATACCTAAGAAAGTTTCTAGAATTGTATCACACAAAAAATTACAAAAAGAACAAGACCGCAGAGTTTCTTGCCGGTTCTTCTCTGTTCAGGTCTAGTTTAGTGAACCGGTGGTAGATCTTTGTTGGCGTTCAATAAGAGCTTAAGTTAAGCCTATATTGAATAAAGATTATTTGACTTGAAATAAAAAAATTACGCCGATCTTCTTCGTGGTACTCCTCCGGACGGAACTCTATGCTAAAAACGGCAATGTAACCGTTGACTAAGCGGCTAAGAATACACATATGTATTGTATTTCCTTGAAGTATATTCTGTGTATCAAGTCTGTGGTTTGAATAAATAACAATTTATCTGTATGGTATGCATTTTGTTTTATGTCTACAGCAACTTATTAACTCTCTAAAATATGACACTAAATGTAATAAATACTAAGGCCTAGCAATTTAAACCACATGGGTACGTATTTGATCCAATATGAATACAAAAGAAATAGAGAAATATCTAAATGATATTCATTCTAGCTTAAAAGTATTATTAATTAGTTAGTAGTTTTAGGTATGCAGCAAGTCGGTGGCCAATAACTATTGAAGTTCCATTATACATAATAAGCAATTCTGACCAAGATTCAAAGCCTTGGACATAAAAAAATCCATATTGGTCAAATTTTTAAGGTGCTAATCTCTGCACTTAAGATTGCACATTAAAATTTGTAGAAAAAGTACGAAAACATTGTCACCGCTGTGGGAATCGAACCCACGTCTTCGGCGTTCGCGGCCTGACGAGGCACTAAGCTAAACTGCGGTGGCTGATTGTCACACCGACGAAAATCCTAACGTCTTTTATCTACATTGTTTTTTAGCATATTGGTCAAAGTTATGGTTCCTATGGCGTGGTCTACCATAGGAATCATAACATCGATTACCCGATGAACCTTACATCGCACCCGTGGTTCGTACTTCGCACCATTTTGAAAAGGTATTCGCGTCAGTGGAATTTTAAGACAAAAGATAAAGGAAGACTGGATTTCATTCTGTGGTGAGTACCTACTGTTTTAATTATTTGTACTAAAAGTTTCATAGTGCTACAATTAGGGATTTTGTCAACTTATTTGTTGATAATACAATGGATGATGATATTTTGTTGCATTGTGTTAATTTAAGCTAAATATAATTATGTATGATACGATTAGTTTTTAAAAAATAAGAAAGTATTTGTATGTATTTTGTTGTTTTTGATTAATTCAATTAGAGTAGAATGGACATTAGCATATTAACCATCTACTTTGGGAACCGATAAACATTCATCAACAACTCTAAGGGGTCTAGAATCGGTAAAATCACTTCGATGGTCTAGTAATCGATGAACACTATAAATAGACACTCTCGGTCGTCTGATCCAAACCGACAGCTTCATACGCGTTCTTACGCCTCTTACGCGCATTGCGTAAGAACGCAAGTTTCTTCCGTGGCTCACGCATTGTCTACATATTCATAATTATTATTAAGTCATTGCCATAATTAACGCACGCATGAGTACATGCGCGGCTCTATCCACTGAGGAGGGCCTCAAGCCCGTGGGTTCTGGCTAGCCCACCGGTTCCGCGTTCGATGAAGCTTTAATAGTCTATGGACTGAAAGCAAATCATCAGTTATACAAATACAAATATGTGTAAAAGGATAAACACATCAATAAATATTACACATCGATTAATATTGCACATCGGCCTTTGCAAAGAGACAGTCGGTTTATTTCGGCTTTGTAGAGTGTTATCCCTTTCGCACACTTGTTTGTTGACTGACAAGCGCTTCGTAGTAAAAGTATACCTGTGTATGCAGATCGATGAGCGATTGTGGTGGCCTGTTGATGACCACAGGTGGTGTGAAAACCGGCAACTCACCTTTCAGAACAAACAAATTGAAGAATTTTGAAAAAAAATTGTTTATTATACTAATACTAGTTATAAATATAGGCACTAAATATAATATTAGTGCATAACATATAAAGTGTAATAATAAAACTGGAGTAGTGCGAGTCGGACTCGCGAACAAAGGGTTCCGTACTATCCGTGTTATCTATAATAACGACAAAAAACATATCTATTGTATGGGAGCCCCACTTAAATATTTTTTTTATTGTTTTTTAGTATTTGTTGTAATTGAGGCAACAGAAATACATCTTCTATGAAAATTACAATTGTAACATGATGTTATCTTAACCTTTAAACGAGCAATTTTTGTATATATATATATATATATATAATATGTAATCGGAATCTCGGAAACGGCTCCAGCGATTTTCATGATTTGAAAATTATTATATATCATTAGTATGTGAGTAGATTCGGGGGCGAAAAATCGATAGGTTTCATTTTTAGAAAATGTCCTTCTATCCCTGTTTTCAGGGAATGAAAAATATCATTCGAATATGACAGTAAATTTCGCCGCAAAAAAAAAATTTATAATAGCTCGGTCGGTAATCGGGCGGCCCCAAAACGGACGGCCGCGGTTCGTATCACGATCATTTACACAATTATTTTTTTTTCTATACCTGATCATTTTCTTTATTCTTAATTTTTTTCATTTCTAAAATACATGATTTACCAAAAAAAAAAAAACGAGCAAAGCTCAGTCCACCAGGTACTGTTATGTTAATTGTTCATGATACAGCCTGGTGACAGACGGACAGACCGACAGCGGAGACTTAGTAATAGGGTGTTTTACCCTTTGGGTTCTTAACTTTAAAAACGAGGCTTTTATTTCTGGAAATATTTTTTTTGTTGTCACTGTGTTGGATTTCAGTAGCCACAACAGGTTCCAGGAAAAAACTTTCGCACTTTGCCCAAATATTTGTTCAGTTATGATTTGTATAATTTGTAACCAAATTAGGGTGAAAGTATGAGGTTCAAGTCACTACGAAATTGTCAATTACTGCCAAAACATGCCATACTCTCACAGCGTTTACGGATATTTAAGGGTAAATGATTGATTTACTTCTGTGACATCTAGTAATAAATAATATAATTTAAATCTTTAGCAACCAACTTACTATGCTTAGTAATACCGAGACCTTCTTTTGTCACCTTAGACAGACCCTTGATCTTTAAGAACTGCGCCGCGGAAACTAATTCATCTAAATTTTCTTCTAAACATTGAGTTTTTCCGCAATACATAAACTCTACTAGAGACTTCAGCACACTGAACCGCATTTTTAGAATTATTAAAGGTTCTCCGGACTGCTTTTGTAATACTTCCTGATAAAAAAATTTCATTTTCTAAGTTCAGAAAATTGAGACATTTAATAAAACATGTTTATTAAATACATGATAATTTTTTTTTCACAAATACAAAACTTTACCTGAAAATAAGCACTACTTGCGGCAAGAACGGCTTTGTGAACTCGCAACGTGTGGGAACTGCACATAAGAGTCATGTCCACTAAAGATTGCATTTGTAGAAGTTTTCCAAATCTGGACATTAAATGTTCTGAATAATCTTCATAATGGAGACTATAACGTATAGGTGCCATTCCAAGTTGAAGTTAATGTAACATGCGTAAGATTCGTTATTATAGTAATTGACAGACAGATGTTGATAGGTTAAACAAAAGAAAACTTGAAAACTTTTTTTTTATTACTAATGGAATTGTAGCACCAGTATTATAGACATTTTTAAGGTGAATTTCGTTTAATAAATTTCATAAATCTCGATGGCTATTAGGGATTACCACTAATTTTACATTGAATTTTATTTATTTTTCCGTTGACAGTAAAAATTGCATCATCATCATCATTTCAGCCTGTTTGAGTCCACTGCTGAATATAGGCCTCACCCACAGACTATTGAAAAATTGCATGTTTCGATTTAATGTCTGTAATTAAAATAAAATTAAAATGGCGCTAATTTTGTATCTATCTACACTATAGAATATATTTTTTTCTAATTCATTTAATGATAACTCAAGATTAGGCCATGAAATAATAATAGAATATTTATTGAATCATTTAATTCTTTAAAAAATACAGAAAAAAAAAATAGTAAATGTTAGAAAATGAAATTATTACAAATTTGTATTTGCCATGAGTACATTATGAGATAATTATTAAAAAAACGTATGACATGAAAAATTTGAAATATAATTACAACAGATGATAACTGTAAAACATGTTCTATCACAGACTAATTAAGTACTGAAAATTGGATTCAAAATATATCAGAATATTTTAAATGCTTTGATGGTACTTTAAAAAGGACCATTAGAACGCTGATAATGGTCGATAGAGATAAAAACTCACGTAGTAAAGTCCTATAGTTAAAGCAAATCCAGTTTCAGTAATAAGTAGGAATGCATTAATTTGTTCATAAGGCACTTAAAACAAATATAGATATTAGGGCCAGATGTGCAATTTTGTCATCTGATAACAATGAAATAATTAATATTACGAGAAAAAAAGAATTGTTACATACGTACACTCTGGAAATTCTACTAATATAAATTAGTTAGAACTTTTAAGAACTATGAAATTATTAAACATTTTTATAGAATCTAATCACATTAAGTTTTATAAAATTCTCAAGTAACACATACTTATTTTGATTATATTTATATCAAGAGGAATTCTAGCAGCTATTACGCAAAATGATAATAGTACAGCGAATAAATAGTAGTGTTTATTAAAATAATCGTCATATTATTATGGGTATTATAGGAGCTATGACACAAATGGATTTTAAATAAGCTATCATATGACACTAGCTCTAGCTATGCTCATCGAGGCCAATGCAATAGCAACAATCTACTAATGTATTTTTCGCGTTCGAATATAGAAAATGAATTATAAATACAAATTTGTAACACTTCCAATACTTTTAGTATCATCTTAGATATCCGTTTTATACATAACGTTATCTAGCTTTTACTTTTTACCCTTACCTTCCTACGACGAAGCTCATAGACGCCGTGGGGTACCACAAAGCGTTCGCGTCGTTTTGTTTATACGATTTGTTAATTATATTGGAACACATTCTGATTAATATCTGAGATAGAAATATGAGTATATTTTTATATAGCTTAAAATCATTAGCTTTCATTTATATTTTAACCATGGAGTTAAACGATTAATGCGAGGTTAAAAAAAACGAAGCGATATCTATTCACGTTTAGTATTGTTTGTAACGATAAACATTTTTTACTTAATGTTTATGTAAGGCTATCAAAATGATCAATGGTATCTTAATCCAATAGCAAATTTCTTCAAAGGTTTAGTTTCGAAGCGATTTTTTTTTCAAAGTGCAATAAAACGAAAGGGTAGGCACAAATTTGTAATATGTATGAATTATAAACACTCGTTTTTCTGTACCTAATACCTACACAGCCTATTAACAATAATTATATCATTTACATTAAATTTTTAAGTTAACCTTACACTGTGGTTTACATTATATTGTCATACTAATACACCGATTTTATTAAATAATATTCCATCCCAGATATTGCAGAACTTAAAAATAATAACAGCCGCATGATTTCATTTACCGTAATTAAATGTACGCTTTTTATAGTTTGAATTAATTCCAATATTTATAGAAAAATATTTTCGTTACTATTAAACAGTTCGTTTTCGTTTCCGACTTAATCTATTAAATTGAATTGTGTGTTTAGTTTGCGGATGTTTTGTATAGGGTGAATCCCACAAAATATCGCGTGTTCCTCGTTTACTTTTATGTATTAGAAAAAAAAAAAAAGAAAAACGTATTTAAAAAAATTATCGTAACATAACACATGTCATGACGTTACTGAAGGAAACAAAAACTTTTATTGTTATATTTAAGGCATATTAATATATATATATATATATATATATATATATATAATTATAACAGATATCTAACGTAAATATTGACACAAAGACGATTGAAAAATTTTCAAGGAAATCACAAAATGTCAATCATTTTGGCCTCTAAATATCACATTACTAACCACAGTGTGATTTAAACAAATTCTGAAGAAACTCATGAATAATATTATTATTAAAAATGAACGAAATAATGAAACTTGAATAAGATTTTTCATGGGATACCCAGACTGATTTAACAAAATTTTATGAGTTACCATTATTACTGTGTTAGGAATGAATGCGTAGTGTGGAGATATTTTAGTTTATAGCTATTTTAAACATTTATTGACACGATAATTGACAGCTATTAAAGAAAAATAAAACATAACACGTAATCAAGAAATGTTATTGTACCAAGCACATTCAAAATTATTGCATTCATAAGAACAGGTCATAAAATAATCGAAAAATAATGGGGATTGCGATAAAATATTTAATATTGCTATATAATAACGTAACAGCATATGAACACTTTACATAGGTATGAGTAAATTTGTACAATAGGTACATAGTATGTAGAAAAAATAGAGATTCATTTATAGAGATTGTTCAGTGAAACGAGACCATTGCTAGTCCACAAATACTGCTGGAATCGGATGGAATGTTGAATAGCGTTTAAGATATACTAAAATTTAAAGAGATTTAAATGAAGAATTTCCATTGTTATGCAAGCATTGTTAAATATCATACCATTTATTAGCGTGTATTGCATATTATTCATTTATTACATAGAGAGTTCATTAGCCTGTATCGTCACAGACAACTGAACAATGGCCTGTTTCAGTGGCAGGTTATGTTAGTCTTATTGTTAAAAGCAAATTACAATATTTACAACAGGCGTCGTTACACGTTGCGCGTATCCAATATGCACACCGATTGTTAAATTTGTTCGTAGTCAAACGGAACCTTAAAGCTAGTAGTCCACGGAATGCGTCAATTGTCTATGATCTTGAGGAAGTCCTCCGGCGAGATGTGGATGCCGTCGGCGGCCGGTTCCGCCGCGTCGGGCACGCTGTGCTTCAGCTCGCCGAAGGTGTACGCGCCCTTGGGCTTGGCTGGGGAGCGGTGCGTCGGCAGCGAGGCTTCGCAGTCGAGGCTGGCGCGCTTGCTCCAGCAGAAGGGCTGCCGCGGCTCGGCGCCGGCGGACATAGGCATCGCGAGCTGCAGCCGCGGCTTGGCCAGCTCGTTGTCGCTCAGCTGCCGCTTCAGGCCGCCCTTGCCGACCACCAGCCGGAAGCCGCGCAGGCTGCTGCCGCCCGCCTCCGCGTCGGGCTTGTCACCTACGCTGCTCTGGCGCGAGGAGCGGCTGCGGCGCGACCCGTCGCCCGCCTCAGGGCTGTCACCGTTGGTGCCGCTCGGGCGGGTGTCGCGCCGCAGCGTCTCTATCACGTTGTAGAAGTGCTCGAGCTCATCGTCGCTGTCCGCGGGGCGGCGCAGGTCGTTGGCGCTGCGGCCGTGCTGGCGGGGCGGCGCCCTGGCCGGTTGACCGTCGCTGCTCTGCCGCGCGATGGCGCCGGCGCCGCTCCGCCGCGGCATGCTGCAGCTCTTGGGCGCGCCCTCCTGCACCAGCACGTTCTCGTACACGTGCGCGCCCTCGCACTCGTCCTGCGCGATGAGGTTCTGCCTGCTGTCGGTGGTGTCGCGCCTCTGGCCGACCGAGTTGCTCTTCTTGTGGTGGCGTTGTTTCCCCTGGGACGGCTTCCGGCCCAGCTTGCAGTCGCTCGCGCTCCGAGGTAGAAGGTTCTCGTAGCCGTGGGCGACCTTCTCTTGGCACTGGCTGGACTTGGTGCTGGGCGTTCCGCTGTCCGGGCCGGTTTTAGCTGGATGTTTAGGCTTGCCGTTCGGCGCGGTGGCCTTTATCGGGTCCGCGGCGCAGCTCTGGGGTTGTTCGTGGCGCTTCTTGTCCAGGTCGGGCTTGGACGATTTGTCCAGGACGACCTTGGTCTTGTCGCTCTTGCAGATTTTCACGCTGAACCTGAACGGCGGCTTGAAGACGACCTGCAGTCGGGCCTTTTCGCCGGGGATGAGGTTGGTGGCGCTCTTGGACGGTCTGGTTTTCCGCGAGCCCTTCGACGCTTGGCGGGCGGCCCGCTCCGTGAGGCCCAGCGGGATGGACTTGGACTTGGGCATCGCCGTGGGCTGCGGCGAGCTGAGCAGCCACTTCTGCACCTTCGACAATGATTCCGTGTCTTTGACCGGCGACGACGGGTGCTTCTGCATCGAACTGTAGTCTATAGTCTCTTTCTTTAGTTTCGCCTTGCGTTTTTTCACCTTGCCGTTGTGTTTGGACAGTAGCACGTGTTTCGGTGATTTCCCCTCGGCGTTTGTTACTACCGCAGTGTCTTTGACGACCTTGTGAGATTCATCGGTTTTTGGTGCATTGGTCGGCTTCTGTAACAAAACGTCACATATGAACTCGATACTGAAGTGGATTTATTCAGCAAAAGTCTTCTATAATATTCCCCTACCCTTTTCTTGTTGGCGTTGTACGATGGTGATGCTTTGTCCCCTGTCTTCTTCTGGTGGTCCTTCTTGCCTCGGTACGCGCGTGTGCGCAGCGCAACCTTTTTCTTAAGCGGGAGCTTGGACCTGCAAAGTTTTATCCGGACTCGTGTCTATAATTCAATTTCAGACCGCTCATGTATTGGCATTCATAATGTGCACACATATTTCAAGTAACTAAACATTGGATACATGCTTCTTGCGCATTCGAGTTTTGCCGATTTATGACGCATTTCGTAAACCTCACTCCCACGTCTTGCATTGGTTCTATTATAATAGGCTTAAAATTGTTAACTTTTTAATTTGTATAAAACTCCGGCCGGTTATAGGCTTACGGCCGGGTTCAATGTTCTATCAACAAATAGATTTGGTTATTATCGATAGGTATTTGACATTAGCTCCATAAAACTTAGGTCAAATTTCAGTCTCCAGTAACCAAATCTATCTGTAGATTCAATATGGAAACAGGACGATAGTGCCACTCTAGTGGATCGATTTTGTCTTTCAATGTGGTGGGATTACGCAGTAGCCTCGGCTATTATATGAAGACGATACCTATGGCCTACGGATTTTCGGATGTTTCTTCTCTCTTAGAGGAATCTCATTACGAAACGGTGGTAGATTAAAAAAAATATGACTATCGATAGATGAAATGTATGTTTCTTATGTTGATGAATAATAATTTGGGTTTTGTTTTTTTATTTTGTTTCACGAATAGTTAGGGTAGGGGAAGTACCGCAGCATTATAGACTGGTGTGAAGCGGTTGTTACAATTTTGGTTTCAGTCTTGAGCTAGGCAAATAGGCCCCGATTTCAGGAATGCTATCATGACACAATGCCTGCCTAAGTTTGTAAAAATTTGACAATGATGTTAATATATTTAGTTGTTAATGAAAATTGTTCAATTGCAAACCATTTGCAAAAGGTTAATTTATCAATAAAGTTATATTTTTGGGAAAAGTTGCCAAGCGAGCAGACGGTTCACCTGATGTTAAATGAATACCGCCGCCCATGGACATCTGCTACATCCGAGGGTTCCAGATGAGTTGACAACCTTTTGAAAATTTGGCTCCGGCCACCTCACTCACCAGAAGAAACGCCAAAGTATTACACTTCGACTTCACGCCGGTCTTCTGTGAGTTCATGGTACATAACCGGACGAGCCTGCCCATTCGTGCAACAGCCGAGGCTGCTGCGTGGTCCTATCATCGTGAAAAAATTGTGTACTCTTTTTGACGGATCTAACCAGAGGAGGGAGAGGTTCAACCAGGAGTGGGAGGAAGAAAGGCGTACCTCACAGCCGTGTGCACGATCAGCCCCTGGTCGGCGGCATCCGGCAGCCGGACGGTTTCGGTGGTGGACGAGTGTATGATTGTGACGGATTTGAGTTTTTTGCCGTGACGGCCCAGGAAACGGGTACTCGCAAACTGTAAAAGAGACATTGTTATCTTTTGATACCAAGGTAGAAACAGCACTGAAAGCATTTTACTTATTAGATACAAGGTAGAAGCACCACTGAAAGCATTTTCAAATTTCTGTGGGATCGAATCCTATTCAAAACTTGTTTATTATTTTTAATTTTCTTGGGTAACTTTAAAATGACTTCATTATAAGGAAGTTCTACAAACACAAATTTCACATGGGAAAACACTAAGATCCGTGATAAATTATCATTGGCTCTATCAAACACTTGCCCTGTCGAAAATCGTACCTGTGACCCATAGCCTCGAAGTCTTAGCATAGCACCTACATCAATCGAACTATCAAACCTCAAAAATAAATGCAGTTGACAAAGGCATCCGTATTGCGATATAAAGTTAAAAACTAAAGAAATAAAAAGTTAAAGGCACCGGTCATTTAGAAAGTCCTTTAAAATATGTATTCTTGTATTGTCTTGTATTGTCTTTGTAGCAGTACATAATGATAATAACACAAAATGATATGAAATGTTTATGTGTTTAGTCAATAGAAGGCAGTGATAAAAGTTAAGTTGATTCCAAGACATACGTAGATCATAGTCCAAAACAAAATCTAAGACCTATATGCAAGCGAAACTTAAATATTTAGTACACTCAATTATTTATGCTGCGAATTTTAGAAGTATGTGGGTTTTTTTAGTTTTTGTATGCGGTATTCATTAACAAGAGTGGTGTGATAAATGATAACTTTCTCGGCGAAAAAATAAGCAAACAAAATAGAAAAGAAAGTAACAATCGATGATTGGAATGAATAATGAACTGATATTACAACCTAGCCAAAAATATGCATGGAGATTGGCACACTGTATAGCTTACAATTATAACATTTATCAATACCTTAAAACTAAACGGAATAAGATGAGATTAACATTTAGGGTCAATCTCAATATCAGTGTCGAGAATGCGGCAGCAGCGCTAATAAAAAGAAGAATTATAATTTTTATAGGATACAGTTTCTTCTCAACTTTAATCTTAATTCTTTAACAAATCCATTTTAACATAAGAAAATATAATCAATACAACTATAAATACCTTTTCAGAGCAAGCTTATTAGGTACCTAGCTAACATCATTGAATTCTGACGAATTAATTGATTTGTTTCATATTAGAATATTAAATAATTATCGTGATAATCAACGACATAAATGATAAATAATATACCTATATCTCTTTTAGATGATAACGATGTTATGTCAAATTCCATCAATACAAGTTCCATCATTCACAATATATTAATGACATAATTATCCCTAATGGTAAACGAATCGGCAATACACATACAATAAAATAAATTATATATACAACAGTATCGGAATTGCTAAAATTTATTCAATATAGAGCATTCCTTATTCGATTGTCAAAAAATACTATTGTATCGTTATCATTTACCTACTCATTATAATACTCTAGAACTCTAGACAGAGCATCATCCTCTTTCTATTATCGATCGAAATAACTATTAAAACTGATTTTTTTTTATTTAATATTATTTTATTTTGTGATTATTTTATATTATTATATAAAATAATAAAAAGAAATAACAATTTATATTTTTATACATATTTTTCTACGTCGAGTTTTGTAAACGATGACGTTGAGACATGGACAAATACATCTGGCTGTAGAAATAATATTTTTATCTATAGTTTAGTATAATATATATATTTAATTACATATTTCTATCTATATATATAAAATTCTCGTGTCACAAAGTTAGTTGCCATACTCCTCCGAAACGATTTTTATGAAATTTTATACACACTTTTTAAGTGTGTGAATTTATATGTAAATTTGGTAGGTTGTCCGAGAATCGGTCGTAATCTTCTTTTCCTACCTCTAAGTGATAATGGGGGTCCATCCAAAACATTATTTTCTACCCTACACAATCCCTATAAAAATAATTAATATGGCAAAACGTTTGCCGGGTCGGCTAGTAATTATATGCGATTATCGATCGGTCCAACTCACCAGGAGCGCTATCACGGCCAGCAGTATGAGCAGCACAGCGTACCAATGGCGCAGCACCCAGCGCTTGAAGCCCGCCAGGCTCTCGTCGGACAGGAGCAGCTTGCGGAGAGTGGCCAAGGGTCCGGAGGGGTCCACCTCGCGGCACCGCTGGAACACGTCGCAGTACCTGCGCGGCACGGTGTACGCGATATTTGCGATTGCTGCGTCAACGCTAGCCGGTTGCTAGTACTCCGGCTACTTGTTGGACCATATTAGAGTTAGACAAACTACAAACTCAATGGCACGCACGGCCGTAGCTAGGGGGGGGGCATTGTAGGGCAATGCCCTACCTTAAAATTACAATACCCTACCTTAAAAATACCAAAATAAAAATGCGTAAATATGACCACGTTTTTCAATTTCGTACACGTCTCAAGTGATTTCCCATCCTACTTCGCCGGAATTTGTATATTCTTTCTATGTTGTACCTACTGTGTTCTATTTCATGTTTCTACTCTACTTTATTTAAAGGAGAAATTTGAATTTGTAGGGCTTCTAGGGGAAGATCCTACCTTCTTCGAGGAAGCTCATTTTAAAGGTGCCAAACCACAAAACATAATTTTTTGAAAAATCTTTTACCGTACAAGCTGTTAAACTCTACTACTGCATTATATACTATACTATTGCACAACCTACATAGGAAAGTGTTTGTGTGGTGGACAATAAAGTATTCATTCATTTATTCATTCAAAAACTAAGATACATTATTGTAATAAAAATTGTAGTAGTTTGTCAAAATCAAAATAATTTATTTATGGACTTAGGAAAGATACATTTCATCTATCGATAGTATTTTTTTAATCTACCACCGTTTCATCATGAGGTTTCCTCTAACGGAGAAGAAACAGGCGAAAGAAACTATGCAGGTATCCTCTTATTCGTAATTTTTTTCTTAAAAAATTAAAATATTATACAACTGTTTTTTTTTCTTTCTTTTAGAAATAGCTTGGGTGCGATCAACTCATTACCCGTGTGTGACATTCATTTCGTATTCTAATAATTCTTTGTTCTGTGTACTCGTATAAAAAACTACCTGGAGGACCGAGCTTTGCTCGTTTTTTTGATAAATAATGTATTTTGGAAATAAAAAAAAAAAATAAAGAAAGCAATGATCAGGTATAGAAAAAAAAGTAAAAAAATAAGTGTGTGATCGTGATACGAACCGCAGCCGTCTGTTTTGGGGCCGACCGACCTATTATAAAATTTTTTTTTGCGGCGAAATTTACCGACATATTTGAATGATATTTTTCATTCCCTGAAAACAGGGATAAAAGGACATTTTCTAAAAATGAAACAGCTAGATCGATGCTTCGCCACCTGGAGCCGTTTCCGACATTCCGATTACATATATATATATATATATATATACAGCGTGCGTTACCATCGCGACCAATAAATGAACACACGTCTAACGCTACTTGCCAATAATCATAAAAAACGTTAAAAACGTTAAAATTAACGTTAAACAAAATCCATAATTAAAAAAAAATATTTTTCGAACAAACTAATTAAGTAAAACAGAAACAAAATTTGTAACATCCTATACAACTCGCGCCACAGCGTCGTATTACAAGCCTCTCCTTCTAACAGTATGTTTTGTCTCTTTTAAATTCATTCAACCCATTCATATGCTTTGCGACCTTTACAAATGAACTTTACGTTACGCTTTTATAGGTAAGGTTGTTCTAAAATTCTTTGTTTTGGAAAATTTAATAATTCTGTAAATATTGATGTTTAAAGAATTTAAATGTTTAATACGACTTTAAAAAATTATCCCCTATATGTGTGTTCATTTATTGTCGCGATGGTAACGACACGCTGTATATATACAAGAATTGCTCGTTTAAAGGATAAAATAATAATAAAATAGGCATTTGAATGATGATGATCTAAATAATTCGATTGCAAGTCTCGATGAGTTGGATGTAGATAAAACTAGTAGCTTCCACTGAAAAGTTTGGGTAAGTTTAAAAAATTTAATAATTCAACTTTAACCACACTAGCCTAGTGTGGTTAAAGTTTACTTGAGTTGTTGTGTACAATGGAAAATACATTGCAAGTGTAGTTGTACAGGCAACGAGAGGCGTTTAAAGATACATATGAACTTTTTGCATCTGTGGCGACCATAGGATGTAGCACTGCAGTGTGCGAATCTACGTTTTCAACTTTAACTGCAATCAATAGGCCTCAAAGGCTGTCAATGGGTCACGAGAGAATGGCTGGTATGGTATTACTAGCCTTTGGAAAAAAAAAGGACAAAATCAGTTGATCTGAACGAAGTTCTTCGCATTTTTAATAACATGGCGAATCGAAGAATTCAGCTGTTTTAAATATTTTTATTATTATGTTACTTATTATAATAGGTCTGCAGAAACAATTTGATATAAGTGGTATTTTTGGTCGTATCATCTCATCCAAAAATTAATTATTACCTCACTCTCACTCAGACGTGGATCTCTACATCCAAAGCTGAAAGTTCAACCATCTTGTTCGCTTATTCTTCATCATTAAGGATTTAATAGTGCTTATAGCCATGCTCATGTTCTGTCACAGAAATTATTTGTCTACGAATAGCTATTGAACTGACCTAGAGGTCAGTGATATACATGATGATTGATTTAGGAGCTCATGCTAGTTGGGGTAAATATTCTTTTATGGCCAACCGCTCCTCTGGGAGAAAAAGGTCAAATACTTAGGAGTCACTTTCGACTCGCGTATGTCATTTAATACGCACATTAATAACGTTCGCAATAGAGCCGCGTTCTTCTCCGGCCGGCTACACAATTTAACTAACGCTAAAAGTAAAATGCCCTTAAGGCACAAATTATTATTATATAAGAACTGCGTACGATCTATTATGTCCTACGCATGCATGACTTTCGCCCACACGCACCCTACTCGCTTGTACAAGTTGCAAATAGTACAGAATAAGTTCATCCGCCGCGCAACCGGTGCGCAGTGGTATCAACGCAACGTCGACCTGCACAGCGATTGCAGACTCCCGACGATTCGCGAATATTTTAAAAACCTGACCAAACGGTTCTTCGATAGAGCCGAACATCATCCCAACCCTCTGGTGGTAAGCGCAGCAAATTACCAACCCGACAAAAACGCGAACGTCAACAAGCGTCGCCCGCGAAACGTCCTCATCGACCCGAGCGACGAAGAGGACTTAGAAACGATGGACCCACCGCCGGGGGACCCGCCGGATAACACTACACCCACAGTTAGTGCAACAACAAACACACTAGTTCACCCTCGCCTCCGAGCACGGCGAGACCAACACAACGCGTACACAAGGTACACTCGCGTTCCGGGGCGGTTCTCACCGCTCCCAGCCACCGATTAGCTAGCTATTCGTACAGTCGACGGCCATCGGAGTTTCGGTCCGAACCGCGACCTCGATGGCCCTTAGATGACACACCATACTTAAACGCACGCATGAGCACATGCGTGGCCCTACCCACAGCGGAGGGCCCAAACCCGTGGGTTCTGACTAGCCCACCGATTCTGCGTCAGATGAAGCTTTAATAGTCTCGGGACTGAAAGCAAAAACATCAGTTAATACAAAATACAAGGAGGAGCTCACGCTTCGAGGGCAAATCAATAATGATAAATTTAATTTAATTGTTTACTTCAGCCCTACCTGTAATCAATGCTGCCCTACCTCAAATTCAACTCTAGCTACAGCCCCGATGGCACGGCGTCGAGAACGTATGGAAGTGGAATAATGAAAATCGGAATGAGGACAGGCTGTACATAAATAGACAAAACTGTGTTGAAATTCTGATGTGGCGATACGATTGTAAAAAAATATGACTGTTTCTTTTGTGTAAAGATGGCTTGCGTTACTTGCTCACCTGACGAAACGCGAAAGTATTATTATAAACGCGAAAGTAATATTATAATATCGCTTCACGTAGTATTAAATACGAAAGGGGGAGGCAGCTTTGGGGGAGGCTTATGTTCAGGAGTGGAGTGGCTGATATTGTTATTGTATTGTACTTAGTACGAGGCTGTCCATTCGTGCAACAGCAGAAAGCAATGCGCGGCCCTGCCACAGTCGAAATGTACACAGTGCACCGACCCGTTGTAGTCGTTGCACGGCGTGCCGGGCTTCGCGTACATGTCGGGCACGTCGTACGGCGGCGTGTTCCAGCGGAAGGAGGAGAGGCAGGGGCCGGCGGGCGCGCGGCAGCACAGCTCGCACGCGGAGCGCGGGTCGTCGCCGCGCGCCGCGCACTGGCACGACTCGAGCCCGTACGCCAGGCAGATAGAGCCCGTGCACTCCTGCGAATAGGGGTCGGTTTCGTGTGGCACTCTCGAAAGTTACGGCCGTACTCTCTAGACAAATATAGCCGTATACTAATAACAATAGGGTTCGGTTTTGTGTGGCGCTCTTGGTAGTTACGTTCGTTTGACGCTACTGCTGTGTATAGGTCAATCTTAGCAAATTTTTACGTTTTTACAGAGTTTTTACGTTCGTATGGCGTTAGTGCTGTGCGTAGGTGATGATTCTGGACAAATCGTGCAGTGCGGGCAACGGGATTTGAACTCGGGGTTGTTCGAGTATGTTCAATTAAAAGCAAGCAACCAGACATCATCAGCCAAATCATAGAGTCGAGATAGCTCAGTTATCTCGACTCTAAGATATGGCTGGTGATGACATGAAATCAAATTTTGAAACGCAAAAGTGCACACATATCAGGTCCCATTCTAGAACGTTCTGAGCCGAGCACTCACCCCCATGAAGCAGACGAGCTCCTTGTCGCAGCGCGTGCGGTTGGGCTTGTGGCGGCTGGCGGGGCAGGCGGCGCGGCGCCCGTCGCAGTGGGCCGCGTCGCGGCACCCGTTGTCCGAACGGCACTTGTCGCCGAACTTGAGGGTGCACGATGCGGTGCAGCACGGACCCTGCCGATAAAGCGGTGGAATATTTTTCGACGTCCAATAAGACCTTAAGTTAAGCCTATCCTTACTTCCTTACTTCCTTACTTATATTATAAAGGCGAAAGTTTGTATGTATGGATGGGTGTTTGTTACTCTATCACGCAAATTCTAATGGATGGATTTTTAATGTTTACAATAGTATAGATCGTACGTCAGAATAAAACATAGGTTATAATTTATATACATATTTTTATGTATATCTGTATTTCTGTCTTAATGTTACGTCTTCAGCCTATTCTACGCAGACGTAGTCGCGGGCAGCAGCTAGTATTGAATAAAGATATTTTGACTTTGACTTTGAAAGCAACTCGTTGGTGGCCTCTTCATCGAGGATTTTTGAAGTAAAACTTCTTTAGGAGGGACTAAGGTGTTACTGAATGCTGGATGGACGACGACAACGCAACGGAAACGCGTTGCGGCGATGGCGGGTTTATATATTATAGGCGGGTGCATATTTTTTTTTAATTTTAAATGAATAATTAATAGTAATTTAATGCAAATATAGCAACTCGTAGGTGGCCTCCCCCCGGCCGCGAGTTAGTGTCTTCGATTTTTGAAGTAAGACTTCTTTGGGCGCGACTAAGGTGTAACTGAATGCTGGATCAAAGACGACAATGCAAGAGTTACGGCAATGGCGAGTTGATATAGCAATATTATGATACTTCTATTTTCCACTGATTTGGTACTTCCCGGATAAGCCTGCCCATTGTGTTGTTAGAGCTGTGCAACAGCGGGACCTGTGCGTTCTTTATAGTGGAGTGAAAATGCGTTCCTTAATGACATACAGACAATGCCGGTGTCATTTTAGTGTTTACTTTACACCTGCCTATACCTATATGTGTGTGCTTGGGTCTGTGTGCTTACATCTGTGTGATTGTGTGCGTGTTTGCGTGTCTAGCGTATATCTGTGTGCTTGTGTATGTGTTTGCATGTCGGTGCTATTGTCTGTATTGTTGCGTCTGCGTGCTTGTGTGTGTGTGTTTGCGGGTAGAGCAATCGCACCTGGCTGGGGCTGCAGACGCTGTGCTCGGTGAGGGTGCACGGTTTGTAGTGGGGACGAGCGGCCTGCGGCCTGCAGCAGACGTCCGTGCACTCGGAGGCCCAGCCGCAGTCGCACTCCTCGCCCTCCTCCACCACGCCGTTGCCGCAGATCGCCGGCTGCGGTTCTGTTGCCCAAACGGTTCATGTGCAAAGTGGAAATGGACCGGCGTTTTTTCACTATCCACCTACAAGGGATTCGGGCACGAAATTATATTCATTATGGAATAAATAAAATGTGATCTATTTGGTAATCCAGCCTGCGTAACGGACTACATACGAAACTGGAAGATCGTTCCGGCTTGAAGTAGGAACATTTGCACTCGACGGAGTATTTCATATATAGCAACATTCCATTATGTCTCTAGATATGAAATTACTGCAAGTACTACCAACACTATAAGTACTCTACTTAATAAGTCCAGATACAGCTTGTGTGATACCTATTTTATTGTTGTTATTTTAACCACGTTTGCACTGTAAAATGTTTTCGATGTCGAAAGTAATTTATTGATAAAAACACTTTTTACCACTTTGCTAATTTGAAAATGTGACAATTGTGTTTTTTCATAAAAATAAGAGTGGTGACGTTATCAATCACATTTTCAAATCACTATTGCTCTTCATTATTATGCTGAGTTGATCGTTTAGCGTAGCTTGCTCGAAACTTACAATCTAGTATCTGTTAGGTATCTAATAAACTTTAGAGGTCTATGTCAAACCAATAGATGTCTATCTATATTCCCTCCTTTTTCTTCTTCAAAGAAAAGAGAGAGAGGCTCGTACCTGTAAAGCAGCCCTTTGGCGAGCGGGCCTTGTTGTTGAGGACAGGGTCTATGGCGCGCAGGGAGCACGGAGAAAATTTGTTGTTGTTCTTCCGGTCGCCGCTGGTAGCGCGCGCGAACATGATGTAGTTGCCGTCTTCGCCGAAAGGCGTGCACACTTCCGGATCGTGCTGCGAAAATTGAAGTACATACTTCATTATATCTTGACCCTATCGATAGAAGGGACAAGGGGTCATCGAGCCATTGGCTTAGGATATAGCTTGATGATTCCGTGCCGCAGTTGCCAAGGTATTGGCTTCGGCGCCGCCGGTCGAGGGTGCGAATTTCATACGGGACAATTATTGGTACGACCCACAGATAGTATATAATTTAAGTATGTAAAACGTCCTCACAACACAGTATAATGTTATCTTACAGTAAAGGGGCAATATTTTCGAAGAAAGGTCTACAATAGATCTTCTAAGACGTGGTGGTTCGGTGTTCGTTAACTTACTACCGCATTCCTTCCACACAAAATATTATAAAAGTCATTGGCTTTGGTTCGATACCCCCACGGAACAAGTATTTGTGCGACCCGCAGATAATTGTTTCGGCCGGCAGGCAGACTGCCAGTCCTAAAAAACCTAGCTCATATTACTAGACTCATTTGAGCGGCCTCAAGTAGGTAGTATAAGCAATAGGATGAACGAGGTGAGGCTGATCCTCTTTAACGTTGGAAAGCCCTATTGTAATTTTAGTGATGTCCTCTGGCGATCACTTACCATCAGGTAAATCGTTTGCTTCTTCGCGATCCTCTTTGATAAAAAGAAGATAACGACATCAATTTCTCATTAAATTGATAAATTATAAAAGGCGTGATACATTTGTGACAGTGATTGTTGCATATACGCATGTAAATAATGCCGCTAAAGCATCATCAGTGTAAAAGACAAGACAAGTCTTTATAACCATAGCCTCAGAACGCAGAAAGTCGGCACGCTAAACCGCAAGACACCGTAGCTGGGCAGCTACTATACTACCGTTGGCACATTTCTTTGAGGTGAAATGCGGCAAAATCAAATTGTGGATCGTAGACGATAAAGGTGCACTTCTATTGGTATAATTCGAAGTACTACTATTAAAACATACATTTTTATACTTATGTATTTTGCAATATTTGTCCTTGATACGAGCAGTTATAAAACGATAATTCTGGCTTGGCTGTGGAAGAGATTTACTTTTATTTTTCCTCTAAGTTTAATTGGGCGCGTTGAATGCAGGAATTGGGTCAAGGAGAGAGTTACGTAGAATGTATAACGAATATGCTTTTTTCGTGTACAGTTTTTATTTTTTATTTTAAGGCCAATCTTAAACACGACCTACATTTTTCGGGGTGCACGAGTCTACAATCTAATGTGACGTCTATTACTAAATATGAATTTAATAGAGAAATAATTTTGGTCCTATATTATACATATTATTTGATAATATATGTATGTTTTCTCCTATTTACTGAGTGTTGTGCCAATGTGGTACATCTATGAGATCGCCATAATGTTAATTTTTTTTAGATATCAGGACTAATGGCAACGAGAGTTTTTAAAAAGTTAGGCCGCCAGAAATCGAATTTAATTTTTAAATTATTCACAACTCTTTATTTGAACGTAATGTCTTATACTGCAGAGACGAACGGAAGTCGGAGTTTAATTTCCAGCCGACTTCAAAAAAGGAGTAGGTTTTCAATTCGACTCTATTTTTTTATGTTGATTACTTCAGAAGTTTGTCATATAAGAAACGACTTTAAGAATCATTAATTTCATTTGTATTGGATTTTGGACTCCGGATGGATCTACGGATACCTAGAGAACTCTTCATAATTGAATAGAAAATATATATATTGAGAGAGATATTTAAAAGCTCTTGAGTTATTTATAAAGAAAACAGTGTTTAGATTCGTCTGTTGACTAATAACTTTTATTTACGCGAATACTATGTACATTTTAATAAAACTAATTTGCGGATTTTATCGCGGATCGTTTTAATTTTAAACACCCGACGTTTCAAATGCTTTACTGAAATTTATGGTCCCGGGCTGGACGTAGATGTAGGAGTCCTGGAGACATTGTTAACTCTGCCACCCGTCAGCTTCAAAATGAGTTAAATCTTATATTTTTTTAATATGTGACAAAGTGGCAAACGATCTGGCGGTTCACATGATGTTAAGTGGTAACCGCCGCCCATGGACATCTGCAATACCCGCGTTGGCACCTTTTGATAAATTGGGCCCCGGCTACCTCACTCACCAGACGAAACGCAGAAGTGTAACACCTCTACTTTAAGCCGGTCTTCTGTGAGGTCGTGGCACTAAACCGGACGGACCAGCCCATTCGTACAACAGCGAACACTGTTGCGTGGCCGGACCACGGTGAAGAATATTATGGTTAGGTTTCGTAAATTAGCTTTGTTGAAGCGATACGTTGACAACTCTGTCATGGAAGATGGACTCACCGGGGAGCCGAAGTTGTGGCCAATCTCGTGCGCCAGCGTGACGTGCGACACGGCCGGAGGTACGTGCTTCCCGTAGTTCAGCAGGGTCACTATTCCCGTGTTGAGGGACTTCATGCTGCCGCGGTAGTGCTGCAACCAAAGGGCTTTGCTGTTGACGTGCTCGTCGCCTCGAAACAGGTTGTGGCAATGAATAGCTGATAAAGAGATCGAGGCAACGGTTCTGTTTGCCAAGGAGGTCATTTCAAGGACATCAATGTACTAACCTGTCGACCGAATTATTATGTATTTAAGTACTCAAAGATCCGTAATTAACAGACTCACGCCCGCTTTCTGAAACACTAGTCATCGTAGAAATGAACTAATCAACTGTCAAATGTCAGTTGTCAAAAGGATGGTTAAACTCTTTGAATTGATCAGGATGATGGGCGTGAATGTGGAGTTCGGATTTCTTGTTAATATTATATATTGTTAAATGATAGCCATGATAGCTAATTGTGCGGACTCTCGTAAAAATACTCCAGCAACCTGAGTTCGATCCTTGGCCGGCACCAATGGAGTTGTCAATTTTAAGTGCCGCTTTACCACGTGCTCAACGGTGGAGAAAAACATCGTGAGGAGACATGCATATTTTCGAAATAATAGCAAAAACAATATTTGAGGCTCAGCAGTGGGACATTTATGGGCTGTTACTTTAAATGAAACGTGTAAAAAACACGTATTGATTACTTAGCTACGTTTAAAGTATCATAACGTAAATTTTTCTTTTTTTTTAAACTAATAGGATGACATTTAAGTTTTAATTAATTTTGAAATTATTTGTAACAAACATATGATGTTTACCCCGTTCTTTTCACACACGCCGCCGGCGTTCTTAAGGTCGCCCGTCCACGCCAATCCCAACGTGCCCATTTCGAAGTCCCGATACGTGAACATGTACGCCAGGCAGAACGCGTCGTAGTCCTCCTCTAGGAATAAAACACGTACGTGATAAGCCACATTTGAAACTAGAACAAAAACAAATGAGTGAAATGAAGATACTGAATGCGTCTTAGCCATTCTGAGGAAAAAACCAGTGACAATTAACCACCTTTAAATATAGACCAAAAACAAATTACCGAAATGACAATATCTGGTAACAACAAAAAAATTATTTCGAAGATATGGGAAGTCCACCAATACGCAGTGGGGCCGCGTGGTGGACTATGCCCTGATACCCCCTATACAGAGGAGGCCTTTGCCCAGCAGTGGGACATGTATTATAGGATGTTACTTTAATTTTTACAGTACCTGAGAACAGCTCGAGGTATTTCTCGACGCCGTAATTGTTGGGAAATCTGTAAGCGGGATCCTTCAGAGCGTCCAAAGTGTGAACTTTGATTCTCTTGATCATGAAGGTGATATTGTCCGGTTTCCCGTCTTGGTTGAAATCTGAAAAAGTCACCCACGAATTGATATAAAACGTAAACCCACAAAAAATATTCGCAACCATCGTAAATCGAGAACCATCATAAATTGGTTGAGATTATTCACCTGTGACTTTGTATATCGCGTTGACTTTCTGCACGTGGCGCGTCATGACCTCTATGCAGGCCTCCTCCGAGCCGTACCTCTGGTAGAACATGTGGTCGGCCTGCAAGTAGACCAAGCACGTGGTCTTCCTGGGGTCCACGGTAGCCCGTTTGTTCACGTGGCGCCCGTCGTCCGTCGCGTTGGCCGTCAGCACCGTGAAACCGACCGGCTCCTTCTTCACGATGTCCTTACTGACGGTCACCACCCCCGCTTTCGTTTTGATCACCTCCACGTGCGTCTTCGGCTTGGGCCGCGTCTCCTCTGAGTCTAGACGCACCTTCGTTATCAGGTTGCTCTTGTCGATCTTCGTCTTCGGCTTGCGCGTGCTGAACTTGTCGAACGGGTCGCTGTTGCTTGTGTACGGCACGTCCAGGTCGAGCGGCAGGTCGGGGTTCTTCTTGGGCTGGTCGTCCTGCATCTCGTCGTCAGGCAGCCATCGTCTCCTGCGCCGGTGCGTTTCGCTTGTGAGGTCGTCCGTGTAGTTGTTCAAGTGGGTCTCGCTCGCGTTAGAGTGTTCCGTGAAGTTGAAGAGCTCGGCGTGTTGGCCGAGGGTCCGCTTGATGTGGAGCAGATGTGATGCGCAGGGCTGGGCGCCCGCTTCCCTCTGCGGATGCTGGACGTCGGACTTTCGGTAGATCACGCTGTGCATCGAGGGGTGCTCCATGTTGTACCGCGACAGCGGCTCCACGTAGTACTCCTCGTTGCCGGTCCAGATCGTCCCGTCGAAGAGGCCGTCAGCAGTGATCACACCGTACACGTGCGACGTTTCGTCATCTGTTATAAAATGAGTTTTGTTTTAATGTGTTATTGGGATTTTAATTTAATAACTGTCTACAAGGCACACGAACCTTGACCACTACATGTAAATCATGTAATAAGATTCGGTAGAAATATGTGTGAGTTAGACAAAATTAAATACTTGTCCCGTTTGGGAATCGAATCCACTAAATTTGGAATATCCGTTTACAACGATAATTCGATTACGATTCGGTCTGCTTCAAGTTCTATTACCACAGCGGCGAAAACCTCTTCGTACTTTTTTTTTTTACAAATTTTAATGTTTAATCTAAAGTGCAGGGATTAACACTATAAAAATTTAAATTTCTCACCCTAATAATGCAATAAAATACACTCAAGTCATAATATGCGACTACATCGCGGCGTGATTTCTTTTTTAATGATTCATTTGATCATAAACCGGTAGCGTTCAAATGAAAGATATTTTATGCAAATAATTAGAGGTGCAAAGGGCCCGGAGACGTTAAATGAATTGAAGACACAGCCTGCATTCCCAGTGAGGAGTGGAAACCGTTCATAAATAAAGGTAATTACAGACCCCCTCGCTGAGGCGGGCCCCGCTTTGTTTGATAAAAGAAAAAAAAACGCCCGAGTGCGAAACGAGACCTCTCGCGGGCCTCTTTGTGGGGGAAAAAGAATACAGCGAAGCGATCCTCGCAAAGTTTAATATTACTTCGGATTCATCAAAACGCCAGGTACAACAAAGCGCCCGCTCGGCCTGAATTGAGATTGAAACAAATGATTTTGAGTAATGGCCACGTGCAATTTGGCTGAGCCTTTTCCGTGCCTCTTCGGTGGAGGTTACGCGTTCATTACGACCTCCTTTGATTCCTTTTGAGACGGTAGTAGAGAGGATTATCCGGGATCGATTGCAGTAATATATAGTATCTATGAAGGTCTCTAAAGAATTGAAAGATGATTATCGACTCATATTATATTAAACTCATCTTTAACACTTAATGATGTGAGATGTTGATGTGAATGAAATAATTCGTTTCAATGTGAATGACATTGAAACGAATTATCTCATTTATACAGTGGACCCAAGAAGTTATATTTTTGTAATGAGAATGTCTTGAAATATGTTTAATATTGATGAATTAGTTTGTCGAGCGTAGTTCGTCGTAAACATTTAATTGTAACGTGAGGAACGCTAGGAATGCATAATTGGGGGTATTAACTTGGACTTTAGGAAGGAAAAAGTTAATTATAAAGTAATCCTACCACTGAACATAACCACATCCACGTAGAGGGATGTGTCACATCTAAATTTAAGTAATTCAGGCCTTACAATAATAATAAATAAATATTTTTAGTATTTTCTTTTGTAAATAAATTTACATATATTACATATACATTATACATATATAAACACCCAGACACTTGAAAAACACTACGCTCATCACACAGTATTTTTCCAGTAGTGGGGATCGAACCCACACCATCTGGCGCAGAAGGCAGGTACACTACCGACTACGCGATTCGGGTCGCCAAATGATGCATTACAATTATTTGTTGAAGTTGTTTTAATAACGATTGCGTTAGATAATTATCAAAGTATGGAGTTACCGGAATACAATAATGCTACAGCTCCGTAGCATTGTTACTCTCAGGGTTGTTAGAATCATAAAAGCCTATGCTCATGGCACTTGAGTTCTCTGATGTAATGACGACTTGGTGAAAAACAAGATATTGCAGCACGTCAAATCTATGCAGGCTACTTCTGCATTTAATTTGCAGATATATGTATAAGCTTTCGTTTTTTAATCTCACGAAATATTTCCTTCTATATAATTGAAAACAAACAAAGAAGTTTAAATAAGAAATATTTACGTAAATAATAAATGCGTCACGCCATTACCACAATCATTTCACGCTAATATTAACTCTTCCATATCCGTGCATCAAGAATAATCGGGCGCCGGTTATGAGTACTTATTAAAGTCATATTGAAAAGTAACCTAGGCCCGGTATAAGCGGAATGAAACAAACACAGCATTCCGCCCGGGCGCGTGTTCGCAACATCTCAAAACGGGGCACATCCCCATTTAACTTGTAAACTAATTTCATCGGTATCCACTTTGCCGGCGACACGGCAGATGGGACGCCGGCTCGTAATGCCTTGCCTTATTAATTGTCACGGAATGTGGAAGTTTCTTCTTGTGTTTAATTTATTGTTTCGACGGCGCGGAAAATAACCGACGGAGTTTGCCGTCGGGGTGCGGGTGTGCGAAGATGAAGCGAGGGGGGGGGGGGGGGGGGGGGGGGGGTTAGAAGAGTCGGATTAGTCATAACATAATTGCTGGATCTGAGTACTTATGCAGAGTAAAAAGCTTAACGGACTCCGAAATGTTACAAACTTATGTAAATAGAAATTACCATCCTTTCTAATAATGACAAGTATGAGACCTATAATGTCAACGTAAATATACGTCGATATATGTCTATTGAAGAAATGTGGCGTTTAGAGCAACCAGAATTTTTTGCCTTTTCTATCATATCGCGTTAGCAATCTTATAGTTAACGTTATAAATGGATGGATTTCTTTGATAAATGAAGTGATTACTCTCTAGAGGTTTAAATCAGCTGGATAGCTGTTACAGAATAACGGAAACGTTAATAAAGTGTCACTTTAACTTTATATTCGCAGAAGGGCCTAAGCAATTATATTATATACAATAGATATGACACCGGCGCACTGTAACTGAGGCACTCAAATTACGCCAATTGGTGTAACTCTATAGACTGCTATCTCTTTCCGTATCATATGTTCTATATCATCTGTCACATTTACTTATATATGTCACTAGCGACCCGCCCCGGCTTCGCACGGGTGCAATGCTGATACCAAATATACTTTACTATGTTTCTATATTATCTTATGCATATATTATACCAATTAAAGCCCGCTGAGTTTCTTTCGCCGGTTCTTCTCAGTACAGTGGCTTTCTTTTCCGAACCGGTGGTAGTGTTTTGACTATCAATAAGTGAGTGTAATGCTCCTATGTTGAATAAATACATTTGATTTTGATTTTTGATACATATAAACCTTCCTCTTGAATCACTCTACCTAGTAAAAAAACCGCATCAAGAAACGTTGCGCAGTTTTAAAGATCTAAGCATACATAGGGACAGACAGACAGTGGGACGACTTTGTTTTATACTATGTAGTGAAATAACGTAAAGCGAACAATTTTTAAACGCCACGCAGTATGGACATGCGTGATCTATATTATTAAACATCATTGGGCCTAAGTGTAAACTGATGTACTACCCAAACAAGTCGGGCGGCTTATACCCGTGACCTGTTTGAAGGAGTTCCTATGAATTGGGCAAACGAGCCCCGGGGCATGAGACCCGATTTCCCGCGACCGTGTAGGGCTGTACTGAAAGCCTATACGTGTTTAATATTTTTGACACTAACGAAATGCTAATGGTTTTACGGATACAGTGTTGAAAACACGGTCTTGAGATTTTAGAAACGCGTATTTAATTTCGTTTTGACTTGTGAGAAGTGAAAAAAGATTTCAGAACATTCTATTTACGAGATACTATCTTAATTAAATCCCTTATTCCAGAATATTGAACAAAAAGACGATCAAGTTTCGCCCTTAAAATGTCCTCATTCTATAAAGACTTACACAAAAAGACAATCGAAAATTGGACTATAAATGGGGACGGAGGGGGAAAGCTAAGAGGCGCTTCAGTGGATCTCAAAGTGGAAAGAAGAAGAAGAAAGTGAATAAGAAAAGTGAAGGGTTAGAAGTGAGAAGAGTTCAGGAAGAGAACGTAAAAGGATTAGCCACAATGAGAGAGCCGACGCGTCGCACCTGTTTAAGTTTATAAATAAAGCAAAGGTAATGTATTCCAAAATACCGGCGTTTAACAAAAATCTAAATCATTTATTCATCGACATAAGAAAAATGCATTTCATACAGTCATTTTTTTTAATCTATAATCCAACCCTTTCGAGATTGGGGTGAAACACCGGTTAGTAACAATGTTTTGCTCGTATTTTCAAACATTAAAATTGTATTAGCAGCTATAAAGATTGTTTTAGTATCAATAATAAGAGTTTTGTTTATCGTCTAACAAATATGTGCAAAGCATTATTCGCATTCACCTTTGTTTATCTCTTAACTTACAACGTAAATGGTTTAACAACAACCGAAAAGTTCTATATAACATTCAGTATAAAACCTAACTCCTTTGCATCATCTTCGTCTTGCATAGAATATGCAGGGTACCATAAAACTTTCCACTGAAGTCTGTCGTTCCATCATTATTCGTTTTTGTTTGCTTGTATAAAAACTTTGACGGAGAGCAACAATTACTGCCGCTCTTCCATAAGCTTAAAATAAAATTCGCCATTTCGTCGTTTGGCTAGTAGATAAACACCAGCCAGGTCGAATTTATAGAAAATATGAAAACATTTTTTTGTAAAGGAAACAAGGGTCGTGTGATTTAAAAATAAAAAAGGAGTAAAATACGATAATTCCATACCACCGTAGAGTGGCCCTACCACCGTAAGTATATATAGACGCATTCGTATGTATATATAGACGAACTCCTGAAAAGGTAGCCTAAATTAGCGTCCCCAAAAGCGGTCACGTCGTCATATAGATAGACCGTACGCACAAACAGACAGACGGGCAGACAAAGTAATTTTAACACTAAGAAACGAGTAAAACATAATTCCTACGAGTTCCGTATAAGAATTTTGGATGGAAATTCTATTTTAATAGTAATATTAATAGACGATAGGAAAAGTTTTAAAGAGTGATTTACACTTAATTCATTAAAAGACTATTTTAAGAACTTATCGGTAAAGAAAAATATCATGAAGACTCCTCTTATTCCTCCACCACAGCAGAATAATAATAGAGCTCTAAAGTATGTGGAGTGAACTAAGCCTGTGCAAAGAGGTTCGCCTGAGGTTTGCCCAGTACTGTTACTTAGTTACGTGAAGCAAAAACTTTAATAAACGAAAATTGTACGGACGGAGGAGTATGACATTTCCCACACTTGTTGTTTATATAGAGAAGGAGGGCAGAATGCTAATATATTTGTTTAAATTATACATAAAAAGTACATTTAATTAAAAAAAAGACACATACTACCATGTATTCGCCCAATGGCGAATTTCGACCATTGGGCGTCCACTAGTATAATGAATTCCAGACTACTTCTCTCCCGTTGAAATACCATTTCTTCGACTCAGACAGGACTTATCGTATTTCATTCCAACCGGTTATCGTGGAGTAGCAGCCCTATCGAACAGTATGGGCAAGTTGAGCCCAATTGCGTACCTAATCTTATCCAATAGCGGTCGGGGATTATTTGTTGCTTTACTATCGAGCGTATTGCGACCGCCGCTAACGACGGTGAAGTACGATATTATGGATTCGCGTGTTACGGTTAACGGGATAGATTGCTTGCTGTGGTTTTTACGAGCTGACGAAAGCAGTCGGAGAAGAATAAAATGGCTTTTTGAGGAAACCTTAATATTCTCGAAATGAAAACAAGAAAATATTTCGAAGATATGTGAAGTCGGCCAATCGGCAGTAGGGTCGCGTGTTGGACTCTGCCCTTATACCTTCTGTACAGAGGAGGCCTCTGGTCGGCAGTGGACTTTACAATAATGGAAGATTGATCTTATCCTTTAAACGAGCAATTCTTGTATATATATATAATCGGAATCAGGGAATGAAAAATATCATTCGAATATGACTAAATATATAAGAATATGTGCAGGTTTCATTATGGATATTTGTTACAAGTACTTCACCGATGATCACGTGGGAATCGAATGGTGTGTAATACAATTATAACTTTATGGCACAAGGGTCCCTAAGTCGGCTTGCCGGAGTATGAAAATGCCCGGATATAAAGGTATTTGACTCGATTGGCGTAGTGAACAGTGAATCTCTTGCTTGCGCCAGAGTGTGGGTTCGATCCCTAGTACAGGGAAACTTCTGTGATGAACATAGTGTTTTAAACTAGTAAATATTCATGCATCAAGCACTGGCTTCAGTGTTTATACATCTATAATATGTATTTATTTAAAAAATAAAAGTGTGTTTAAATATTGCTGACTGTCAAGTGACAATGAACGCTGAAAAGATGTCGAAACGTCGTGAAATAAAAATTAAACATAATTAATCCGTAAATATAGTTTCATATCATAATGTGTAATTGCGTAAATACAATAAATTATCATGTGTTTAAGTATGTTTATCACTTAAAATGTGTAGAAGAAACTGTCGGACAATTTTTCACCAAACTTTTACGTGTTATTGATGTCCATAGGCGGTTACATCAGGCGAGGCGCTCGCTCGCTTGACCAATTTTCCTATAAAACAATCGAAATTGTTAGTTCTGTACTAACCTTCAAGCTTCCCGGAGTAAACCAGACCGGTGTTGTAGTGCACTGGGCCCGCTGATGAGTGGAATTGGACGTCTTCGGCGAACACGGAACTGGGGTCAGGCCGCAGGACCAGTCGAAACTCCCTGCGAAAGAAGTTTAGTAAGTTTTACTAACTACAAACTTTTATTACCCCCACTAAGGATGTATGGGATCGGCACATTATGTGAATCTTGTTATTCGAACGGTCGCCTTCGCTGTTGCAAGAATGGGCTGGTCCATGCGGATAAGTACTACAACCTCACAGAAAACCAGCGTGAAGTGGAAGCGATATACTTCTACGTTTCGTCAGATGAGCGAGGTAGCCGGGACTCACTTTATTAAAAGGTGTCGGAAATGACCACGGGCGGCGATTGTCACTTAACATGAGGTGAACCACCGGCTCCCTTGCTACCTAATCACTATATAAAAATCACAATATAAAAAAATATAAACTGATTTTAAAAATTATTTTTACGTAGGGTTCGGTTTATCTTCCATGTACCTACATGAGGAAGCTCCTCAAAATCAAATAGAAAGTGTACAGTGAGTGAAGTCGACATTTGAAGTACTTATTGTAAAGTACAATAACAGCCTATATATGTCCTACTGCTTTGCAAAGGCCTATTAGGGCATAATTCTCCACGCAGCCCTACTGTGGAATGGCGGACTTCATGTTATATCTTCGATATATTTTTGGGTATTATTTCGAAAATATGCAGATTTCCTCACGATGTTTTCCTTCACCGATGAGCAGGTAATAAGTCAGCAGATAAAATTAACAATTTCATTGGTGCCGGCACCGGGGTTCGAACTCAGATTGCTCGGTAATATTGAATTAAAAGCGAGCAGTGAGCTATCACGGCTCTTATGTACACTGCACTTTTATTCGTATTTCGAACTCGAATTGTGTATTTTAACGTGTTGCAGTCTTTGGTGTCGATAACAATCGCGGGTGTCGGGCGATCACTCTGTTGATGGCAGTTAATAACAGATTTATTGGACGCCGACAACGCGCATCTGCGCCGGGGAAGCGCCGCAATTAGTGGATTAATAGTTGCGTTAATTTACAACCTATCCCGGCGAGACGCACTCACACTAATGGGAGTCGGGTGGCACTATCCCACGCGTCGCACTGTTAGCATTCACACGAAATATGTATTTGAGCTGTTGCATATAAATTATTGCAATCTATTCAAATGAGCAGTTATCGACTTCGTAAAATGAAAGAGATTTATTAAATATATCAAAAATACTCCAGACAAGTGACCGTCAGTCTAATGACAAAGGAATAGTACAGCCACCTTACTAAATACACCCTTCTACCTATTACTACTTTACACTTTATCCTCAAATAATTTCTTCGTTATTTCAGTATTTACAAATCATTTTATTAATATGTTCTATAGGTAAACAATTTAACTCTGAACTGATCAACTTCATCTCTTTAAAAAGGTTATAATGTTAATAAAGTATCAGTGCAAGTGTTGAGTAGTAAGAAATCTCAATATTATAGATCAAGTAGATGAAACAACAACTGACAGTTTTCATGAAATCGTCAAATATGTCATTAAAATAAATTAACTGTCATTATATGGTAAAATAGTGCAATTGCAGTGTGTGTTATTAAGGAAGTCATCTCTTAATTGACATGGAAATTAAACATATTTCATACGCCACATTGAAAGCCAGTCTTTAATGAAATGATTAATAGTCCAAAGAGGTTTCAATACCTACTCACAAAGTTAAAACCTCTTGGGTCGGCCATCCCTGTTTAGATTTCAGGCGGCGGTAGTTCGGGTTGTAAGTCACGTGTAGAACGATAGACAGTATTACGTCGGAGCCTAATTTACGAGCGGCAGCGACCCCGGCAGCGCTTTAAATCATAATTAGCACACTATACGGGGAATTACCGCGGAATATTCTAGTGATGGCCGAGCAATATAAATTCGATGCGCGCCGCTTTAGTCTTACGAACGGAGGCATGGGGAATATTGAGTTTGCCTCACGCGGACCTTTGAAACTCTCGAGTTAAATCAATTACAGCAGACTCCGTTAGAGGTATACCTTAAATACATCAACGTTTACCATAATTAAGCTCCATATTAAAAAGCGTACGTTTACTTAACAGTAGTGTTTATTTTTTGAACACCTTCATACTACGTTGTATATCGTATATGCTGTAAGTTTCGTAAAACCAAAAATTCATCGCTCTGCCGTCGATTAAACCTGGCTGATATAAAACAGTAAATACAGACTGGTATGGGCAACAAAAAAAAGAAATACAAATGAATGGAACATAAAACTACCTGGGTATAAAGCCAAAAATCTTTTTATTTTTCTGTTCCCTATTTGAATGACGAACGAATTTTGTTATTCACATCGTGGAGCCTAAATGCTCTTTACGTGAGACAAATAGTGTTATTTGCGTGAATTTATTACTAGCTTTAGCTTGTGGCTTTAACCAACCTATAAATATTTTCCGTACCTCGATATTTTGTAGCGTAAAACCTGCTAAGCATGAAAGTATCCGCAAGTAATGGAAGATTTTTCTAGAAATTAGGGTGATATTGGAGATCAGAGAAGAAATATCTATTAAGTTTGAATTCCTCGACAGCGATTGGATTTCTCATGTCCGCTGTTTACCTCATCTTTATAGTTCGTAGTTTACGTGAATGTAGATTGAATATCTTAGTCTTGCACCAGACTGATGTGTATATGAAATATTTATACAGGTGCATTTCGGCTTAAGGGAAGTGATAAAACCAACCATAATAAAACAACCCTGTCATTTAAGTCGAAAACAAAATATTGAGAACAAAGATGTGTGAAAATTGCTGCAGCTCCACGCTTCCTTGGCTTCCAACACTATACTGATGTCTGTATAAAAAAGCGTTTTTCGCGGTTTCTAAATTTGTGTATTGCTTAGTAGAATAGCTTTTTATTGTAACTAAAATAAATTGTTCATTCAATACAGACAACCAGATTGCTAGGCCCTATCACAGCAGTTGATTAGGTTCGTGCAACAGTTATCGTTGTTACACGAATGGGTAGGTACCAACCACTTCCGCGTTTCGACTGGTGAGTGAGGTTGCCGGGGCCCAGTACGTCTGCAACCCTAAAGTAAGTTTACATTTAAATTAACTTTAAATAACGTTTCACTTACAATTCGTGCTAGAAGAACGGTCATGTATTTTCAATACACGAAAATGAGCAGAGAGTAGAAGGCAGTAAGTCGTGTTGTATTTCGATACGGGCTTCGAGGAAGGCGCCCCAGCTACACTCAAAGTAAACACAAAGCTTTGATATCGATTTTGAAAAGAAGGTGCGAGTCTCGCTGAATGAATTTACGAAACGTTCGCTGGGCGGATTTCTCTTGGCATTGTCAGCTTCTTTGAACCGTGGTCTTTTGTTCTTTGCACTTTCTTCTAATGGCCCCGATTGTGTGTCTACGTGTTCCCGGATCGGCGCTGCATTTTTGAACAGTAACAAGCTATCAAACGAAGTCTACTGTATTAATGTTCCGAATATAAGCTTTTATTCGGCCCCGCCGTTTCCTGTGCGGATCTTTCGGCCGTTCTAACGTTCTAAGAAGTGAAAACTCTGAATAGAAATGGAACTGATTGAAGACCATCATCGTGAGAATTCGAATCTTAATATCAACGTAATTTTGTATTCGTAAAATTATTACTTTTTTGGAAAATGAGGAGATTGTAAATTATTTCGTGTGCAAATTTTTTCTTAATAGTTTGAATTATTGTATAGATGCCCAGTTCGTTTTTTTTTAATTAGAATAAATTTTGTATTGAAATCCTGGGATGCATACACAATTAACAAATTTTTTCAATAGCAGAATCTGTGCCTATTCTCATACTTAACAATCTGTGGATAGTACAGATACGTGCGTTGATTCGAAATCTGTTATTAAATTAGTTTACAATTTTATTATATCCCTGTCCCCGTGTTCCTAGAAAATATTTTTTATTTCCTTCGTTAAAGAAAGTTACAGACAATCGATGATTTCAAGAGGATCAATGTTGATTTCAACTCCTATAAAAGGATACGCAAATCACTCAATAAATATTTTCAACCCTTAGAAACCTTTCTAGTTAAATTATTTGAGCAAATCCGAGGGATTACAAAACCACCCTTTCGGATATTCCGTTATATTTTCAGGGTTATGAGTTCATGTAAAATAGAGAAGACGAACTGAAATTGAAAATCGTGAACATGTTTTTAACGTGACATTATATTTTAACTAACTGGTATTATTATACGTAGTGTAATAAGCAGTAATTCACCACCGTACTGGTCCGTACCTCTTACTGAACAGGTGGTGAGAAGTTAAGAAGCGTTCGTCGAACGCAATTTCCTAAAGTCATCATTCATTCAAGGCACGGGGATGCTCAATTTATCAGCGGAAAGTTCCATAAAAATGTGCTAGAATCCGACGCGGTACATTTTTAACATGAAGAACGACTTTCAACTTGTTTTAAATATTGTATGTATCAAAGAATTTATGAAAGAGCAGTTGTTTACCGGACAAACTTTCTCACTCAAACACTTTATTGCACGGTCTTTTTCGGGTTAAAAAATGCCTTAAAATTGTTACTTTACAACATAGTAAAAGTAAAATGACAATCTATATATTGATAAGAAGATAAGCTAATTAAGTTGTATGAGAGCCTCCACTTAAATATTTTTTTGTTCTATTTTTAGTATTTATTGTTATAGTGGCAACAGAAATATATCATTTGTGAAAATTTCAACTGTCTAACTATCACGGTTCATGAGATACAGGTTGCTGACATACGGACGGACAGACAGACAGACAGCGGAGCCTTAGTAATGACCGGGTACGGAATCCTAATAATTAATTACTTTTTGCTTATTTGGGCTTCCATGGCTAAAAACTTTACCAGTGTGGATTGGCATACTTAATAAAGTGGGCCCCGGTTACCTCACTCACCAGACGAAACGCAGAAGTGTAACATTTCCACTTCACACCGGTCTTCTGTGAGGTCGTGGTACTTCCCCGGAAGGACCTGTATATTCGTGCAACAGCAAAGACTGTTTTTTTTTAAATTCTTTTTTATTTAGTTTATCAGGTCTGCTCAGTTGTTAATTTACTAATTACATTTAATAAATTATAATTAGCCACAATTATAGTGAGGATCAATTGCTGATTTTTTTTACAAACGTAAATTTCACGCGGACAAACACCCAGATGCGAAACAACTATCTATGGGTCACACAAAATGTTGTCCTGTGTGGGAGTCGAACCTACGACCGTCGACGCCGAAGCCAATACCTTGGCAACTGCTCCACGCAGTCATCATATAATAAATAATAGTATATTTCTCCATTAAATATTGTCATAAGAATACAATATAATAGAATTAAATATACTTTACTGCCCACAAAGAAATACATAGAAAGAAAATACAGGAATCATACAGGCGGTCTTTTTACTTAATTGCTACAATTTCTTACGGGCAATATAAATCATATAACAAAATTGAAGAAAAGATAATGATACAGAATATGCCCCCTTATTAATACCCTTTCCCCGTCTTCCCCCTTTCTCCCGTCGACATAACTAAACTTCAGTAACTGACCACACAACCGCTTGATTGCACACGTCGATACAAACCCTATCTTGTGCAGTTGATTGCCAATGGATTTAATGGAGATACATGGAGAGCTAGGACATACACAAGTCCGTACATTATTCATCGTATAATGTATTTGCCTGTTAAAAAATCAATGAACGTGTTTACGTTATTGGTATACAAAGCATATTTGTTTGTATCATTATTCTATACAATTAATCAGTTTAGTTAATTTTCTTATCTTAAAACAACATCAAATATGTAAGCACAGCAAAATATTAGCGTATGGCAAATAGAATATATTGAATAGATCGAATAAAATTAAACTAAAATATATTTTGTAAATGTTTAGTTAATATTTATCCATGCTTATAAGATCCAGACCATAAAGTATCGGCATATACACATCCCACTGGTGGGCAAAGGCCTCCTCTGTACAGGATGTATAAGGGCATAGCATAACTGCTATCCACGTCGTGTCGGTTTCAGGTAAATATTTTAGATAGATACAACTCTAAACAAGCAACAACGTTTTGTCTCTTAACCGATTCAATGCGGTGGACTATTTGACAAACTTTCATGCCTGGCTACGAACAAATGTTTCGTGGCTCCTCTGGGGCGCCCAACGCCAGGCACTTTGATGGCTCCCCTAAGGCGCCTTCCGCCATGTATTGTAATGTATCGCTTTTTTTGTTGTTTCCACTTGCTGTAAGTTTAGTCGCCAACCAAAATCGAACGTAAGCGGTTTTATTGTTCGTTTAGTGTATAAAAAAGTGATTATCTACGTGTATTAATGGAAATGGAAGGTAAGTGACTCATTTATGTAAGGTGTTGTAAACCTTTTTGTAGTTTTTCATTGAATTTATAAAACTATACTTATTTCTTTTCTAGTCTGTCGACAAAATTTAAATTCATGATAGATTTTTTATTTAATTACATTTATTTACATAAATTTAAAAGATTTACAATTCAGTTTACGCACTTTTTATTTTAAACAAAAAGTAGTTACAGAAAAATTCGTCGTAATGCTCACAGCAAGTTTTTTTTTTTGCTTGATATAAACATATATTCTTTTTTGTTCTAGAATTACCAAAAAAAAGAAAATATATCCCAGAATCACAACTGGAAACGCAATGTGACACTGACTACGAGTTTGTCGAACAGGCTTATTTAGAACAAAATTCCCAGACTTATGATGACTGGGAACCTGGTCAAGAAAATGAAGATGAAATAAATTCTGCGGCGGAAGGTACAAAAAAACCTACGAAAGATTGTGCAACGTACACAGAAATATCCACCAAAGATATTTCAACGTTTACTGAAAATATAATGGTAGAAGATAAAGAACAATTTACGAGTACAACCGTCGTGGATATTCACGCCTGTAAATATTTTGGGAAATTCGTATCTAACGAGTTACTACGTTTTAGTATTAATGAGAGATATATTATAATGCAAAAAATTATAGAAACGCTAAAAAAATAATTTTATTAATAAACCATCTCGGCCATATTCGAGGGGTTTCCATTGAACCAATCGGTAGTAGGGGCTTCCTCAGTTGTATTTTCAACGTCCTGTTCTAACTGATCTTCAGCACAAACGGCTTCTTTAAAATTGTGCTTCTTCTGTGTTTTCATTTACCAAATCTTCCAGAAAGTTATCCACATCCTGTGCCAAAATCCCATACAATTCTGCATCACTTATAATAGCATCAATGCATGGCATGTCTGATAAGTTTTATATGGCTGGGAGACATCATTCCGGATAACTCCATAGATATGAGATCCCAATTTGACGGGCCAGGTTCAGGGGATGGAGGAGTAGCCATTTTGGTTAGCAACTGAAAAAAATAGTAGAATAAGTTATCTAGCAGTCAACACACTTTATTTTATACGTTATAAAGGTGTTGTAACACAGACGAACACACACACAAACACACACACACACTCTCTCACACAGATATACATTCTCACATTCACTGTCATACACAAGCACACACACATACACACTCACACAGTGTTTGTACATGTGAGTGTGTATGAGTGTAAGTGTTTATCTGTTTCGTCGAATGTTATGTATTTAAGCGCTTATGTGTGTGTATGTGGTGTTTTGTGTCTATGTATGAGTCTGGGGGTGTTTGTCTGTTCATTTGTTTCAAGAGAACACCTTACATAGGGTACCTATCTTTCCGCTTAACGTAGAATTTTAAGTGTTTTACCTCTTACTTAACATTGTGTAGTTAAAGACAGAATAATAAACGAACAATTTAGAAAATTTTGTATTTTTTTAGTTCTGAACACTGGTCACGAAATGGGATTTTTTCCAAAAACCATAAAATGTTCAATAACTCAAGACTGATTTATTTTGGCATATGAGTGTTCCTACAAAAGTTGTAGCACGAGACCTGTGCTACATGCCCTATCTAGGTTTTCCTCTAACATGGAATCACTCTGTCCCTCATGTTAAATTTCAAAAAGCTCATGTTAAATTTCAATGATTGAAAAGACTAGAAAAGAAAAAAAAGAACATTGTTAAAAAAAAACTCACCTTGTAAAGTCAAGAATCAAAACAGAGTCCAAATTACTAGCCGGGGTAGTCACTGAAGCAAAATCTCGAAGTCCAGATACACAGTCCACAGTTGTTAAAAGGCAAACTAAGAGACTTCAGAAGCGAGCATTAAACGGTCACAACGTGCTTACGTCTGATCACCATAAATAGCAAAACAGAAGTAAACGAAAAAACATCATCGATAGTTAAGTAATTTGCGCGTGAGAAACCTTGTTAAGTGATTTATGGCACCGACTTCTTTTGTTTTTAGTTAAATAACATCTTTCCCTAGCCCATCAATAAAAAGGGTCGGTCGGCACGGCATATTAACAATAAGCAGTAGGGCAATAAAAAGCTTAAAAATCTTTAAAACATCTTTGATATGACTGCATAGCATAACAACAAAAGATAGTGCTTTTCTGAGAATCGTTTTTGTTGTTGTTTCTCACCAAAAATAAACTAAGTACATTGTCTTGATACCTAAGGAATGCAATTACTAGTCCGGTTAAATTTGGGACATACTTCGAGAAACTACCTAGTTATTACCATAAACTTGCAAAAGAGCATATCCACAAAGCAAAAAAAGTGAAAACAGATATTTTTTAAATATTTAACTGTCATGATTAGTGCTATTCGTTTGTAACCCTTAATATTAAATAACATTTAAATAACGCTTAAAATGGTTTACCATCCCCGAAGAGTGTGAAATCACGCTACACCTTAAAGCGATTTCTCTGGAAAGGATCTACGTGATAAATAAAGACACTAATATTTTTAGAACACTGAAATATGTACTATTGATAAATTTAAATTAGTCAGTTTTTTGGTTTCAAATATTGGCTCCTCTGGGGTGCCACCCGCCATGCACAAAAGTTACCTTTCATAATTATTGTTTTCTATTGAAAAGGTTTACAAAACATCTGAAATGTCTTTTTTCACGCTATATCTTGAAACTAATACTAGTATCGTAATCTACGTGACAAATAAGGAAACTTTCATTTAGGGCTAGCCTCTGAATAAAGCTTTTTTAGCGGAGTTTTACAGGAAAACATTTTGGCTCCTCTCGGGCGCCACCCGCCATACACAAAAGATACACATGGCGCCTCTGCGGAGCCATCCGCATTGAATCGGTTAATTGAACAGGCGGGAGCTTATTAGTTTTCTTAATGAATTCAAATCAAAGCGCAAATGCAAGTAATTAGCCCGTTCCCCCGTGGCTGCCGCTAAATATAGAATGTCGTAGCGCGTGACAGCATTAATCAAATGGGAGAGGCGTCGTCACGTAGCACCCACTCGCTACATGCTACGCGTGAGCATTTCTTAAATTGAAATGTCTTTTTATGATTTAGTTTTTATTTTTAGTACTGGCACTCTGCACTCAAGTAAAGCAAAATAACAGCCTATAATATTCCACCGTTGGGCGAAGACTTTGTCAGTACAGATGTATAGCATAGTCCACCGCGCGACCCCGCTGCCGATTGATAAAAGTAAAAAGTAAAGTAACAGCCAATACATGTCCCACTGCTGGGCAAAGGCCTCCTCTATACAGAGGGTATCAGGGCATAGTCCACCACGCAGCCCCACTGCGGACTGGCGGACTTCACATATTTTCGAAATATATATATTTTTTGTTATTATTTCGAAAATGTGCAGGTTTCCTCACGATGTTTTCCTTCACCGCGGAGCACGTGATAAGTCAGCACTTAAAGTTAAAAACTTCATTGGTGCCGGCACCGGGGATCGAATAGTAATTGAATTAAAGGCGAGCGCCCGGACACTGAGCTATCACGGCCGATTGATAGATTTGAACTAATTTTATTAGACTTTAGAGAAAACAGTTTCGTTACTAATAATTTCGTAAAACTATTATTCAAGTAAATTTTCACATGTTACTACTATTAATAATAAAACTAATTAATTTTACTAAATGAAGTTATTTTCATGGATTTATCGCGTTTAGTTTCAACCTGAATTTCCAATATTTCAGGTCACGAGGCGGATTAAGTCGCTAGACGTCCGAATGTCTGAGGATCTGATCTTTTTATTTGATTTATTTTATTCTGATCTTTTATATTTTACATTTTACAATACCGTAAGGTTCGTTTGAATTTTTATATACGTATAAATATGGGATTCATCAAAGAGCTATTTAAAAATAAGCGTTATTAAGAGTTTTAAAAGTTTGGTTAAGCGAGCGAAAATTGTTAAGTAAAGTTGGGGAAAGTTCTATAATAGCGTCTCGTGGCGTTATCGAGAAACATAATTAAACTTACGGCCTTACGAACTTCCACTCGTCTTAGTCCAACTTAGGAAAGTGAATGACAATTTTGTGCGTGCAAAGTTAATACAAGTACGGTGAAATTTAAACGATACAAATACAAGTCCATTTTAATTAACGAAAAACAAAACCGACTTCAAATATCTCGCTCTGTATTCATTTTATAATTGATTTTCAGGAGTTCCCTACGTATCTCCGGAACCCAAGATCCACTACGAATGAAATTAATATGGGACCACATGGGAAGCACACTCTTTCAAATAAATAAAGAATCATCAAAATCGGTGCACCCAGTCGAAAGTTATGAAGATGTAACAAACATAAAAAGAAATAGGTATAATCGAATTGAGAACCTCCTTACTAAAATTTGTATAAAAATAATGCTAAAACTGGCTAAATTGTAATTATGATTTTTTATGAGTAGTGTTGTAAATTAATTGAAAATGTTCACAGTGTTGGTAAAAGTTTTCAGTTTCAAAGAGATTTATACAACAGCTAACTTATTAATATATCTTTTAATGTTGTAGCATTTGTATAGTAAGAGTGGCTTTATTTACATTATATATTATTTCGTAACTCAAACTCTTCATTTTATCTGTTATGCAAAGCCTTCGACGAGCAAGAGGTAAAAATGTAATGATAATATTTTGGTTCAATTTGCGGTACGAGTGATTTTTATACTTCCTAAATTTTTGATATACAAAGCCCCGTCTACGGAATTTTGAATCCTGTTTATTTTGTAGCAAAAGTTAAATTGCAATGTCAAAACTTCTAAAGCCTGGATGTTATATGTATTTCTATGAAAACGGTGAAATATTAGCTATTCCTGGGGTGTTTTATGGTCAACATTTTTATGAAATGTGACAGCTGACTGTAACTTGGTGAACATAAAGCATTACGTATTTTAAATGATAAAGAAGTAACGGTTTAAAAAGTAGTTTTGAAATTTATCTTATAGTAATAATTTTATTATATTGCTTTGACATTTTAAACGGAAATCTTAACAAAATATTGTACAGTGTTTTATAGTAACTGTGGTAGGGCCACGCAATGCTTCGGCTGTTGCACGACAGGTCCGTCCGGGTAAGTACAACGACCTCATAGAGACGTGGAAGTTTTATACTTCTGCGTAAGGTAGCCGGGGCCCACGTTATATATAGTTCATATTTTTCTTTCTTTTTTTACATGCATCTTACATACTTTTAAACGTAGTTTTTCGCTTGGTAGGCCCGAACTAAAACTTCCGAAAAATACCTCAGGAAGTGGGGAGAGGCTGAAAACCAGCGCTGCTCGGAACTACTGTCCCGATCAGCACAAGCTGAGCCGCCTCCTTTTGCCTTTATGTATATGTGTACGTAAGTTTAAGAATGCATGTTTAGTTATAAGTATATAAAGAAAGCAATAAAGCGATTTTTATTTATTGATTTATTAATAGGTTATATATTGTTTATTGCCAAAAAAAAAGAATGTACAAAATATTTAAGTGTTAAACAAACATAAAAAAGAGAACTTAAAAAGAATTTTAACACTTACGTTTAAAGAACAAAAATGTTACAAAAATATTAAAATTAAGTAGAGATAAAAAAAAGAGAAGCTCCTTGGCAAAAGGTGAAAACTCAGCGTATGCTACAACAGACGGCATAAGGCTGACTGTGTAGCGCTGATTTTCAGTTTCCCCTGGCCCTGTTGTTGTTTTAGAGGCGAGTATTAAAGTTTCTATTGGTCAGTAAGAACTACGAAGAAATAAATAAAAGGCAAATATTCTTATATTATATTACATATTGGTACGTATAAGAGAGTGCGTGAGTGTGACGCTTTCTGTGTTTTTGAGGGTGTGTGTTTGTGTTTGAGGAGGCGTTCGTGTGTTAGGGTGATAGTGTGTGTTGATTTTGATTTTTTTTTAAAAGCAGGTTTCAAGTTTTCTATAATCTTCACTTAACATTAGGCAAAGCGCCAAAAAGAGGACTTAAAAAGAATATTAACAATTATGTTTAAAGAACAAAAATGTTACAAAAATATTAAAATTAAGTAGAGATAAAAAAAAGAGAAGCTCCTTGGCAAAAGGTGAAAACTCAGCGTATGCTACAACAGACGGCATAAGGCTGACTATGTAGCGCTGATTTTGAGGTTCCCCTGGCCCTGTTGTTGTTTTAGAGGCGAGTATTAAAATTTCTATTGGTCAGTAAGAACTTCGAAGAATTAAATAAAAGCCAAATATTCTTATAATATATTACACATTGGTACGTATAAGAGAGGCTGTTAGTTTTTGAGGGTGTGTGTTTGTGTTTGAGGACACGTTCGTGTGTTAGGGTGATAGTGTGTGTTGATTTTGATTTTAAATTTTTTTTTAAAAGCAGGTTTCAAGTTTTCTGTAATCTTCACTTAACATCAGGCAAAGCGCCACATCACTTGCCACCTTCTCAATATAAAAAAAGTAAATGTCCTTTTAATATTACCACATTTTTGAAATTTATAGGCCTCTTACATTCCCATAAATTTCAGTGACGACAATTATTAAATTCAGTACAGATTTTAAGTAGTGTTCGACATTTGGTACCTTAATATATTTTATTGATAACAATGAGCAACATAGTATTCTTTGTACCCCAAATTATCGTAGTATTGGGCTGACTTGTGTCATGCTGATGTATTCTCTGTTAATATTGTGTATTCAAATATTAAAGATTTTAAGCATTTAATATAATGTGGCAAAGAAGCACTGGGATTAGTATCGACCGTCTTTCTTTTCGTCACTGTGAGAATCGAACTCTCGTCTTCCAGATTTGTGCTCAGATTCTTTAACCACTATACTATTCTAAACGGCTCATCGCCATACCGATCGTTCCTTTTTCTAAAAATAATGTTTCGTCTTAAGTGCACAGATAAGTACAATAATTTTTTTATTATGTCAGTCAATTATCCTTACAATGCAAAATATTACCTTTGACCATCACGCTTGCATACAAAAATCAATCAATATAAAATATTAATTTTAAATAAACAATATCCTTTTTAGGTTATGTTTAAAGTATTAGATAAGAACTAATACACTTCAAAGTCTTGACAGCATAAAACAATTAATGAACCCAAACATAACAAAACTCCCGTAGAACATTTTTAAGTGTCAAGTGTGATGTTGATTAATGCCATTACATCTACTCTCCGACGTCGGGTAAGAGACTTCGGAGCCATCGTTAGAGTCATAAGGCAATGTGTTATCATTTGTTAGCATGGTTTGCGCTTTTAAAATTTTTACTTTAGAAGTACTTTTTCTAAGATACCATATAATTCATATCCCTCCTGTATCGTGACGATGGGTTGGGATATTAAATAGTATTATGATCTTTCGTTCCTTTAATCACAGTTTCTTTTTAAAAAACGATGCGATTGTCATATTAGAAAGAACAGAGAAAACAGATTGACACGTTTCTCTACCTCTTGATAATTATGATCAAAATATTGTTCGAGTATGAAAACTATTGTTTATATGGCTATGAGCGCAACATTTATAACATTTTACGATGGCATTTTATGTAATGCTGTCCCATAATGGTTTCTTACATTTTCACTAATCCTTTACAATGTCGAACAAAATGTTGTACGGATTTTAAAGGCTTTATATTGTGAATATCTTGAATGTGTATTGAAGAACTAAAGGCATCGCAATCGATTTCTTGCCTACAACCAAAGTACGATATAATCTTAACTCTATTTCCATAAATAAAACATTGTTAAGTACGACAAACAGTTCAATGTTATTTTATATATAATCGTTGTAGCTGTTGTGCCGCCAACGTTACATAAAATGTTACAAAATCGTAATATTTAACGACACAAGCGGTTCATAAATCATTTAGACGTGGAAAATGTTCCATCGCACTAATTATACACTTCTCATAAATCGTAATGAAACATCTCTGCATTCGTTTAAAGTTTTAATCGTAGTTATACAGTTTTAGTTGTTTTATCGAGATTTATGGTTATATCCGCACGTGTGGCAGTGGCGCGGGGCGGCGCGAAATTGCCTGTGTGCACTTTGAGCCCACATCTGGTTCGAGCAATAAATAAGTTTGTACTTTGTCTGTTGTTGTCATTCCTTTAAACATAATTGAGTCTGTGTTGCAAGTCAATAAACTTTTTGTAGGCTATGCTAATGTTTATTCGGCGCCAAAATCGAAGTCAGTCACCGGCGAGAATGTCTGGCTCCAAAAATATCATTTAATGTTTCTATTGATCGTATAGTTTTCTTGAATAACATACTTTAGTTGAGGCATTGACGTTAGACTAAGAAAATACATATTTATTATAGAGGATTTTTTATGAAAGGGGTAGTAGGCGGAAAGGAACCATCCTTTCGGTCTATTAGTCCTTTCGGTTGGAATTACATAATATATTATGGTTTAATGTTTGGTCTCATGTTCCTTCCAAAAACAAATGAATAATAACGACGTAATACACCTCTCACTCAGTTCCGCTACCAGGGACATTATAAAAGTTCGAAACTTCGGAATTTAAACATAAAAATAAATCTGAAATCGATATAATCCATAAATTCATGTTATTTGACGTCGGTAGAACCTTTTATAAGATAGAGTATCTCGATAAACAAATTAAAATCATAAAAAACATTTGAGAATTCTATTCTAGTCTTTTCACGTATTCTATGGTGCAAATAGCTTCAATTGAAAGCCGAAGCAAGCCCTTTGCAGTCGTTTGAAGAGAGAATGATAGTCTACTGTGGTAGGACCACGCAGTAAATTCTGCTATTCCCACATTTAAAACTTTGGGATGTAGGTTTGTACTTATAATCAATTTTATATCTTTATATTTTATCCTATACCTAGTAATAAATTCAAACCTCATTTTCCTATCGCAAGAGCAAAAATTTAAATTCACCCGGCAGTACAATATTTCCACCATGTTATAAAAATGAAAGCCATTTTCGCTCCTCTACCAAAGTTTGATATTTATTACCTAGTGAACGGACTCTAGCATCTTGTTTTCTTTGAGATAAAAGTTAAATTGTAACGTCAAAAGGTGAAAAGTTTGCGAGTAATTCGTGCCCGGTTCGTAACGTTGAAAAGACGAGAAATCCCTTATTTATTATGTTTATGAAGCAATTTCTAGACGTGCTAAGATAACGGTGTAGAACATCTTAGTTGTTGGCGAACGCAATTATATTACCTATACATAGTGGTTATAAAATAACGAATTTCGTGAAATGTTGTATTAATAAAAACCGGTCAAGTGCGAGTCGGACTCGCGCACCAAAGGCTCCGTAACATTATCTATAAAAACGGCAAAAAATTATGTCTGTTGTATAAGAGCCCCATTTAAATATTATTTTACTCTGTTTTTAGTATTTTTTCTTAAAGCGGCAACAGAAATACATCATCTGTATAAAAAAAACTAGGCAATACCAGTCAAATGAACTCTTAATTCCATTAATTGCCATTTTTAAGGCAATACCCTGTCTCGGGCTCTAGAGATATAGAATACATTTAATTGCATTTTTATGCGCGAACGTTTATAATTCATTACCCGCCAATCGGATTTTCGAGCTGTTTCCGAGTACTGTAATGGCTGTAATTTATTTAACAGTACCTGCGGGAAAACTACAGCGCCATTGGAAGAAAAATCGTTGCATTTTCCGCGGCAAATAAAGGTTGTAATGTAAAAGCGAACGTTACTGCGTGATGGTCGGTGATGTTATAATATAAGGAAATGGATATTTTTATGAGCCAAAATTATTAGTTATTGCACAAGTACTAAAGCAATATATTTTTTTTTCGGAAAATGTGGCAAAGGAGCAGGCGGGGCACGTGGTGGTAAGTGTTTACCGCCGCCCATGGACACTCACAACACCAGAGGAGTCACAAATGCGCTGCCGGCCTTTGAGAAAGGAATAGGCTCTCTTCTTGAAGGTCCCTAAGTCGTATCGGTCTGGAAATACTGCTGGTGACAACTGATCAAATCCGCACGAACACACACCTAAGTGTTGCTACAAAGAAAGAAAAACATATTTACAGTGAGTTTTAAGAACTTTTATTTGGAAAGTTCACAGCGATACCCAGGTTTGTGTGATTTCTTGTCATGCAATGGTTGGTATCATGATATTTAGACTTAAAAACAATTAAAAGCGAAATTTAAATGGTGTTCGTTTAATTTAATTACAAATACGTACGTCACTTGAGCATATGCTAATTATACATAACGTGAATGGTTAATCGCTCGAAGATGAATTTTAATGCTGTAATGATTTTAAGCAATGCAGATGAGGTCATAAATTATTCAGAGGAAATTGTCATTGTAGTGCCGAATAAATTATTCTATAGTTAATTCGCCAGATTAATCGCATTTATAAATGATGATGAAATTCTGATGGCCAGTTTACGTATGGTTTATATGCATACATACAATGTATAATAAACTGTTATACTTTTCTTTTGGAATAAACATATTATACACTTATGTGAAGAATGTGAAACTAAGTTCACGTCTTTTATAGCCTTATCGGTTAGTCAGAATTAAAAACTGCTATTCTCTTTTCAAAAAGTTTATAGACGATTTGTGGTAATAGTAGTACGCACACCGTCGAAAAAAAATCGATACACACTTAGAAAAGGAATCGCTGGAGATAGGCATGTAAAATATAAGATTAGCTGCTTCGTCCATTGTCGGCATCTAAGTGAGAGAAACACAATGCAGTAATATTGACAACAGCATGAGCTTGAATCTCAGTAGTTCAATCAGGTTCAATCACGTCGCATTAAACCAGCCTATGGCCATTTGATGGATGATAGACACCAATTTGAGCGACCGTTGTTGCTAAGTGATAAATTGCACCACAATCACTAACTTCCTACAAGGCGCAATTGATGGAACACTTGTTTGTTCGAATGTACTACTCGGCGCTACGAAATCGCTACGTTGATGCTACGAAAAATTGATACGAACGCGTCGCGGTCAGGAAAATAGAAGGGTAAAATGATATAAGCATAACATTAATAAATATACTGTTAATGCAAAAGTGAATATGGGTTATCGTGTTTATATCAGATTACTTTACTTTTGGCTAATTAAATTAATAATATTTTTAAACAATATTTAAAAAATAATATTTTTAAACTTCCTTAGGATAATATTTTTATGGCTACGGTTTAGTAATTGTTCAATTGTATTTTAATATCACGTCCGATACGATAGTAAAATGACAACGATAAAAAAAACATTGTGAACAATAAATGTTGTCCACTTTGTGGTTTGGATCGTTTTTGTACGCCACAATCGATTCAACGAAAATAATGGGTACGCATAAAGCTTGTTAAATGAACTGTTCCATGAATTTTATCGCTTTAAATTTTCTTTTCGAATTTCCAGCATTTCAACACTACATCGTGTACGGACAAGGGCTTGTAAGTGTTTTCTTTCCATGTAATCGATATGCTGAGTTATTTCAAAGTCATTTCAATCGACTTCAAAAGGAGCAAGTTCTCAAGTCGACTGTAATTTTTGTTTGTTACCTCAGCACTTTTGATTGAATGTACCGATTCTGATGATTCTTAGAGCTGGTCTGAAAGCTGGTGCTTCCCATGTGGTGCCAAATTAATTTCATTGGTATTGGATCTTGGGCTCCGGAGATACTTAGGGAACGGAGCTCATGAAAATCAATTATGAAATGAATACAGAGCGAGATGTTTGTAGTCGGTCTTGTTTTTCGTTAAAAAATGGTTATTTATACGAAATTATATCTTATCCTTTAAATGAGCTTTCATTTTTTTCGTTTCATTTTTATCAATCGTTGTATCCCAGTTTTCAGGGAATGAAAAATATCACTTGAATACGACGGTAAATTTTACCGAAAAAAAAATGTTATAATAGCTCCGTCGGTAATGGGGCGGCCCCGAAACAGAAGGCCGTGATTCGAGTCACGATCATTTACACACTTTTTTTTTTCTACACCAGATCATTTTCTTTATTTTTTTGTATTTCCAAAATACAAGATTTACCAAAAAAAAAAAAAAAAAAAACGATCCTCCAGGTACTAAGTATAAAATCAGCAGCAGCCAGGTGACTTGCAAGTGCAGAGCCAAGAGTCAATTACACACAATAGGTAAATGAGCAATGTAAAACATTAGTGTAGCTTTTACAAAATATTTGAAATTGTTTACACTTAATTGTTGGTGGGTTTGCAGGTGTGGGTAATACATTAACCAACAACAATTTAACGACTGGTTTTTAGCAAGACTATACCTCGGCATTTCCGGCATGTCACCAATGCCCCGACGCGTTATACATATATTTGTTTGTTTATTTCCGATCCGTTCATATAGCTCCGGAGCTACACGTATGAAGCTGACATTGTAAGTTCTATCGACGCACACGGCAGGGGGAGTGCGTGAGCCGCCGCCGTTACTGTACCGAGCCATGAAACATTGGCCGTGGGGTCCGATCGGGACGTTTTAATTAAGCCGATGGGGTGCGTTTCACCCCCGCGTGCCACTTACAAATGGATTAGTCTGGGATACGTTCGATTCACTCGACCGCAAATCGGCCCCGTCGACCGATAGAGCGAGTTTTATCTTATCCCGCAGGAGCTTGCCGAGGTCATAAAGGACCTTAGCGCAATGGCCGAAAATTCATTTTTATAACGTGTCAGTATTGTATTCAGAATTAGTCGCAATTGAAAAATAAATAAGAGGTGTTACTCGGAATGATTAATTTTTATATCCTAATCATTGGAGATCGCACTTAAAAAATACAAAGCAATATAATCCTCTCCTTATGTGAAGCGATAGATATCTTCAGATATATACTTTTAACCTGGTCTTGTTTACCGATAAATGTGATTACATTTTAATATAACTGGTGTAACCTGTGATTTCAACATTTCCGGCCATTTCTAAAGTTTTATCTACGCGTATAATAAAATATCGACCGTCATCCAAAGTAGATTTTAGTTAACAATTTGATTACACTCAAATATTTTATTGCAATAAAGCCAACCATTGATACTCTACGAGTTCATATGTCTGAATTAAAAATTAACTTGAAAGGGGCATGTTACGGATATTTACAAAGACAAGTAAAAATAAAAGACATGAAAAGGGTTGGTTAATTAACTGTAAAATTTAAACTGTCGACTATCTGAATGGATATTAAATGAAACTACTTTACGGATTTTATCGCGTTTTTTATTTTAATTTAAATTCCCGACGTTTCGAACCCTTTCCAGCGTTCATGGTCACGGGACAGACTAAGTTGTTAGACGTCTTGATGTCATAGTTAACCCCGGCTACCGTCAATTATTTTGTTTATTTTTATTCCGATCCACGCAGAAGGACCGCTACATACCGCTTGTAAAATCTAGGTTGAACGGGTGCTGTTTGAAGGGCCTTCTCCTCAAAGTCTTCCATAAATATGTCTGCGACAATGGGAGATACTGGGCAGCCCATTGCTACACCATCCAACTGTATGTAGAATTCTTCCTTCCACAATAGATAGCCAGATGTGAGGCAATGTTTGAGCAGTAATGCATATTCTATAAGCATGTTGTTATCCTTAAGCTAAGCTTACAAGCGGTATGTAGATGATACTTTCACAATTTTACCATCAGACAAAGTAAATGCATTTCTAAACCACCTCAATTCCTTACACACTAAAATTACATTCACTATGGAATTAGAGACATGTAACTCCTTAGCCTTTCTAGATGTATTAGTCATCCGAAATCTTGACAACACCTTGAACCATACTGTGTATAGAAAGGAGACCCATACAAATAAATATTTAAATGGTGATTCTCACCACCACCCTTCACAGTTAGCTACTGTTGGTAAATGTTTGTTACAGAGAGCACGAGGGATCTGTGACAAGGAACACCTGGCCGCTGAGCTACACAATGTCAAGCAAGTACTGCGTGACAACAAGCTCCAAATCCCGCGCCTGCGTCACAGTGACCGAGTGAAACCGGCCACAGTCGAGCGAGTGCCTGCTGTATTGCCATATGTCAGAGGAGTCACTGACAAGATTGGCTATATCTTGAGGCGTGCTTCAATTAAAACATATTTCAAGCCACCGAAGAAGATAAGTCAATTTTTACCATCTGTCAAGTGTAATATCCCTCAACAGGATCCAGGAGTGTACAAGCTTGACTGTGATTGTGGGCTCTCTTACATAGGACAAACAAAACGATCAATTAAAACCAGAATTAAAGAACACATAGCTGACGTGAAGCACCGACGGTTGAAGAAGTCTGCAGTTTGTGATCATATTTTAGACCGCCCCAACCACTACATTAGATTTGATCAACCGAAAATCCTCGCAAAAGAACACCGATTCCTTCCAAGGATGATCCGCGAGGCTATTGAAATAAAGAAACATCCTATTTTCAATAGAGAAGATGGTTGGAGTTTATCATCTGCTTGGGATCCCATAATTTATAAAATTAAATCCAAGCACACCAACACTGCCAGACCTGAAGATACCATAAGCTCCTTCTGCGTGGATCGGAATAAAAATAAACAAAATAATTGACGGTAGCCGGGGTTAACTATGACATCAAGACGTTTAACAACTTAGTCTGTCCCGTGACCATGAACGCTGGAAAGGGTTCGAAACGTCGGGAATTTAAATTAAAATAAAAAACGCGATAAAATCCGTAAAGTAGTTTCATTTAATATGTATAATATTCGCGTAAAATCAAGAAAACAATATCTGAATGGATTTCATTATTCCAATTCACTGAGAAAATAATGTGTGTTTAAAGCAAGTTACAAATACACAAAGCTCGACTTGAAATGGACACATATTCAAACTAATCCCTAATACATTAATAAATTATTGAATATTATTAAAAATTAAAAATATAAAGTTCAATGCTTTACTTTTAAATTACTTTTACTAAACATAAAAATTGATCTAATTTAATAAATACATTATATACTTAACCACAAAATGAGGAAAGGTTTCCTATTTAAAGTCTCACATATCTACTAGGAGCACATAACACTGTCAATGGTCCTTTAAATAGAAATTAATTGTTTGGCATTGTTCGCAAATTAATACGGACTCATTGTAATTCCGTATGTTAAATGCCCTTAACAGACACTGTATACAGTAGTTAATGCGCGTCTAACCTGGTATTAACCAACACAATGCTCTAACTATTCAATTCAACCCATAATTGGATATGCTGAAGCGTTAATTTCGATTCGCATTTGTCAATTATTACATTAAAGAGACATGCGTTGTGCGGTTTAGTTCTGACAAACACGGCTACATCAGTCGTTTCCGTTATCCAAAACAACCGTGTCGCTATGAGAAATATAAAAAAAGTAAAAAGTACACAAAGAAGTCTCGGCTCCTATTTTGATTAAAAGTACAACTACATCAAAATTTCTTTATTCAACATAGGCTTATTTTAAGCTCTTATTGAACGTCAAAAACTACCTTTGTGAGGTACATCCTATTACTCGAATGTAGATTTTGGATTTTTTCATGATACTTCCAACATCGATAATAGTGAATCTACACAAATAAATAAAATTGGAGTGTCGGTTTGTGATATTCAATTTTTGTCTGTCTGTCTGTCTGTTTGTTCCGGTTAATCTCTGAAACGGCTGGACCGATTAGGACGGGACTTTCACTGGCAGATAGCTGTAGATGTAATAAGAAGTAAGTTAGGGTACTTTTATTTTAGTTGATTTTTACTTATTCCACGCGGCCGAAGTCGCGGGCACAGCTAGTTTTAAATAATTACGTTCCTAACATCAATTAATTTGAGTGCTATAATATCCTTTTTTTCTATAATGCTATAATTTCCTTAGGGTTGCCATCTTTTAATAAAGTGGGTCCCGTTTACCTCACCCTCGGGACGATACGCAGAAGTGTAATATTTGTATTTCACACCTGTCTTTTTTAAGGTCATGGGACCTGCCCATTCATGCAACAGAAGACTGTTGCGTGGCCCTACCAGAGACCTACAAAACAAGATTAAATCTCGCTCGAAAATAAACAGAATCGGTTTGGTTTCGCTTGAATTTGTGCATTCGATCTTCATCTTTTACAACATAAAACATTTTGATGACGTGCTCTAGCCGCATGAAATGCTTTACCGTCGACGTTCTTATGTTAAATCTTTCACTAACGCTTTGAGCGTAATCTGATCAAAATCAAACCAATTTTGCGGAGTAAAAAGTTTGGTACGAGTAGTTGGCGAAGTTAATTAATTTGCGCTCTAGTGCAGTGCGGTCGTGTATAAATCGATCGGCTGCTATTGTCGTGTGAGTTTGGGCGGCCGCGCGCGAGTACGGACTAAGTCGTACCATTAAAAGATTTATTCCCGTTTTGAGCATCGATCCTTAACTGTAAGGGAAACCGAAACAAGTTTAGGTGCTGGTTTCGTTCACCATCGCTTCAGTGCTACACTTAAGAGTTTTGGTGACACTTTTTTAGGTGTCCCTTAAAGTTAGGGTTCGATGGTGAAAACGTCCAATACCTGTTCTAAACTCAGTCAGCAGCTTATACTGTTGCATGCATGAGCCGGCACATCCAGTTAACTGCTCTGACTTTGCTAAAGACCTGAGTAAATATGTAATATAATAATAATAACTTTTGGATTTTGTTTACGTACAAGGCGGTAATATAAGAAAATAAAGTGACTTTTTTGCCACCTTTTCGCATAAAAAGTACGTTGCAAACAACGAAACGGTTATAAGATAAACATATTTTAAGTTTTACGAGGGACACAACTGCCACCGGCTGGCTCTCATGAAGGTATTAGTTCAGAGCAGTGATGCTGGACCCTTTTTTCTTAAAACTTTATTTCTTAAATTAATTTTTTAAATGATAAAAAAAAATACATTTAAACTGGAATTATTTACGACAGAATATGCACTTTTATATTGAAAGTGACCAAATAGCCTTACCCTTGTTATTGATAATGCGGTGATTGTAAGAAATCGGATTAATTACTGAACAGTTTCAGAACCATTGTTTACAAATGTTGATTTTTAGGATAAGACGAATGTATATAATATGTATACGGTGAAAGAGTTTCAGTTTTCGGTTTTTTTCCGCACTACAGTCAATAGAGGTTTCATCAATAATTAAGACTAGAGTCCTTAAGACTGATCATCGCAAACGAACACAATTAGGTAATAGGGAAAATTAGAGAGCCAATAAAAGTCTCTGTGTGATACAAACTTTCATCGACTGCAGAACTTGTGATGTTGGACTTTGTAATGTGATTTACTTATTAATTATTTTTTCAAATTTCCCTTACTGTAGGATAACTTTATCCTGTGTTGTAAGGCCGAATCCGAAACGTCACACAAGTATTTGTCCCGTGTCGGAGTGGAGTCCACGACCCCAGCGCCGAAGCTGTTACGTTGGCAACTGCGCCACGGAGTTATTAGCCTTGGCGGCGCCGCTGCAGTGTGGACCTCACCTGTTGTGGGCCCTGAAGGTGAGGCGGAGGGGCTGCGGGGAGGGTGGCGCCGGCGTGTGCTGGGGCAGCGAGCGGCGGCGTCGGCTCGCCGTCAGGGGCTCGTACTCCGCGGGCTGCCAGTGGCGGACGAACGGCGTCAGCGACACCCCTAAGAGGGATAAATGTACTATTGAGAACGCAGTTTCGTTATTAGTTATAGTTTTTTATGTTTAACGTTGGCAAACGACCAGGCGGGTCGACTGATTTTAAGTTAACGAATTAGTGTCGCTCTTGAAAATCTGCAACACCAGAAGGGATCCTCTTCGTTGCTGGTATGTCCGTGGGATGGGAATAGTGCTCTCCGGTCATCCGGGTAATCTCACTTCACGCCGCTCTTCTGCGTGGCAGTGGCACTTCTCCGGACGAGCCTGCCCGTTCTTGCAACAGCTGAAGCTACTGCGTGCCTCTATCATACATTTTTTTCATTCGGATATTCACCTGAGAGCGATCGGTTTCATTTTAGAAATGAGTAAGATCGGAGAGGGCAGCCGCCATAATTATGTGACAGTTGGTGAGTCTCTCTGACGTCAGACACAAACAATACAGTGCGATTTGAACGGAAAAAATTAAAAAGTCTGGTAAAGAACTCTGATGAAGGCCCGTGATAACTCAGCCGCAGGTTTTTTACATAAAATTGCGCCTATATAAGAAAGCAGTTTTATAGAGGTACGAAATAAATAGTTTACGAAGTAGTAAAAGGTTCAATTCGCTCTAATAATTGAATTGGCCCAATACTGACCTGACCTGTGACATTCAAAGTTGCGATTTGGTGTAAGTAAAAGTTTCTAAATCCATTTTGCGTTGGATCCTTTCAGGCGCTTCACCTCAAGCGTCATAACAGAGGTCAAATAGATAGATTATTTGTTATAACGAAATTGCTCAGATCATGTCAATATTTGGCCGAAATATTTATTAAAAAAAACACTTAAGTAAACGTTACATATTTAATGTCCATAAACCTTGAAGAAACTTTACTAAACTCGGCTGACATTATTGAAAAAGAAAAAAACGAAATTTATAAATGATATCAATAAGATAAATGTTATCTTGCCGTTATTAGTTTTAGTTGGATATCTGGAAACTGGATACCTATGTTGCGATACCGTTACCGTCTTACCGTTGTACGTTACATTTGCGATGTATAACGACTCATTAACCTTCAATCTCGCAACAACATATTGTAACAATAAGTTGCCGTCTAGAATAACCCGGTACATATCTTCCGCACTACTAATTGATTTGTTCAAGTCGAGCCAACTAAAACATACGCCATTTTGTGAGTCAAGTAAACCACAATGCATCAGTCAGCCTTTCCTGAGACAAGGATATAGCAATGTGTTCAAAACTTCAGATGAAAATGTAAGTAAGCGCAATAAAATTGAAAAACGTTTTTTTTAACTATGTGAAGTAATCGTGAAGAAACCAATAAAATTGGAATGAGTTAACGTTATCTTCTTACATGGTATCATTACGACATTTTAATTATATAAGAGTGAACAGATCCTCAGTAGATCCTAGTTTCATTTGTGTCTCATTAACTCAATTTTAATAAAACGATTAAAGATAATTTGGCACAAAAATCGATAATCACGGTGCGTACAAAATACGATTGACTTTAGATAAGAGAGTATGAAATGTAGAGTACAATAGAAAAGAGAACAAAAGTTTTATTTCAATGACAACATTGTAGCACAAGTTATATATTAAGTTCGCAGTTCAGTGCCACTTGTGAACATCGCCGCAAACATGAGTGCGGCGGAGTTGCGAAGTTTGACATCGACAGGGTTATGCCTAACTAGGCGGCGTACCTGACAATTTGATCATCGGTAAGAATTTCAGCTGCACAACATTTACTTGCTTCTCTTTGCCGCCTCAAAGTCTGTGATAATGAAGTATAGAAATATATAAATTAAGTTATTATACGTTAAATTAAGATGACCCTGTATGTACGTAAATGAAGTTTTAGTAGTGTTGTGCACGAGGTAGTTCTCATACATAACAAAACACTCCTTGTAGCGATTTCGTACTTCGTTTATATAGTTGTCCTCATTTACAAGTACGGTGAACGAGTAAGTAAAAAAAAGGAAGGGCCCATAAAACAACGAAAACGAAATTTATTGTCTGTTTAAAAGGAATGTAAAACTTATCTTTTTTTGCTCGAAAGTAATAACCTCTTGTGAGAATAAGTGCTTTAACAGAGCAGTTCGATATTTCGTTCGCTCTTTGTTATGTTAGTTCATAACGAAATCTTTTAATTTAAGACTTCCACATTTTACTGATATAATTCATTCGTCATTATATTTCATTCGCCACTGCGACCTAACAACGCAAATGAAGCCGAATAATAAATTGGCATTGGTTTTATTGTTGGCCCTAAGCCCTTGTTACAAAGTTTACAAAGACCTCTGCATTGTTCAGATGGAAATTAATTGGATTTGTATACCGCAACAATAAACGGTTCAATGAGTCTTCATAATTTTTTAATTAAATAAAGTACATTGTTAAAGTAATATGGGAGAATGAAGTGCAGAATAAAATTGCATACTATCAAATCAGCACCTGTACCCATGAACAGGGAAAATAATTATTTTTTTATGTGAGAAGATAACAAGCGCGCTGGCTGTTAACTTATTGGTTATGGCAAAAATAAACTAGAATTGTCATCACTTGATTTAAGCAGTGCGGTTATTTGAATTTGGATTATAAAATTGTTACTAGACTGGCGTAAGGTATAACCGTTTAATTTTTTTTTCACTTTTGCATTTAGTCAGGTGAGTGAGATTGCTGGGAATCTTCCTTCGTGACTTCAATTGATGATGCGAAATTGATCGTGAACATGAACGGCGATGATCATTCTTCATCAGGTGAACCACCCGCTTGTTTGTCTTTCTCCTTTCACAGAAAAAATAAAATAAAATAAAGTACTAATTGTTCTTGCTTAGAATTTTCTTCAACAAAGGAGGTGCTCGATTGGGTTGTATTATATGTTTGTTAACTCAGAACTTCGTCATTTATGAACTGATTTTTGAAAATTGTTTTGGTTTAGCTCCCATTTGGTCCTATATTAAATTAATTGGTGTTGGATTTTGGATACATCAGTGAACTCAAAATCAAATATGAAATGTGTAGTCAGTGAGTATTTAGTCGGTATAGTTTTTGTTAATAAAAATATACTTTCTTTTATTTAAAACTCTTCGATGCCGCGAGTTGTAGAGGTTAATTACGATCAGCGTTGGGATAAAATATGCAGCAGCTTTCGAAGGGAGCAGGGGTGAGCACAAATGATTAAGTAATGGATCTGGACGGCACAGCTAGAGTGGTATTTGCATAATGCATTCTTTATCATACAGATTGAGGATATTTAATTAGGGCATACGGTAGCTTTTACTTCCTTTGGCTTCACTAACGGCGTATAAGAAATGGTGAAAATTTCTGAATTGAAGTGTTCTATTGCGTGCCTTGGTAGTAATGAATGTTAATGTTCATAAAGGGGAAAAATATTCGTATACTATTTATAGATAAAATAAGAATGTACAGAGTACCCACTATTTTTGGCAGTCCACATTAGTTTCAAACACATATTCCAAAATATATTACAGGCTAGGCTCACTGAACGAGATCTTACTCACTGCGGCACGGTATGATAAGATTGCCGGTTCAAATTGCAATTTATGATCCCCAAATCGAGTATGGAGCTAGGGTTGCATCTAATTGGAAAATCCGGGCTATATATCGCGGGCTAGTGCCCGGGAGACCGCGAGAATTTATGCGCCAGGGAAATATGAAGTTCGCCTCGATTAGAGGCTGGAGTTACTGTGGTTTCTTGAAAATTTAATACCTCGAGCAGTTGCCGCATGACTTGCGACCGGTTAATGAATTGATATCCCAGTCATTTATAGTTTGATTATTATTCGTGTCAATATTGTAATACGTTGTTATGAAAAGAAAATTTATTTTTAATATTAACTGCGGTAGGACCACGCAACAATGTTTACTGTTGCACGAATGAGCGGGGCCGTCCGGGTAATTAAGACGACCTCACAGAAGACCGGCGTAAAGTAGGAGTGTTACAACTTCTGCGTTTCGTCTGGTGAGTGAGGTAGTGAGGTAGTTGCCCATATATTCAAAGGTGGCAACGCGTTTGCAACTCGACAAGGGTTGCAAACGCGTTGCCACCTTTGACACCCTCACACAAAAAAAAAAAAATGTTACTCTTTATGTTGTTTCGTTAAACATATGCTTATGACGATTTATTAATCGATTAAAAGTCTGTTAATGTCACGATTCAAACAATAGCGACCTACTTTCACCCTTTATAACATGGACCTTTCAAATAATGCGTCACAAACATAAAACAACCATATTTGAATACTCCAAAACATAAACGATACGAGCAATGGATGTATCCGCAGACGACATAAACAGCAATACAGCGTCGCTTCGTCGTAATCATTCCCGATTATGTAGCATAGCGTAAACTGCGATTATAGGAACGTAATGCCCGTTTTCACCATCGAGCCCTGACTTTAAGGGAAATTTAAGCGCTAGTCGTTTTCACCACCGCTTAAGTGTCACGCTTAAGACCTTAGGTGTCCCTTAAAGTTAGGGATCGATGGTAAAAACGGGAATAAGTTTTTTTTATTCTCCGCCTGTAGACAGTCGGATCGATGATCCCCGCCGCTGTGGTTTATAAATGTAAAGGCCACCGAGACGCTTATTAGCCTCGTTACTTCAACAAGTAAAAGAACTTTCGAGGGGCATTCGAGATCGAGAGGAATGGTTCAGCTGCGTCAACTTAACGAGAATCATTTGTGATCGCTGGTTAAAACACGGCCATTTTAACGGCGTCGGTTATATTTGAAAGTGATTTTTATTTATCGTCTTTCATATCGCTAATAAAATATAAAATTAACGGAATATAAAATAAATATAACTTACATATAGCTAGCATAACTTTTAACGAGCAATTCTTTTATTTTATATCAGAAACGGCGCACGATTTTGATCAAATTTTGTATTCAGTTTAGGTTTTGTTTTCTAATTTTATTCAATCCATTTAATTAAATGTTACATAATATATATAAGAACCCCATTTTACTATCACGATAGAATCTGGGCGTTAGACAAACGGATAACAGTAGATACTAATTCGAATCTGACTTGAAGATAGGAAAACAGGCCATTAGACTGATTAAACAATTTCCCTTGCTGTACAATACCAATATCCGTAGGTACTTGTAATACAGTATACATAGTTTCTATAATCTATGTCTATGAATAAATAAACATTAAGATTCAAAATATTCTCAAGGAAAATTTCACTGTATCTGATGTAAATTTCGTTTCTGTGGTCACTTTTAATGACAAACGTTAGAATTGATAAGAAATACAACTAAATGTCACCCAATGTATATCGATCGAACTAGATAACTGACATAACTAAAATAAACTTTTTGATTTAAGCGAACAAAAAAATCGTAATTCGTTTAATTTCCCGAGGAACAAGTTTTGGGTTGCGGTTAATGTGTTATCATAAAAGATATATATATATATATATATATATATATATATATATATATATATATATATACATAGAAATAGGAATAAAATTCGTAACATCCTATACAACTGACTGATTAATACATTCATAGACTTTTTCATTCGTTGCCACAGCGTCGCATTACAATGAACTTTATGTTACAGTTTTATACGTAAGGGTGTTCTAAAATTGTTTGTTTTGGAAAATTTAATAACTCTGTAAATATTGATGTTTAAGGAATGTAAATGTTTAATATAATTTTAAAATGTTATCCTTTATATGTGTGTTCATTTATTGTCGCGGTTGTACCGACACGTTGTATAGTGCACACACAGTATTAAGCCCAAAACATAAGAAATAATAATAATTAAGTTGGGATGTCTAGATACTCTAGATAAATTGACTCTGAAAGCCTGACTTCTCACCACGCCCCGGGTTGACTGGGAGATCCTTGCTTAAGGTAATTGCAATAAAGAATAAATAAATAAATACTAACATTATCGGAATTTTAGGTGATATAATTGTTGATCAATATAAAAATCCATTGTCTCCAATATCACATAGATCCAGCTAAAACGTGAACGGTAGAAAAGTCACGGGTGATCTGTAAGCTTGCGTGTTGGGTTTAAAGTGAAATTGCTATATAATTTTTCGCGCCATTTGCAGGACGAACGCGACGTCAATTTTTGCGACGTGGTTAAGTGGGAAGCCAATACGCGAATTCCAATTTCGGTATTAGATGATCAATAAAGATGTTTTCTATAAATTTCTCTGACATTTTACAAATCTTTAAGACTGCTATAAACGTTTATTAAACCGACATAACATTTATTTCTTTGTCTACACGAGAGTACTATACGCTGAAAAGTAATTTTAAAGCGATAAAAACTGTCCAATTAGATTATTAGTTCAAAAATCCGTTCATGTTCTTGTTAAATAATCAACTCAGAATCCGGTTTTATTTTAGTCTATTCTTCAAAATTCTTTTATTTTATTTCTGGTGTTAAAGTAATCAATTTAAGTAATACCTAATAATATCTTCATGATTAAAAAAGGTCCTTAGAAAATATTGCAGTGGGATTCTTTCAAACTGTCTTAATTAGAGGCAATCAGACAAGTCTGCAGCAAATAAAAAGTCGCGGTAAATCGCATTAGAGGAGCCAAGTGATTCGAGATGAATAGAGAGGAGGGATCCACCGGTGGAATTTTTATTACAACAATATCTAAAGCAAAAACAATAAATTTCTCCGTATATAAATTCTGAATTTCCAGAGTCATCGAAATATTTAATAAAAATTCTACAAAACTGTTATATAAAATTCTCAAAAACTAAAGCGGGGTGAACAGAACACGCTTATTTCTTTCGGTCCAAAAACATTCTAAGGTATTGTATGTTAGAGATGTAAATTTTTGGGCACGCCGCTGTCAACTACCCCGATACCGCATAGACAATTTAATTTTCATCTGCCTGTGTTCCAAATGTAATAAGACCTCTAATGTGCACCGTTGAGACATGTTTTGACGTGTTGCAACCGAGGCTTCCACGTGTCGCATGTCGGTACAGCATACGTCTAGTGGCCATTGACGTTCCCTAATGAAAGAGACGGCGGGCTCTGAATTAACCTCTCAGACTTTTCTATCATTGATCCAATTAACCTTTTCATTTGATAATGATTTCCGAGACGTTATTTATTAATTAAAAGGCATTAAAACATCATTTATGACAATGAATGCGATGGGATCGTGCATCTGTATAACGTTGACTATTATATTGTGGCGTCCAAATAACGTCGACCGGCGGTTGTAGAACCTTAAAACTTGGCACAGAAGTTGCTAGAATTACGTAGATGAATACTAAGTAAGGATTTCTAAAAATAGGATGCGAATTTAGTAATTTACAAATTGAATATGGTTTATAGTCATAAAAAGTAGGGAGGGCGAAATGTGTTATAATAACAAAATTTATAGGATTACACTTACTCGTATTAAGCGAAGTATACTGAAAACCGTTTTTCCTCTAAATAAAATACATAGGTATTTTTATTCGTTAATATATATTTACTTACACATTATTATATTAGCATTCGGTGACTGATTACGGTAAACGGCGAGAAAATTTCGCAGGTAGTACTTATAATATTCCTTTTTGGCCTTTATACCTTAATACGAGTCCCTGTTATTTACATGGCACCCGAGAGATGCTCTACTCCAACCTTATACAATCCCTCCACATTAGACGAAATCTTACTTATTCAGCAACAATAAAAACGAAGGTTTCCAAATTGGAAATTGAATGTAATCACGCGCGCCATAGAAATATATTGACACGGGGAGAAACTCAAAGTGAATTCAAAGTGTATGATTTTTCGCGCCATTTGCCGTTGGACGTGCGCGGCGTCAGCTTTGGCCAACGTGCTCTTCGGAGTCATCAGCAAGAAGGCCGCTCGAATGTAGACCCTAATGTTGGCCGGATAGGGTTGAAAATTTTAGAATAGCTAAGCAATTCGAAATTCGGAATATTCTCACATTGGACTTTTATATCGCATTCGATAATGTATGTTGATTATTAGATTGCGGGCGCCCAATAAGGAAATAAATTCAACAAAGGGATACAATGCAAGGGGTAAACAAACGTTATAGGAAAATTCAGTTTGGGTAAATTTCCATACGAAATATTTGTGACTCGCTTGACGTGGGCATTTCTCCACATGAAAAGAAATTGGTACTTTGTGTGGTCCTATGTGAAGTAAATTTTGCATAAGGCTTATTTATTAAGTTTTTATTTCATATTGTAACTAAAAATGAGAGAGTATGTTAGTTAACTTACTATAATTAACGATTAAACTTTGTTTTTTTGTTTAGTTGGGATCTGTTAAACAGAGTACCGGAAAATAGGTAACAGTACGGTAGGAAATTGTCATTCCGACATTAGAAAGATGAGAAACCTATTTTGTAACCTTTATTTAATAGAATTATTTTCTTTATTCCTTCCTCAAAAGAACAGAAAATTTTCCAATAGGCGAATCAGAACTAAGTAACGAGGCTAGAAATATAGAGCAGCATCGCACAATCGCCATAGCTCAATAAATTCGAAAACTATCCTCTGCGTAACCGTTGTAATTCGATAAAAACGAGCGGTGCGTGAAAAACGTCGAAATGAATATTGCGTAGGCAACATATTAAATTTTGTACCGTACGAATATTGCGGCCCCTTACACGTTGTAGTAAAAAAAAGAGTTTTTGTTCCATTTTGTTGTATTTATTCTCGAATTGCATTTTTTTTAATGTGTAACGGTGGCAAGCTCCACCGAAAGGATAAACACCGCCCATGAACATTTGCCACACCCGTAGGGTTGCAGATGCGTTTTAACTTTTAATAAAGTGGACCGCGGTTACCTCATTCACCGGACGAAACGCAAAAGTATAACCCACTTCAGGCGGTCAGCATTTCTTCCATGGGTCTGGGTACTTCCCAGAACGGACCTGCCCATTTGTGCAACAGCGAAGACTACTGCGTGGAAAAAGAAACAATAACATTGATGTACATTTAGCATTACGAACTCGCAGATTTTTTTTTATGTGAAAAGTTGCCAAACGAGTAGACGGTTCACCTGATGGTAAGTGAATACCGCCGCCCATGGACATCAGCCACACCTGAGACTTACAGATCCGTTGACAACCTTTTGAAAAATTGGGCTCCGGCTACCTCACTCACCTGACGAACTTTACGCTGGTCTTCTGTGAGGTCTTACCCGGACGGGCGTGCCCATTCGTGCAACAGCCTAGGCTGCTGCGTGGCCCTACCGCCGTTTAATAGAATAACACATTATTCCTTTCAGTAGCATTTATATCTGTAAGTTGAATAAGATTATCTGCTCGTAAGATATGATATTAAATTGTAACTCTTTGCAATAATCGAATTTACTTTCAATCCGTAGCGAAAGGGTTAAAACTTTGTTAGCTGTACAATGAAATATTTTGTGTAGCGGAGAGTAAAATTTTTTTAACAATAAAATGGAATATTTTCGTCGATAATTTGAATTTGCAAATGCACAGAGGAAGTCATTGCTGTTATAGTGCAAAACCGAAATAAAATTCTGATGGCCCGACGTTGGAAATGAATTTATGAGCTTTTTCCTTTTGTGTCAATGCAAAACGTCAATAACAATGCCCTCAATCGGGCATTTAACGTGCGTATTTCACAAATTTTCAATTTATTTTTGCACTAGCTGCTGCCCGCGACTACGTCTGCGTAGAATAGGGTGAAGACAGAAAGGCATGTATACATAAAAATATGTATATAAATTATACCCTATGTTTTATTCTGATGTATAAGGTATAGTATTGTAAAGTTTCATTAAAATCCATTCAGTAGTATTTGCGTGAAAGAGTAACAAACATCCATCATCCATACATACAAACTTTCGCCTTTATAATATTGACGGAATTGCTGGTCGTTTCTGTGGTTGATGTTAAGAATTTAATTGTAAAATCGGTTGTTATCTTGTGAGTCTAAGCCAATGATGATGTTTGATTTCTAAATTAAACGTTTCAAATATGTAAAGAATACCGTGTTATATGAAAATTAGAAATGATTATTAGCCTTTTAAATTGCATTTGTATGTTTGTAGGTCGTATAAATCATGTGCACACGATAAATCATCATTTAAAATTAACAATTTCACTGGTGCCGGGATTTGAACTCACGTACGAATATATAAATAATATTCATGTCCGTGTACTCGTACGCAGAAGCAAGTTGAAAACGTCTCTCCAGAACCACATGAACCACATAATGCCTTTCAAGCCAACGAAAGCCTTTCATGGCGGTAGGTGTCGACGTCATGAAGGGGCTTCACCGCATTTCAATCAAGAATTTATTCAAGGGAAAGTGTACTCTTTGACGTTGACATTGAATCGAAATAAAATGAATAACAAAAACATGGGCCATTTTTACTAACTTGACGTAATAAAACATCCAACAATTATGTTGAAAATATAAAAAGAATGTAATGGAAAATATATATATATATCTGTTAACCTAATAGTTAACCATAGAATCTCGCTACGGTAGGGACACGCAATAGCTTTCACTGTTGCATGAATGAGCGTTTCGCCTTGTGAGTGCGGTAGCTGAGACCCTAAAGTGGGCAAAAAGATGGCAACGCATCTGCAACCCAACAGGTGGTCCAAATAAGGCTAGGGGTTAATGTGGTGAAAACTTATAAGTTTTTACCACATTAACCGCAAAATAATTTTAGGTAGATCATCTAGTGATGTTTTATAGTTTGAACAATGTAAATATATAATAATATATTATATTTATAGTAGTGTTTGACAGATATAATACAAATAGATCTTAAGATTCAAGAATTGTTGTAAATAAAAGCGACATGTTTTCTATTATGTTATATGAATAGCTAGTAGGTCGTTCACCTGATGTTGTCCTGATGTTGCTGCGTTGTCCTATCACAATAAAAATGGAGACTACAAATGAGGGATGTATTTTCATAAATTACAAGTAAAGTAAATACAAGTGATGTTTACACAATTAGACGTATAAGTTTTATATTAGTTTTTATAAAGGTAAACAGAAAAATATAAAATGCATATAAAGGACACAAGAACTTGAGAGTACGGGCTGTGTACGCAGCTGTGTCAACACAGTATAGAGACAACGTTAAAATAAACTGAGTTGCACATATAAATATTTCAGCCGTACGGGCTGTTTACTCTTCTTAATAAACACCTTATTTTGTAAATTTCTAGGAAAGTAAAACGCGTTTGAAGCATTATAAAAATTAAATAAAAATATTGTTCAATTAACAGGCGTTGCTTAACATTAAGGCTAATATTAAAAAGGAAGTAAAGATATCGTTAAAAATAACATACACATGTGTTTCAACGTTATCTTTTTATGTACATACTTGAAATTGATTGACCTTCTGTAACAACATACCCATCACTCACAACTTAAATGTCACGTTTCACGTGGGATACATTTTGATAATTTAAAAGGTGTCCTGGTGACATACTATAATTTTTTGCAACAATAGCATGATAAAATTTTAATGTCATAATTATAGGATAATAAATAAGGACAATAAGATTATCAAAGGTGAAAGTAAAATAAAGTAAAGTAACAGCCTATACATGTCCCACTGCTGGGCAAAGGCCTCCTCAATGCAGAGGGTGTCAGGGCATAGTCCACCACGCGGCCCCACTGCGGATTGGCGGACTTCACATATCTTCGAAAAATATTTTTTTTTGTTATTATTTCGAAAATATGCAGGTTGCCTCACGAAGTTTTCCTTCATTGCGGAGCACGTGATAAGTCAGCACTTAAAGTTGAAAAACTTCATTGGTGCCGGCACCGGGGATCGAACTCAGGTTGCTCGAGTTTATTGAAATAAAGGCGAGCACCCGGACACTGAGCTATCACGGCTCATCAAAGGTGACTTTAGTGGTAATAGAGAGCATAGAGCATGACAAAGAAAAATAATGCATTTAATGTTAACAATCCCTATATTAAATAGTATGAACTTTACTTACTTATTATCCTATTTAAAAGAATGATCGACGAAGAAGACGCTTCGTCTTGAAGAAACAAGACATCTGCGGTCAATTTTCCACGTCTTTTTTTTCTTTTATTACCTCCATTAAATTACGTAGGATGTGTGCGAAAGATTGGGCAATAATACTTGACCTTTCATGTTTTCATAATCAGTAATATTCTACTCAGAATTCCAAAACACTGGCCATGAGTGTTGATTTTAAGCTTCTTTGGTGGGTTTGTACCTTTCTTTGCTTTTGCACGGACTATTGCTTGCTCTCAGGATCACCAACGAGGGCCTTCGTAACGACTTCATCTCTCTCTCCTCTAATATCTAGTTAAAAATGAAGGTAATTCGGATATTAAAATGAGTTGAAAATTACCAAAAACTCTTTAATACTGTACAATTTTTTTTATTGATAATACGATAAGATTGATTTTACGTTGACAATTTAAAACTATATTATAAAACACGGTTAGGTCACATTAGCTGGTTTAAAAAGCAATAATACAAGTAAATGGATCCAATATTCTGTGACAGAGCAGAGTGCTCACAGCAACGCCACTCAGTGACGTTGCAGATGGCCGCTGCATTAATTAAATACGGTACGCGCCGTTGTCGAACGGAAATGCAAACAGAATACATGCATAATATAATACTTAATTATGTTCAAGTCATTTATAATATTATGGACATATAAAACGCGATATATACTTTAACTTGATATAGGCTTTTTACAAAGTTCGTATTACGATTTGATCTCAACCTATTGTTCAAAGCGTGCGAAACTCATATTTATATTTAATACAACAAATATTAATTTATCAGTTTAGCTAATGTTTGTGTGAAAATGTTATTATTTTAAATATACTTAACTTACTTTTACATAATGTTATAAAACTGTCGTATGAACCTGCCCATTCAAGTACCACGTAACGTGGGAGTTACTCTTCTGCGTTTCGTCTGGTGAGTGAGGTGAGCGGGGCCCACTTTATTAAAAGGTGCAACCCTGCAGGTGTTGCAAATGTCCATAGACGGCATTTATCACTTAACATGAGGTGAACAACAGTTCGCTCGCCATCTTGTCATATGAAAAAAATACTAGGCCCCGGTACTGCAACACCTCTAAAAAGTCGTGTTATTTTATATATTCGTACGGAAAGACGGACCGCAAAATGTTCTATAACTGCTGTACAAAGCTTTACGAATGACGAATAGAACCTAGTTACAAATGCGAAGAATGTCGACAACAAAAGGATGGAGACCCGCTGAGCGACTCGTAGAAACAGTTGAATGCTATGCGACCACATCGTAGTCAACCGTAACCGGCAAGGTCCGCGACATAAGCAATTCACTTTTTAGGGTTCCGTACCCAAAGGGTATATAATGGGACCCTATTACTTTATTATTATACTTATACTTTACTATTAGACTCCGCTCTCTATCTATCTGTCCGTCTGTCACAAGGCTATATATCTCATGTATCTCATGTACCGTGATAGTTTGACATTTGGACTCTGTGTCGTAGTTGATAAGATATTAGCTTCGGCTTTGGGAGTCGTGGGTTAGATTCCTACACCGATCAACTATTTGTGTGACCCACAGATAGTTGTTTCGCATCTGGGCGTTTGTCCATGTGAAATTTATGTTTGTAAAAAAAGTCCTTACAACACAGGATAATGTTATTCTAAGTATGGGCAATGTTTTATACTAAAAAAAAATATCCTTTTATAGTAAATAAATTCACTCTGGCTACACAACTCTTATTTCGTTAGTAAAGAAATTATTGCATACAAATTTATAAATATAATCTAATATATATCTCGTGCAAATGTGCGGGAAGTCGATGGATGCAGGTGGCTCAGGATCGTACTTCGTGGCAGTCTATGGGGGAGGCCTATGTTCAGCAGTGGACTCAAACAGGTTGAAATGATGATGATGATGATGATATATCTCGTGCCACGGTGTTTGTAATTGAACTCCTCTGAAACGGCTCGACCGATTTCGTGAAATTTTGTGTGCATATCGGCCAGGGTGGAGAATCGGACAACATCTAATTTTCATCCCCCTAAATGTTAAGGGTGGTCCAGCCCTAAATTTTATTTTATTTTATTTTATTTTATTTTTGATTCAGCATACAAAAATACATACAACCCTAAATTTTCACCCCTGTACGCAGAGGTAGTCGCGGGCAGCAGTCATGTATAAAATCAATTTATTAACATCTCCCAAAGAAGGGTTACTGTTTATACGTTTTTATACTGTTTTAAGAAAACAGCTAAAGAACCATCAAAAATCTATCGAATGATTCGTTTCGAAAGACAAAAGTATGTACAAAAAATTTTCCTGTTTAAGTTTATAAAAACGTGTTATACGAAAAATTATAAACTACGACTTCGGTCTATATAATTTCCCTATCCATTTGTTGTATAATTATGTGACTAAATTTATAATTCGTTTACAAAAAATAAAATTATGTCTTATTTACTTTCTAATCGGCAAAATAAATCGTCATGAAAATTTATATTTAGGGCTCAATAATACAAAAATACTATTATTTGCTATTCAAATTTCTGTTTCTTGAAACAAATTTAAGTTATTTGGCATGTCAGGCATTCGACTTATTAAGCCGAAGGAATGATGGGTACTTGAATAATTCTAAAGCCACTCGTATCACCTGTAATACAAATGGGAGGTTGTTTACCCATGAATAAGTAGATGCGGCGCGTCGGGCAGCAATTGGGAATTGAATCGCACGTCTGCGGGAGTCTACATATGCAAGAACGTTTCGCGGTAGCAGACAGTAATGTCGGTCGTTTAATTATTCAGCGGACTCCCGTGGAGGGGCTTGGAAACAGCGGACTGGATCGTGATACATCGTGAAGCCGCTGGTGATATATCGAATGCGTTAAACAGTTTATGTATTTTTGAGTTCAATTAATTTTATGTCTTACATTTGATAATAAGATTATTTTAAATACATTCAATTATATTGAATGTATTTAAAATAATCTTATTTTAATTATAATTTTTGACTTGTATAAACAATATCTATATTGTTGAGTTAAAGTAATTTGTCTTGTCTTTAAATGTCAATTTTATTGTTACGATTTTTTTAGCTATTAACAAATTAGTAGCCACGATAATCTTTAGACTCTAAACTAATCATGATCACTATCAGTACATAGTATAAATTTATTATGCTAAGATCTTTTGGTGATGTACGAAGCTGGCGTGAGGCCTGCTTTTGAACGAGTATCGGGGCAACCCCCATGCCTCGGACATAATCTCGACCAGCGAAGGCTGGTCGGTGGTAAGGATGACCAACGGTCATCCTTAACTCTGACCGCGGTAGCGGCGGTGTACAGCGTTACACGCGGTGTGTAACGCGTGGACGACATCGTCTTCTCAACGGCGGAAGTGCGGTCGGGTCCGGCTCCCCAGTGGCCTCCGACCGCAGTAGCTCTCGTGGGAGCGGGCGCCCGTCAGGAGGACGGGCGTGGAGGGGTGCGATGTTCTGCAGGTGTGGATGTGGCCCGTTGTCGGCCCTGTCGTACATGCGACGGGCCAACCGGACCACAAACACTTCGATGGATTCCATCCTCAGGTCGCGAGCTATTACGTCGTTCCTGACGTAACGCCCGGCCCCCACGATCACTCGAAGGGCGAGGTTCTGCTGCGCCTGGAGCCTGCGCCTCTGCGAGGCGGAAACCAGACCATACCACGCCGGAGCGGCGTAGGTCAGGCGCGAACGGACGTACGTGTTGTAGACGCCGAGTTTGGTCTTGATGGGTAACTTGGATGCCAGGATAGGGTATAGCATGGCTCGAGCTGCCCTGGCTTGTCGGACGGCGTGTCCGACCTGGGGAGCCATGCACAGCGAGCGGTCTATCCGGCATCCAAGGTACCTTATGACGTTCTGGTTGGTAATCGCCTGAGCTCGCAGCTCAAGCGTGGGTTGGTTTTTAATGCGGTGGATATATATGGCGGACGTCTTGTCGACGTTGACAGACATCCGCCACTTAAGATCTTTTAAACTACGCAATGGATTTTGATGCGGTTTTCTTTAATAGATAGAGTGATTTCAAGATGAAGGTTTATATGTAATTCATGCATAGAGAATTACTAGAGAAATACTGATAATTTTAGATGCTTCTAATGCGATGTCAAAATCAAACATTCTGCATTGCACCCATGCGATATAACAATAAGAATAAATTCTAACTGAGTGTCCTATTACAAATCTAGGTTATATTCAAGTTCTCGTCTAGCTGGCTCAATTACATCGGTTCATAAATTTAAACGAGTCAAGCGAAAAACTTTGCACATAGTTTACCTAAAACTCAACTGTATAAACACACATAGTTTAGTGTATTTACAGTTTATAACGCGTGCTCTTAGGTACAACTATGGGAGTTCAGTTTAATCTTAGCACAAGCACAAGTTGCCTAACCATTCAATAAGTCCATCTCGTGAACGATCGAGTGTGCTCAAAACGAAGAGGCGCCAAGCTTTTTGTTGGGTCCCAATTAAACAAGTCCATAAAACGTTTCAGACGGCGCCCGGGGGGACTGAATCGTATGCAGTTATCACAATTTGCATTTTTAAGTCGCCAACTCGCGTCCGAGTGAAATGAATTCATTATGAATGCAGATACGTTTACATTTAAATAGATATCACCGTTCGCAGAGGTGGGACAGTTGTGATTCGACTGTTTTAAGCTTACAGCAGGCTTTCAATTCGCTTTTAAATCGCTCCGGACCACGAGTGTCTTTAAGGACATAGGTAGGTAATTAGAATCCTTGAATTTATTGTTCTAACGGCGTCCCAAGCAAATAAGAAAAGTTGCAGAAGTCCAATACCATTCTAAATCTCCGGTATGTCGTAAAATTCAGGGACTTGTTGTATTTACATCGTGTAACCTTTAGATGAAAGGAGCTGCTGATTCTTGGTCCAGCCGTCTAGTGAAATACCTACTACAGCCGGGAAGGGCCAAATGAAAGATGTTTACACATTAAATACAGAACACAAAGGAAATCATACCGCTGTCGTAACCACTGAAATTTCCTAATAATATCGTACATAAGTTATTAGGCCATTTCCCGGCGGCTTGTGGAAGGTCGACTCTTAGGGTAAAACCGCAAGTTTATATTGTTATATGTAAGCTGCCTCCAGACAATGGACATTAATTTAAGACGTTACGGCGAGATTAAAAGGATTGCATTAACATGAAATCACAGCACATCTACAACAGGCATCATAGAGAGAAAGTGAATTTAATAGTTACTTTTCTACTTTTTTATATTAAATATCTTGGTTATTTTACAGTTTATTTAAGAGACGTAATAAACTGTATTTGATTATATAAAATTGGAATCCGAATTTTCGGCATTAAATAAAATTGGATTTGGCACAAAATAGCAGTGCTTGTTCAATTCATCTCAATTTTGTAATCATCATCCTCGTCATCATTGCAGCCTGTTTGACTCCACTGCTGAACATAGGTCTCCTACAGACTGCCACGAAATACGATCTTCCATCGACTTCCCGCACATTTGCACAGGTCGTCACTCCATCTAGTAGGGGGTCGTGCTACACTGCGATTTTGTAATAAAGTTAAGTAAAAATCTATATCTTTACTAATATAAGCTGAAGAATTTGTTTGTATGTTGGTTTGAACACGCTAATCTATGGAACTACCAGTTGGATTTGAAAAATCTCTTTTTGTGTTTGATAGCCCAATTCTTGAGGAAGGTTATAGAGTATTAAACATCACGCTAAGATCTACGGGGGCGAAGCAGACAAGTTTCTCGCGGATTAAATCGCTCGATACAGCTAGTTAAGTATGAGTGTAGTAGTTTAGCCTAGTAATTTAGTGAAATCAATCATGCGAACAGTGCTTAATGAAACCAGTTTGATGTTTTTTTTTTCGAAAATCTATGTAGATTGGATACAAATAATTAATTATTTTAAAGATTGTCGGTAGATATAAGACATTTGAACGGTTTACGCCTCAGTCTAATCCCGTGACCTGAATCTGTAAGTTAGTGGAAACTAGTGGAAACAGTGGGAATTTCAATTAAAAACGATTATACGTTGTAATATTTTACAGAGTTCATTCCACATCAATTAATTTTGTATAGCAGTAATTTAGCAATGTTAAACTTTTGATAATTTAACATTATGTTGACATTCTTTAGAACAAATTGGATAATTTTACAAGAATTTTAACTCCGATTATTTTTATCATCATATTTATAATGTACTAGCTTTTCGCCCGCGGCTTCGCTCGCGTTGAAGCCCTTAAATAAATATCTTTCAACCTACGAGCTTTTTTCTAATTAAAAAACAGCCTATGTCCTTTCTCAAGACTATCTGTGTACCAAATTTCATTTAAATCGGTTCAGTAGCTTTTGTGTGAAAGCGAGACAGACAGACAGACAGACAGAGTTACTTTCGCATTTATCATATTATTATGGATGGATAAAAACTTATACAGCGTGTCGTTACCATCGCGACAATAAATGAACACACGTCTAACGCTACTTGCCAATAATCATAAAAAAATATTAACGTTAAAAAAATCCATAATTAAAAAAAATATTTTTCAAACAAACTAATTATGTAAAAAACAAACAAAATTTGTAAAACCTATACAACTCCAACTGACTGATTCATACATTCAGAGACTTTTTCATTCGTTGCCATAGCGTCGCATTACAAGTCTCTTCTAACAGTATGTTTTGTCTCTTTTAAATTCATTCAACCCATTCATATGCTTTGACCCTTACAAATGAACTTTACATTACAGTTTTATACGTAAGGGTGTTCAAAAAATGTTTGTTTTGTAAAATTTAATAACTCTGTTATTTACAGAAAATTTTATAACTCTGTAAATATTGATGTTTAAAGAACGTAAATGTTTAATACAATTTAAAAAAGTTATCATCTATATCTGTGTTCATTTATTGTCGTGATTGTAAAGACACGCTGTATAACGCGTACTTAAAACATGGAACAAATATGATCAATATTTAAATGTTCGTGTAGGTATTACGCTAATCCTTTGTTGTATTAGGTTGGTGCAAAACAGTTCGTGTTTTGGAGTAGGTTTGTAGCCGTTGCAACGTTGCCGATGCTGACGGATGTTATTAAACCGAGGAAGTGCACGAGATAGAGCTGAATTCCACGCGAGAGAATTTCGCATTAGCTGAAGTGAGAATTGGTTTCCGAGGCCATGAAAAACGCGAGAGAGAGTTTAAATTAGTCATGGGGTGACTCTGACGGTCTTATATTGAACTTCTCCAACTCAAAACAACATTGAGAATTAGAAACATATTTTTTAACTAACGTCCGTCGTTCTCGTTAACAAAACTACTCCTAAATGATACAATCATTTTAAATACGCCTTTTCCCTGGCTCAACGGAATTAAGTTGTCGAAAGGACTGGCGCCCCGAACACAAACTTCTCGTGTCTGCCGTCAAAACAATGCTCTAGTACGGTTGATCCAGAGTGGCCGTCCACGTTTCACGAACGAGCTTTGTATTAGCCACTTCTATAGCCCGAAATTTATTAAAAAAGTTCGAAGACGTTCAAATAAAACTATTTTACGGATTCAAATGAACACAATTACTTAACGGCGTAAATACAAGAAATCTTCAAATTAGAAACAGCTTTTACAGCAATTATCTTTTGCTTGATAATTTCTTGTATTAACGCGATTACACATTATAAATGAAACTAATTTTTAAGGATTTATTGCGTTTGTTTTTAAAACTGCCTTGAATTAATTTCTAGGAATAAAGTAAAGTGATAGCCTATAAATGCCCTATTGCTGGGCAAAGGCATATTTTTTTCTATTCAAAAGGCAGAGGATTTTAAAGTACGCGCGAACCGATTGTCGCATTTCACTTATTCGACTAGACTTCGAAATATTATTTTTTTATTATTATTTCGAAAATATTCAGGTGTTCTCACGATGTTTTCCGTCACGTGATGAGCCAGTACTTAGAATTGCAATTAACAATTTCATTCGTTGCGACACCGGGTTTTGAACTCGAGTTACTCAAGTATTTCCTAAAAAGCCGGCAAAGCATTTGTAAGCCGTCTGGTGTTGCCTGGACAAAGTCACATTTTCGTTAACGATAACGAAGTTAGATAAATCCGAAATGTATGGAAGTGACATAAGCTCTCGAAATGTTCCGTTTTCGATCGCTAAGTGGCAGACAATGTCAAATCGCGTAACGAAACGATGACGTAAACGAATGACTGGTTCAATATTCCCATACGAACAATTTAGCGAATGAACGTTTCGACTTGTCGTTCGGTCCGCAGACGTAACTTTGTCTACCAATTAGCGATCGATATCGACTAAGCGTTAATAATTGTCGATTGAATCGACACGGAGCGATTGCCACCTGGCTTTCGGGTTGTTTACAGGTAATTCATGGGTCTCTTTTGGTGATCACTTACCATCAGGTTGCGTTTTCTACGGGCAGCATGCTGTGTTGGCCGTCGTTATATTTTTTTGTTTAAAATCCATAAAAATTTTAATAAAATTTAATTACAAAAGCACCCCAGTAATTTACAAAACGTCCATTGTATATTTTTTCTTCCTAAAGTTGGAGAAATGAAATTGTTAATTTTAAGTGCTGAATTTTCACGTGATCAGTGGTAAAGGAAAACATCGTAAGGAAACCTGCATATTTTCGAAATAATAATTAAAAAAAATATTTCGAAGATATGCGAAGTCCGCCGATGCGCAGTGGGGCCGCGTGGTGGACCATGCCCTGATACCCTCTGTATAGAGGAGGACTTTGCCCAGCAGTGGGACATTTACAGCCTGTTACTTTACTTTTTTATTTTTATTTATGGTGATAATGTAACAATATATTTTATTGATGTGTTAGATCGATACGAACATTATTTATTTGGTTCCTAAATATTGGTATTTGACATTAGCTTCATAATAACTTACATCAAAATTCTATCTCTAGAAACCAAATCTATAGATAGATAGAATATTCCGCCTGATATATAATAAATCGATAGCACACGCGTCCACCCCTCCTTAAGGTTAGCGTAAGAAAAATGCACCATTCGCAAAGACAGGAAGGCTTGTAGGAATGGTAATGAAACATTGAATAATTCAGGCAAGCGCGGCAAACGAATGAACAACACATTTATGATACGTCGCTGAAAACAAAGTCGGAGCAAAATACGGCCAAATGCGAGTCGGACTCACACACTAAGGGTTACGTACCATTGTTCTATAAAAAGAACAAAAAACATGTCTGTTGTACGGGAGCCTTACTTAAATAATTTTTAATTCTGTTTTTTTGGTATTTGTTGTTATAGCGGCTACAAAAATACATCGTATATGAATATTTTAACTATCACGGTTCATGAAATACAGTCTAGTGATAGTCGGACAGACAGACAGATAGACAGACAGCGGAGTCTTGGTAATAGGGTCCCGTTTGGTACGGAAACCTAAATAAAATCGTAAGACGAAAGGAAGGCGATATAGATTACAAGCATTATTTATTCCTCAAAAGAATTTATTATATATTACCTACACATTCTGAATTTAAAACTCAGAAATCTCTATATAATTCTTTAAATATAATGAAAATATGAATATGGTGATAAAGTTAAATACACTTCATTAGATACATGACATCAATAAACATTTGTATTAAATCACAGCAAATATACTTATATTGTATAAGGCTTTTCGAGGCAATTGTTAAATTCACTACGCTTGCATACGAATTGAAATTTATGTCTTAGTCCCTGATGGCAGTATTGTTTCAGTTCTAGAAGTTTGTTTTTGGGGCACATATCATTCTGAAAAGGAATGAAAATTCGATGGGAAGTAGTAAAACTAAAGAATAACAATATGTCCTATATAGAACATGATTTTGAACTCATTATACACATCGAAATAGTGAATAATGTTGTGAACATTAATCATGTGTTTCAAGAAACAGGAAGGCGTTTGAAGCTGGACCGTGAAGTTGGCTAAGGTATTTATATCTCAGTAAAGTCACCTCATATTCTAAATGTCGATATATAATGATTAGAGTTCAGGCTACGTTTGGTACTCATAAATTTTTTTAACATTGCCATTATTTTATGATAACATTATCCTGTGTTGTAAGGACGTTTTACAAACATAAACTTCACGTGGACAAACACATAAAAGTTGCAAACAACAAATAGTTGTCCCGTGTGGGAACCCACGACCGCGGACGCCGGAGCCAATGCTTTGGCAACTGCGCCACGGAGTCATCATCATCATCAGTAAATTTAGTACGTCACTTTCTTAGACTCCTTCTTAAATCTGCGTTATTAGAAGCGATAGAAACTTCCAGAGGATCAAACAAAAATACCGCAGTGCAGTGCGGGGGTGAAGTTGAATCTCTTTCGATTGGATCACGTCCACTAGCGACCTTGTATCACTGACATTCGGACAGCGTTGCTTCGTAATTCACCGAGGCGGATTGATTTGACAAAAATACCTCACACACATGTTCCCTCCCCCACTGTCATTTTATTGACACAAGGGCGAAAGAGATGGGAGTATTTCCTCTGAGAACAAAAATTGCGATGCTACTCCAGGTGGCTCGCTAATAGATACCGATACAATGAAGGACGAGCGGGCGATTTCAATCGATTGCTACCTATTGTTACAGAACAAGACGTATTGTCAACCGACTTCAAAAAAAGGGCGGAGGCTCTCAATTCGATTGTATTTCTTTTAATGTGAAAAGGTGGTTTACAAGCAGACGGTTCCCTTTATCTTAAGCGATAACCGCCGCCCATCGACATTACAGATGTTTCGTTGTTTGACCTTTTAATAAAGTGGGCCCCAGCTACCCAACACACCAGACGAAACGCAGAAGTCTAAGTCGCTTCCACTTTACGCCGGTCTTCTGTGAAGTCTGGGTCCTTAACCGGACGGACCTGCCCATTTTTGCAACAGCGAAGACTGCTGCGTGACCCTACTACAGTTTGTTATCTGACACTCCGTCATTTATGAACTGAGTAAAATTTTTTTTTTTGCATTTTTTTCGATCGGTTTAGGTCCCATGTGATTGCATATTGATTTCATTGGTATTGAACCTTGGACTCCGAGATATATCTGAGACACACGGACGTTAGAAGTAGGTTTTGGTCTTTGTTCATAAAAATGTACTTGTTCTGCTTAAATATTTGTTTTTTTTTTGCAAATCGCAGACAGGATAGATCCTTAATGGAGATCTACTATTATTTGATGAATTATTCAATCTATGCAAGATTTATGAAACGGAAAATTGATTTTTGTATTAATTTAATATTAAATTTATCGCTCGCCGCCTTTGTAGGTCTGCGGTTGTTCGAAGTTTTTCGAATAAGATTTATTACCCGACGACGACCTTTATTTTTCTTCTGCGAAATCCGCACGGATTATCCGGCAAGTTATAACAACGAAACTTTATCGGTAGCTTTGGAACACTAATTTCGGTTGCGTGGACTGTTCTCGAACATTTAATTATGTTTACATCATTTCTTCGCTACTGTTGTCCGTAGGGACGTTCCGCTGTGTTGAAAATGAAGACTATAATTCTTACCAGCACGTGACGCTTGCTCTTTTGCCTCCAAAGAGCTCTGTCTCATATGGTCCCCGACTTTATATCATCAGGGTTTGAACCCAGTCTAATCCGCGATATTGGTTTTTGCATAAAAAAACGAAACATTATAGGATACAAAACCCTGAAATTGTTATAGCCCATAGATTAACATTTTGGGCCATCACTGACTAATTATATACAAGGTCCTTGAAACTGCAATTCTATCATCCCGTCCACTCGCAAGGTATTCAATGAATACATAATATAAAAATCCGGAACAATAAAAATAAATGAAATAAAGAAATGGAATAAAAAAAAAGAAATGGAACCTCCATTGAAATGACCAGATGAACAATAAATTGAATGAGATTCTCTGATTACATTTCAGATTTCAGTTAATGCGACAATCGCGTGTGACGACCGAGAAGGTGTTTTGCGTCAAGCGATTTTTATTTAAGTTGTTCCTATTAAAAATTTTATGAAAGTAAGCATGGATATTGGTAGCGAAAATTGTCTATGGATATCTTGTACCAGCGATGTAAGTTTTGTTTAACAATCTTTGCCAAGCGAGCAGACGGTTCACCTGATGGTAAGTGAATACCGCCGCCCATGGACATCTGCTACACCCGAGGGTTACAGAAGCGTTGACAACCTTTTGAAAATAAATCTTCACTAAAATAACTTTTTTTTTCAAAATGTTTAGGTGATATTCCGAAAAAATGTTTCAAAATCTACAAAACATCATTCTATTTTATTGTTGAAGCATAATATCTATCTGTTAAGTGATTAAAGCAAGGCAGGGCGTAGATCAATAGTGAATTTTTGTGGCTCAATACAAGAGTCTGGAAAGCTTATTAGCCTCAGAGCTGACACAAAGGGACTTGATTGTAAACTAAATGGATTCCCTCTCATAAAGCTTAACGAAGCGTACTCTAGATAAGCAATCCCAATACAGGGATAAGTAATTTGTTTTTATCAGTGGCGATTGGGAGAATCAATCAAGATGTTTCAACGGATGATATTTTTTTATTAAACTATTATCCAAGTACTTCCCCACGTTTCAGTATAATTGATTTCATTTCAGATGGCAAATATAATGAAGCTGGAAGCGAAATTCATATTTTCTTTGGACGTATATGAATACAGAAGTTGAAAAATGTTTGATTGCGAAAAACCTTTTGATGGATCCGACAGAATATGTCAGAATTCTGAACTAGCGAGTGTCCGGCTCGGAATGCGCCCTCGATGTTTTGTCGTATGAAAACCGGGGACGGAATCGGCTTTCGCGGTCGTAAAACTCATTTGATGGAAGTCATATCCAATCTGTCTATGAAGAACAGCATGAACAGCACAAACTGAACTTCAGTTCATTTGAAAAACTTTACAGCGATTCGTACCGGGTCGTAATTATACCGTGTTTTTGTGGTTGTCTCTTTTTTGCTCTTCTAAATCCTGTGTTCCAGTCCTTGCTGATTCACTTCGGCGGCTGTTCATAATCCTGTATTCCTTATTAAGGCGGCTTATGAGTTATATCTGCGTTCTATTTTAGAACTGTCGACGGTATAATTCTTTAAGAATGTAAAATTTTGACGTTCATAAATTGAACAATAAACAATCGAATTTGGCGACAGCCATTTAATTTTGATAACTGTGGTAGTTTTGACGAAACCCATCACTTGGAAGAAGCGCGCAGAAATGTTCTATCATGAACTCATTGCAGATGGTTATTATTTTGTGTAACTATAATTCCTGCGTCCGCTAAAGAATCATAGACACATGATTTGATGGTACCATTCGATATTCGCTCTGAAGTTTTTTTTTGGACTAAAGTGTCAGTAGTGACAAAAGTGTAGTAGTGAAGTGGCAGTATTTTTATAAATTGTCACAAAATTTTCACCGTGCGCTACTTGGATTCGAACATCGTGAGCAAACCTACATATTTTCGAAATGATAACAAAAAATATTTGGAAGATATGTGACGTACACCAACCCCGCATTGGGGCAGCGTCGTGCACTATAGTCTGATACCCTCTGTACAGAAGAGGCCTTTGCCTAGCAATGGGACATTTATAGGCTGTTTACGTTTATTAATATAAGATGTTAAGTTTTAATCTAATATGTTTATCTGTGGTAAGGCCACGCAACCCTATTGCATGAATGGGCAGGTCCATCCGAGTGAGTACCACGACCTCACAGAGGATCGGCGTAAAGTAGAAGTGTTACACTTCTGCGTTTCGTCTGGTGAGTGAGGTAGCCGGGGCCCACTTTATTTAAATGTGGCAAGGCATTTGCAATTCTACGGGTGGTACAACTGTCTGTGGAAGGCGGTTATCACTTAACATCAGGTGAACCGCCAACTCGTTAGCTTTCTTTCTCACGTAAAAAAATATAAAAAAAAAGATTTTATTTTTGACATTTCTGTTATTTAAAACATTACTTCATGTCGTAACTTTCTTACTTATCTTCTGCCTATTAACGTTCTGCCATAACAAGTGATAATATAATAAATGGAGTAATAATATTATAAACATTTCAAATTTTAATGCGAGGATCGCGTGTGACCATGAATGAGTCGAGCGATTGTTTATTTAATTACTTATTATTCAAAAATTCCATGAAAATACGCACGGATATTTAAAACGTTATTTCAATTTAAATAAATACTGAAGGAAATATTTTCAAACAACGCTTTTTAGTACTAGGTACTAAGGAAAATTTATACTAAGAGTACTAGGTAACTGATTAACATAACATTGTTTTGTTAGTAAACTATTATGTATATATGAACATCTAGACACTAGATAAATACTATGTTTATCACACAATATTTTCCAGTAGTGGGGTTCGAACCTACACCCTCTGGCGAAGTATAACAACTACTTTCGCGTTTCGTCTGGTGAGTGAGGTAGCCGGAGCCCAATTTTCAAAAGGTTGTCAGCGCATCTGTAACCCCCGGGTGTGGCAGATGTCCATGGGCGGCGGTATTCACTTACCATCAGGTGAACCGTCTGCTCGTTTGGGCACTTTTCACATTAAAAAAAAAAAAAAAATAGTTTCCCAAGTGGACTATAATGTCAAAATAAATTCCAACCGTAAAACAAACGTAACCTCTTTCAAATTCCTTACATAGAGTCACTTACACTGTCGTCTCCATTATAAAATGTTGTGATAGACAGGGGCATTAGCTCTCCAAGTCGGACTGCAACTGAGAAAATGTACAGCAGGAACACCCAGACTAACACGTATCGATTTTTCCGTGTCATATCGAGGAACAATTAAAAAAAAGGAAAACAACCGATTTTAAAAATGGGAGAGGTTCTCAATTCGACTGTATTTTTTTTTATGTTTGTTACCTCAGAATTTTCGAGTGAGTGAACCGAATTCGATAATTCATTTTATATTTGAATGCTGGTGTTTCCCATGAGGTCCCGTATTAATTTAATTCATATTGGTTCTTGGGTTCCGGAGATACATAGGTAACTCCTGAAAATCAATTATAAAATGAATACAGTGCGAGATATTTGAAATCGGTTTTGTTTTGCTACAATAAAAAATTGACTTGTGTTCGATATTTACATATAACTACATTTAATAACTAACATAATATAAAAATTTTATATATTTATTGTAGCTTTCTCTTTATCCGATGATATTTAAACTTTCGTTTCAAACCACGACCGATGAAATTACGGTAAATTTTACAACAAGATAGAGGTGGTAATAAATCGTTTACTAATAATACAAAAAAAAATTGGAATTACATTACCTAAGCACTATCATCGCCATCATCATATCAGCCGTAGGACGTCCACTGCTGAACATAGGCCTTCCACATTGACTAACTATTATAGTAATGGGAAATGTGGAGATTTGGACATTAGGAATCTCAAATAGGAAAGTATCGAGAAAGCGCGCTATATTAAAGTAACAGCCTATACATGTCCCACTGCTGGGCAAAGGCCTCCTCTATACAGAGGGTATCAGGGCATAGTCCACCACGCGGCCCCACTGCGCATCGGCGGACTTCGCATATCTTCGAAATATTTTTTTTTGTTATTATTTCGAAAATATGCAGGTTTCCTCACGATGTTTTCCTTCACCGCGGAGCACGTGATAAGTCAGCACCTAAAGTTAAAAAACTTCATTGGTGCCGGCACCGGGGATCGAACTCTCGTTGCTCGAGTATATTGAATTAAAGGCGAGCGCCCGGACACTGAGCTATCACGGCTCTATATTATTCTGCCAAATACTGCGAGAGCAGAATACTATTTTATCATCATAATAATTTTTGCCTGTTTGAGTGAAATGTTGAACATTGGCCTCCCCCTCAGACTGTCACGAAGCACGATCCTGAGCCGGCTGCATCCATCGGCATATACTATTTATGTCCCGTGTATTTATATTTACTGTAATCTTTGACATACTTCAATCAAAACTTTACAAAGTTATTGAAGTGTTATTGAAGACATTGAAAAGGTGAATTTGTAAATTCATTTGCGAGCACGGACTCCGCGTCGCGCGTTGCCTCCATTTGCCCTTTCATCCACACGGGTATTCAGCACCAGCGCCGTGTTCATAGCATTCGAATCAAATATGTTTTCAAACCGCACACGTAATTTTCAGTCGAATAGTAAAAAGAAAAGGGTGAAAAAAAAGTTGAAAAATGTTACAGCATTGATCTTTTTTATTTGATTAAATATTTTCGTGGCTTAAAGAAGAGGATTAACGACTTAGATGTATTAAGATTTTTTTTAGTCAGTAGAAAAAGCAGTTGCGGCTCAAATGCTGGAGAGATGCGTCACCTCTCTATCTAATGTCGTAGGTTCGGTGCCAGATGTCCACTAATGAGTTTTCTTTGTTTGAAGTACTCACCTGCAAAATACGTACTTACGTCTAGGCTTGTGAAACTTAGTATACGAGGAGAATACACTGAATACACAATATAAAAGAAACAATAAAAAAAAATTTCGTTACTTTCCTTACCGTTGTAAAATAGAGAAATATCAACATAATCACAGTTGATTACGCCATCACATTACTGGTGCCGCGTAGATAAATTGGAAATAACGTAATGCCATTATTCAATCCACATTGAGGTATCCCACTTCGTAAGGAGTGGCGAATAAATGATGCTCTCGAAAAGCGATCGCGGAGAGAAGCAATCCGCCGGATAGAAGCAGACGCGTCACCAAAACGGCTTGTTGACCTTAATTTGATAGATTGTCGGCTCCCTCTTGGACCCGTTTGATTCGTGATTGCGAGAACTGAGGCAATAAGCAACTGTCTACAAAACGGTCTCTTGGATATTTTCTATAGATACAAACATTTTGGACCAAGCGATGCATTAAAAATTAAGAAACAATTACACAAATAAAGTGCACTTTCCGTTAAGTTAGATAAAATGTAAAAATTATTTTTTTTTATTTTAAACGAAATTACCCATTGTTTATTCATTTATTTTAGAAATTTTGTCGGGTTTTAAATTTTGATCAAATAAAAAAATTGTCTACAGCATGCGTGGCTACGGATTAGGCGGGATTTTACAAATATGTCTGGAGTATTTAACTTAGTACAAAACATAGTTTGGTAAAATTTTTACATCGAAAAAAATCTTGTTTTCGAAATTACGAAATATTACAATAATTTTAATGAGTAAAATTTTATTTAGTGACGAAATTACGTCTTTTCTTTTGTAGTTTCCAAAACATGGAAAATATAAAAAAAATAACACTCTTACAAAATTGTATCATTCGAGAAATCGCATACAAGCCAATTTCGTAACAAAATGATAGATGTGCGAACGATGCAAATTATCGCATAGGAGATGGAGGAGCGGAATCGAATTAGCTGACGGGCGATGTTCGATCGGGGGCGCATCCGCTGCGCATTCGTCGAAGCGTCAAACGAGCTTCGTAAATTATTTGCGGGCACACAACGACGACAAATATTACACACATTTAAATATAAATTAAAGTGACAAGCCTATACAAGTCCCACTGCTGGGCAAAAGCATTCTCTGTACAGATGGTATTAGGGCATAGCTCAGATTTGACATGTCTTCTAAACATAGATTTAATTGTTATTATTTCGAAATTATTCAGGTTTCCTCACGACTTTTGCCTTCAACGCTGAGTAACAGCACGTGAAAATTCAGCACTTAAAATTGGCAATTTCATTGGTGCTGGCACCTACATTTGATCTCAGGTTGCTCCAGTGTATATAAACTATCACGGCTCTGTTAAGATATAATTTAGAACTAAAAGAGTTGAAACTAGCAGAAAGTACATCGTGTAGTTACCTCCATGAACGCTATAATTCGCGAACTAGTCTTCGCTGCGAGGAGAATGGAGATAGCTAACGAGTTTACTTTACATCGAGCTTATCAAAACAAAAACTATCTCACAAACTCCAACAAAATGTCACGTATTAAACGAAAGTTATTATTTAGTCATTTTATCACTTGCAAGAAGATTTTATTAAGACTATAAACAAATCTCATATCATTACTTTAATTGCGCTGTATTTTAATTAAATTTGAAGTTGTGAGAATATTTAAATCTTATTTCACAATTTGAACGAATGCTATCAGATGCTAGCCTCTTATCTAAGAAGGGAGGTTCATAATTCGACACCTGTCTACTATCTTATCCTTTAAACGAGCAATTCTTGTATATATATATATAATCGGAATCTCGGAAACGGCTCCAGCGATTTTCATGAAATTTAGTATGTGCATAGATTCGGGGGCGAAAAATCGATCTAGCTAGGTTTCATTTTTATAAAATGTCCTTTTATCCCTGTTTTCAGGGAATGAAAAATATAATTCGAATATGACGGTAAATTTCGCCGCAAGAGAAAATGTCAAAATAGCTCGGTCGGTAATCGGGTGGCCCCAAAACAGGCGGCCGTGGTTCGCGTCACAATCATTTTCACATTTATTTTTTTACTTTTTTTTCGATTCCAGATCATTGCTTTCTTTATTTTTAATTTTTTGTCGATTTGTTATTTTGTTATTTTTTTTCCCTTTTTTTTTTAAAGTTCTTTCTTTTGTGAAAAACATCAGTTCATATTTTCTTATTATTACGTCGGTAAGATCGAAAAATATTATGCATATTTCATTACTCAGTACTTTGTATCTAAATGTAATTTCCAAAATATACGATTTACCAAAAAAAAAAAAACAAACCGAGCAAAGCTCGGTCCTCCGGGTACTTAATAATTATCTAATAATAAGTAGTAAACTGACATTGTGTTTCATTAAAACGTAAAGCAGATATCATTTCCGATATTATTATTATTAAAATATGTAGAAAATTAAAATATGTAGAAAAAGTGCGAAAAGATTGTCGCCGTTGTGGGAATCGAACCCACGTCTTCGGCATTCGCGGCCTGACGCTCTAGCCACTGAACTAAACGGCTGATTGCCACACCGACGAAAATCTTAACGCATTCTTCTACATTGTTTTCTTTAGTATTTGAAGCAATGCTTGGCGCATTATTATTATTTTATAAGCAGAACTGTATTATAAAGAAAGAGTAAACATCCAATATACTAATAACAACCAACAACTAACTACCGTAGTTCATTAGTCCAGCAACGATTCCAACGATACACTGGAACCTAATGGATTGCGTTAGCCATCCTAACTTCATCTTCACACGATAAAGTAACCAGTAAAACGAATATCATTATATAAAACATGTAACTACTGCAAGTCACTTTGATTTGAAAACATTGCCAAACTTATTAGGAATTGTGGTAGGCTCACGCAGTAGTCTCACGCTCTAGTCAGTCTTTCGCACGAATGGGCAGGTTCCTCCGGGTAAGGTACCACGACCTCACAGAAGACAGGCTTGAATTGGAAGTGTTATACTTCTGCGTTTGGTGTGTGAGGTAAGCGGGACCCACTTTAATTATCATTTGTAATCGTACAATGTAAATGTCCATGGGCAGCGGTTATCATTTAACATCAGGTGAACCGCCCCCCGCTTGCACATACATTAAAAAATACCTTACGAAACAACTACTCTACAACTGTTTAACGTTATATCAAAGATATAATATAAAAATACATAAATAAATGGCGGTTTAATTGTATATTGTCCGCTTTTCTATTAATCATACAAAGCTAACCAAAAACATAATGCTGTAGTTGTTAATATTGTTAGCAAAATATTCTGCTTAGCAAAGCGCTATTTGACCTTATTATTGGCATTTTTATAGGAGCTCGTTAGTCTAAGAGAGTTCATACTTTTAACGAGCAAGAAGTCAAAGTCGATAGATCGCCGACGCCAATTTCTCCCTCGATTGGTTCCGCGGGGATTATTCCGTATTAACTATAACTATGCCTTTTTCGGAGCAAAGCCATTTTCAGTCTGTACTCAACTTTCCTGAGGGACAGTAATAATATTTCCAGTTTAGGAGAGCGACTATAGACGTAGACCGAATAGTTTTGTTTTATTCCCATCATTCAAGATGGATTGCTATATTTCCGATGATTAGTGGCCTCAAAAAGGATGAAACACATTTTGAAACTAAGTTTTTGCAATCTTGTAAATCACAATAGGCTTACAATAAGATAAATTACAAACTGTGATTATTATTCATTCATATTAGTTTTAAACGTTCAGTTAAAGTTAGACGTGTTAATGACAGTCGATGTAATTAACTTGACAACATCCCGATGCCGGCACCAATGAAATTGTTAATTTTAAATGCTGACCGTTCGGTGCTCAGCGGTGAAGGAAAAATCGTGAAGAAACCCGCATATTTTAAAAGCTTAATCATAACTATTCAACGAGGAAATGCAGCTTTCTTGGCACCATGCTGCGTGGGCTAGGTTTATTAGACAATATTATGTGATTTATTTAGTTTTTATATCGTAAAATTAATAAAATTAATTAAATGAATAAATAATTAAATTTGCCTGTGCAGCTAAAAGTTATGACGCAAATTAAATATTTATTTAAGGTCTGAGTGATTCAAGTTGAAAAAAATAAATTTTAAATTAACCATTACTTTTTATTACAAAAATTTTAGTTTCCTGTTACAGGGATATCTGTCAGCTGGCCGTTAGTATATGGTTGGCTCGGTTTCAAAGGTGCGGCGAATATAAGAAATCGAAAATGTATACAACATTTTTGATGCATATTGAAATCTATTGTATTATAGCACGGCAGCATATGCAGGAAGGCGGTAAGACTTGTTATTCATTGCGGCGGAGTGGAAATCTCCCCCGGGCTTTAAGTAGACAACGGGCCATAAGTTTGGTTAATTTAAGACCATTGCGAATGGACCGTTATGTTTTCAGCGTATGGCGAATGCTCAATGCACGGGTTTTATCACGACAATAGTCCACTTTGAATTTGAATACAAATGACTTATGTATGTAACGATTGCGTATTCGTCGTTACTATAGGTGTTCATTGTTCATTGAAATAATTTATATCAAGAGTTCATTAAAATTGTAATACGTACTATAAACCAAAATATTCGAGTAATGTGTATTACCTGAAGTTCAATGTGCAAGATTTTACATAGCCATCAATAATTTAGAAACGTGCAAAACCCTAAAACATCACAGATTATATAAGCATATTCGATTTACTTAACAGTGTAAACCTGTTCCAATATGTACATACGTAAATCGCATTATAAAAATGCGCCTAATTCGCTGTTAGCCAAACATCACACTTATTGCGCAGGAATAAGGCATACGATACATATGCGATTGTTGTGAATATTATCGGACTTTATCGAGTGTCACATTCCGTCCACGCACTAGATGTTACGTTCTCGTCAAACTGGGTCAGCGGTGCGAATAAGCAAATTTAGCGCGTAGAGTGTAGTTGCGTCAACTAGAGCTGCGCTGGGCCATAGCTCGAATTCTTAGCGTTATCATTGGTCTTCATCTGATGTCTCGGCATTCAGTACAGAGAGTATACTGGCTTCACAGTTTCCCGCTGAGTTTTCGCGGTCTTGATCATGATTGGACGCACTGTACCAAACATTGATTTTATCCTGAGTAAACGAACCAACTTATAACGGCACATTACTAAGCGAAAATGATGATAAAAAGGATAGCATTGTTCAAATAGATACCGAAGTGATGGCGGGAAATCTTATACATTTTTTATGTGAAAATTTGTCAAGGGAGCATGTGCTGGGCTGATGTTTACTGATTACCGCCGCTCATTGACAATTGCAGCACCTGACGGGTTGTAGATGCGTAGATAACCCTAAAAAGGTGGGTCCCGATTACCTCACTTACCAGAGGAAACTTGAAAGTATAATACTTACACTTATCACAGAAGACCGTGAAGGCGTACTTCTTCCCCGGATGAGACGGCCCATTACACAGTTAATTAACATTTCATATATTTATGACAATGATACAAAACTACGGGTATTATAATTTGTTAAGATCGACAAAACTATACTTTCCATGGCAGCAGATGGAATAAGACTATTTTAAAATAAATTATTTTGTGAATTTTGTAGCGTTCAATGTGTTATTAAATCCCGCACGTCTTGAACACTACAATATTCGGCCGGACAAAAATTACTGTAATTGCGTGAACCAAAGAAATCATTACTTTAATTTGTTCATTTAAATTCATCGACTTTAATACATGTGGTTTAATATTTTATGTGCTTATCTTACAACCACATCACACATACAGTTTATAATAATAAAACAATGCATTTGAAAACAGTTTAGGTATTTCGACAAAGATAATTCGAGATAAAAAGAAAGTTTGGAAACGCGTACTTCTACTTCTTAACGTATTAGAGGGGTTAAGATATGCATCTCCGTAGTCCGCAATGTTCTTGAAAGGAAAATACATTATGCATTTTCCAACTGGAGCATATCCAGCTACCTCGGCCTTGCACCAATAACAGTAGCCTAAATACAGTGCTTTTTAAGGGCTACTTTTTTGGCAAACCTAAAGCTGATGCGCTTTTCTATTTGCTCCAGTTTGAATAATGCTATGTCAAAACAGAAATAATCTCTTTTCTATCGCCAATATTGTAAATATATAGAAAAGAGATAATAACACCTAATATTGCTACAAATGAAAAAAAAAATTAAAGTCGATAAGATATCTATTTTCGAATGAAACAAGCCCTAATATCTGAAGCAGTAATGACTTTAAAAATGTGTTTATATTCTACCTCGGACTGCAAACAATCTATAATAGCACCGTGTGAAACATAATAGTTTGAAAATGACATAAAATGTGTTTATATTCTACCTCGGACTGCAAACAATCTATAATAGCACCGTGTGACCATAAAGTTTAAATACATACATATATATAATATATATATATATATATGTTTATATATATATATATGTTTACTATTTAAGTTTAGTCTATGTGTAAATGATTTGTATGTGTTTAGTTGATGCGCCTTCAAATAATTAAATAAGGTATTGAACTCATTATAGGGGATAATTTATGAATAGCTGTAACGGAAACATGTATCAATAGAACGTACAGTCATCCTTTACGCCGTCTCGCATTCGTTACCGAGCTTCTGAGGAACGTTCGTCAATTATTTATAAGGGCTCACAACTTAAGAGGCGGTCTAATTGCGTGCCACGATATCGTTATTATTAATCGAACATCGGCGCTTAAGCCGGCATTACACTGTATTCATCCGCTGTCAAACTCTTTCTATCTAATGTTTAATGTTCCATTATGCGGTAGATGACTCCTTGGCACAGTTGCCAAGGTATTAAGGCTTTGGCGTCGGGTCGTGGGTTCGATTCCCGCATAACACAACGGTTTGTATGACCCACAGATAATTGTATGGAATGTGGGTGTTTGTCCATGTGAAATGTATGTGCAACGCTCTTACAAAAAGCATAATGTTAATCTACAGTTAGGGGGCAATCGTTACGAAGGGAAAACTACAAAAGATAATATTGATTTCTTCTTTTTACGAGAATTTTACACAGTCTGAACGTCGGGAATTTAAAAATCTAATTAAACGCGATAAAATCCGAAAATTAGTTTCATCAAACAATTTAAAATAGATCTTTCTAGGTCGCAGTGGGCGCTGGGACTTATTACCCAACCCCTTCCGCACAAAATACAAACGTGGTCAGCTTTTCTGAATATTATTGCTTCACTTCGCTCTATCCGTATGGTGTACATTTAGCACTACATCTGTTAATTTAGTTGATTCTTCGTGATCTACGAAGAGAAATTGAAAGGTGCTCAGCACCCACCAAACCTAGGAAACCACATGACTGACTTTCACAAATGCTATCATAGCCCGTACACCCACGTGACGCCGCTGATGAAAACCGGGTCAACAAAATCCTTCTACATGTGCACGTAACGCATTCTGACTATTCATTCATCGTGACGTTAATTCGATTAGAAAAATTTGGTTACATGGCTTGACTTTCAGTAAGGATCCAGTAATATTCTTTAAACGTAAACGGGTTTTATTACTTATCAATAAAAATATAATAATTTTGCAAGTCGTAGCAAAAATTTCATCTTATTCGCGATGGTGCTACGAGTGTGTAGAAACGACTTAATGACAGTATAATTAACGTCATAATACGTTCATTAATATTAACAAACTAATTTTAGCGACATTTCTTTACGCATATGATATACAGTATGTAACTAATAGCATATAACTTTGGAATCTTTTCTAAATTGATCAAAATTAGGTCTAGTATTTCGTTTAAATACTCTCGAAGACAGAAAAATGATCGATTTAATACATGTAATAATTTTAGTTTAAAACTCATTGTTCACATATCGAATTCAAAATTTTGGGAATGTGTACATTATCCTATTCACGCCACAAATGATCGACTGGTTTTAGTGAAATTCAAATGAACTCCATACTGCTACTCAACCAATAAGCACACTGGAGTACATATAACGTACTATGCCTCGTTAAAATCAACTACGTGCATTAAGCTCCGAAATTAACTACCAATAATAATAATTCAACTCCATAAATGGACGTGCGAAATACGCTGCGTATTTAACAATATCGGGACGTATTGAATAAAGCTATTGGAAAGTTGTGATAACGTAGAGGAGCGTAAGGCGTCGTAATTTATCGGTCTACGTGCAGCTGTTGTCTGGTGGCTTTTAGGAGACAACGGGATATTTATTCCCCAGCTTACGTACTGCCCAGTGTAAATAAACTGTGGAATACCATGTCCGAGTAAGTACTTTTACATAGAAAAGTTTAAGTGCGAATTAAGTCTTAGTTTTTCAATCTTAAACGTACTAACACTAAAAATGGAGATCTCAAATTATTTATAGCAATAATGGGAATTAAACTTTAATTTAGGTTTTAAATGGTCACCTTCAACTGCCGTTGCTTCTTGGGGTCGCATGACATCGAACTAAAACATGATATAAATATAGTGAAAATACTGCAGTGCTGGGATTAATTTGTGTAAGTACACGAGCTAGATGTTACATATTTATATGAACTCTGCCTTTTAACCAATGCATTAGGGAACGCTGGGTTGACGCTAAGATTAATGAATAATTTATTAAATACAAAATTAACTTATTTAGTCCTGCAGAATAATCCTCCGACTACAAATGAAGATACGTCACAAATTTACGATACAATATGCGAAAAAAAAACCGGCGGAGTCGGACTCGCCCACGAAGGGTTCCGTACCAATATCTATAAAAACAGCAAAAAATCATGTCTGTTGTATTGGGGCCGCACTTAAATATTTTAATTAGTTTAGTTGTTGTAATAGCGGCAACAGGAATACATCATCTGTGAAATTTGAGACGGACAGACATACAGCGGAGTCTTAGTAATAGGATCCCGTTTTACTCTTTGGGTTGGGAACCTAGCAAAAATAAGCAAAAGGACAAAAGGCCACACGCTTCGCCAATAAATAAAATAAGAAGAAATGTTATATAAGCGAACCCAATAACGCGACTTAAGGTAGGCAACTTTGCGAGTTCTCGTAGCCCCTAACAAGATAGAAGTAGTAAGTTCAATCTATCGCTGGCAACTATTTTTCCGCCGTGACGCCCTCGGGGATTAAGGCAGGATTAGTGACAAGATGTATAACTTGAACGCCTGCCTTAAGTGCAAGCTCCGCAGTTGCATTGGCTTAAAGAGCCAGTTTCCTTCGCTTCCGGCTTTGCTTAAAGTCAAATGCACATTTCAATTTTAACGAAGCGTGAATGTGACTTTACTGGGACTCATAATAATAGATAGTCGTAGATTTGTTACTTGATATTAGTGTTCAATACCTATGTAGAACAAATTCGTTTGGATTTATAAATTTAAACGAATCACACATGTACCTACAGTAAAATCAAGCTTAGGAAAAATTTAGACGGACCAATAGTATTAATCATACATCTATAGACAAGTACTGAATACATTATTAATTGGCCAGGTGGTATCAGATAACAGCCAATAGCCAGCGCTTGGCAGTCATATAAATCGGTGTCTGCTTATGTAGAACAACATCAGCTGATATAGGAGCTCTTACTACATGAGTCAACTCGCTTACGGCAGTACCCTGACCACATCGTGAAGTAAAAGTGTTTATACTTTCGGTGTTCGTCCGATGAGTAAAGTAACATAGACTTCACGCTCTGTGATCGGCAAGATTTCTGCAACATATCTGTTGTGCGCGATTACGACGTAGGTGAACCGCTTGCGCAATTGACACCCGTTTAATGATAAAATGAAAAGGCCACGCAACAGTCTTCGCTATTGCACGAATGGGCAGGTCCGTCCGGGTAAGTACCACGACCTCACAAAAGACCGCGTGAATTGGAAATGTTATACTTCCGCGTTTCGTCGGGTAAGTAATGTGGCCGGGGCACACTTTGTTTAATGGTGGCACCGCATCTACAACTCTACGGATGTTGCAAATGTCAATGGGCGGCGGATATCACTTAACAGCGGGGGTACCGCCAGCTTGCCACCTCAACTAAAAAAAAACTTTATAGCCGCGAAACACTTTCCGCGTCTCGGCGATTCAACACTTGACACGGCCATCTGCGGCTACATTTTAAAGCACAAATAAATATTACTTCGTAGGATCAAGCGTACGGTTCATTCAACTTGCGCGCGCTTCGGACAAAGTGTGGAGTTCGCACTCGAACTTAGCGAAACTTAAAAAACAACGAGCGGGTAGCGGCGGCGCCGAGGGAATCGCAACTTCGAGCTGAAGTTCGTCCTATTGCGACGTTCCCAGCGTCGTGGCGAATGCGGGGAGTTCTTCGCGAGCGCTGGGGGCTCAATCGCCCCGATCGGATCGGCCGGCATCAATCGGAGCTCCGCAAGTTTCGTGCGGTGTAAGCCAAAACTTTCCAATCGGGTATTCGACGCTAGCCGTTTTTTATGTGTGCACAATCGTAGCGTACCCACAACATGAGGGAACACATCATCATTTATTCTCGGAACCGTTTAAATGTTTTTTAAGTGTGAGAAAATGTCAAATGAGCTGGCGGTTCACCTGATGTTAAGTAATAACTTTCGATCATGTACATTTGTAACACCCTTTGGGTTGCTAATACGACCTTTAAATAAAGTGGGTCCCGGCTACCTCACCCACCAGCCGAAACGCAGAAGTAATACTTCTACTTTAGGCCAGTTTTCTGTGAGGTCGTTGTACTTACCCGGACGGACCTGGCCATTCGTGCAAAAGTGAACACTGTTGCATGGTCTTACCACAGTTAAAAATATAATTGATAAAATATATTGTGGGAATATATCAGATAGTATTCAGGTACAACGTATTCTTGTGACACAATGTCTCCAACTGATGGACGTTATTTGATATGGGCAGCGCCTTCTGTGATGACAGCCAACCTTAAAAACTATTCGTTACCTGTTAATAATGTTTTAACCAGTAACGCTAGGTGCCTTTACGTATTTTATCTACTTTGAGCCATTTAGCTTTGAGGCTAAAGCGTTTCCGGAAGACGTGGATTCGATTCCTGCGGCGCGCAAAGCTTTTCTTCCATTTTGAAACAAATTTAAATAACTTAAGTGCACAGATAAGCACTATAAAAACTTAATATAAAAAAAAATAATGAAATATGCGTACTTATAACATATGTTTGTAATGTTGTAAAAAAGGTTATAAACCTCTTTTTTACAATGAAATGGTGCGATAAGATTAATGCTATAGGATCTAATGACAACAATTTGATTACACTTATCCTTTATGTGCAAATTCAACGATATTGGTTTCAGTAAGTGATACTGCCTATAGATAAGCACTTGGAATATACGAGTTACTTAAAGATTTACGACGCACCTGATGCCCGGGGTCGACTGGCGGGAACTTGAAAAATATTCTTAATGCTTTAAGAATTTCCTCGTGCCCGCAGTTTTAATCTTAACAGGAAATTCGGTTTGCTCTCTAGATTTATAACATGTTTGACTACGACGTAACTGAAATTCAAATGTTTTTACAAAAAATCTATAATATGAAATCTCATCTCAACCAATCAATAAATGTGCTGAAACGTTAATATAAAATAAACAATGATTGATTTTGTCAGTACTATTTTCATACAGGGTTTATCCTCCGGTAACTTTGTATTGAACTGTTTTCTGGTATATATGAATATTTCTAATCATAACAACGCCACCGAAATATCAAATCAGGAAACGGAATTAACCCAAAGCACGAAATTAGGGAAACAATTACAATACGTAAATCACGGGATTCACATCCTTAACTTATAATGAAACAACCTAACCGAGTGACAAAATTAATAAGAAAACTTTCTAACTCAAATGAAACTGCAAGTTCAAATTTTAATGTTATGTAGAAGTTAAATGTTCATTAAACACAATTTGATTCTTTATATAAGACAATAATGTCGTGGAAATCTTCCAAACAGTAGCGCGCACAGGTAACATAAAAGTGCCGGTAACATGTATAGACTTGAGTGTACTGCCGGTAACATGTGTAGGCTTGAGTAAAGACTACGCAAAAGATATATAAATTGTAAAAAATGAATTTAAAAAAAAAATGAAGTCCACCGTCTTCTGTTAACCATGACTAATTGATAGAACAACATTCCGTTAACTAAATCCACCGGGAAACGCTCGAATTGGGTGTTTAAATTGTATTTGTGCGAAAATCGCGCGATAAAGGGGCCGAGATTAAGATTTACGATTTACTCCACTGATACAAACGCGTAAAGGGAAAATAGGCAATTCCGGGGATAGAGACGTTATTTTCCCGTCGGCGTTGGAAATAAACGGATCCGGAGTCATTCCTGTGACGATATGCCATTGACTAGCACTAACACAGGAAGTATTCGTATCGTATAATCCTCTTCCCTCACCATGGGCACTCCTCATCGAATGAAATATCTATAATCGAAAATCAAGTATTGAAATCTCTCTCAGGCAACATTGTTATCAACAGCTAACACAGCACGTAAGGAAGGCCCAGTAATTTTATCAATTGAAATGGAAGACGAAATGGAATATTTGGAACTGACGACAGCCACAGTTATAACTGTTCCAATCTGAATATCTCCCTTTATGACGTCCTACCCACTAGTGTTCATCGTCGCATATGCATGAAAACCTTATTAAGCATAAGAGATTATCAAATCCTTAAGCTTTTGTCTAAATTTATTTCCTATAACAAATTAAAACCATAATTTTATATCTCCACAGTTTTATCCGTTTCACTTTTATGTGTTGTCCCGAACGCGACGTCCTTTTTTGAGCTAAAAATGCTTAAAGCAGTAACTTTGTAAAAATGAAAGAGATTACTATGTAAAGGCAGACACGGGAGAGAGACAGTTATTTTTCTGGTCTCATGTAACGAAATGCGACTAAAATTGACGTATCCTTGAAATTTCAATCTCAATTCTCACTCAATTATCGTGTCGCCGCTTTAGAAATTTCACTTCAATAGTGACATCAGAACGTCAAACGTCTCTCGTGGGATTCGTCAATAATGATGTAACCTTTTAAATTAAAAATGAAACTTTTATTTTAAAAGTCTAAACATCTGTAAAATAAAACTGGCAATATTTGGATACATATATGAAATCTGTAAAAGAAGTATATGTCAACGTAGGAGAAGACCAAAATCAAATAATTAGCAAAATTTTACGATTTGAAATAAAAAAAAAATTACAATTGTTTTCAACCGTTGTAACCTCAAAATTATAATTTATTAAATGTTACTATTAGTTTCTAAAACTCTTTGTTATTAGTCGATTTTTCTTGAATTAATTGTGATTTTATCATTACTTTTGAATTGATATATTAATCGAATAGTTTTATAATTGGGTATAGACATGTGGTTGTTGAACAAATAAGAACATTCCGCTTCCATAAACTAAGAACGTTCCCAATTTATCTATTTTTCACTAAGCTAAGTTAAATATCTATTTTAATACAGAAATGTTAATGAAACATCCGGATCAGATAATAACGGAAGATTGTCGAGCTGAACCTATTAGAACTTTATAAGGGTTGATACAGCGTTGTGCATAACGTTGAATCATAATCATCATCGTCACGATTCCTACTTCCATCTAAATTTGTGGCCGATACAATAACGAAAGGCTCTCTTCTCCTATGGTATAAATATACCAAAACGAGACGTTACTTTTATCTATTTGTTGATTTTAAGTTGTTTAAATACACTGAATTTGAGATTAGAATACTTTTTACTATAGCTGACGTCAATATAAAACGTATGTTGTTTCTGAGGAGGAGACAAGGGAACAGACAATAATTCGGTTTTATACTCTCAAGGTGTCTCGCTCATATTCCACGGTGAAATTCAACGATAAAAGCTTTCATAATTCCAGGTACCTTAAAATTTATATTAAACCGTTTTAAGTGAAGTTTTTTTTCTGCTTTTATCGCGTTTTTCGGCCTTCATTCATATGTAAAAGTAACATACATTAAAAAAGCAAATATGATGGATTTTTTCGTGTTTTAACATCTCACATTTCTTACACCTTACCGATTATGAAAGAAAGTTGACATTAGAATAAAAATTAAACACAAGTGTGTTATTTTTTTTAATAAGGATAATCGTGAGATATATACTTTTTCATTAATTTGCACCTTAAACTTTAGTAGGTGGTGAGTTTGAAGTTACGTTTGTGAATTGAAACGGCGTTTTTTAAAGTTTTTTATGGGATCACGACAAAAGAAAAAAAATTTAAAATATGATGACTAAATGGTGCAGTCGCTAAACTATTGACTTGGGTTTGATTCGAAAGAGGGACAGATATTTGTGTGACGCACTGATTTTGTCCATAAAAATAGTTAATATAAAACGTCCTTACGACTCATGATAATGTTATCATACAGTATGGGCAATGGTTTTAAAAAATAAAATCGTTTTAATTTTCGTTTTAAAGTTAAAATAAATGCCAATAATTTGGTTAATCTCAGCAAATTATTCTTTGGGATTACGCGTAATATTCGCTATCTTAATTTATACATGGGCGCTCTCGAACACCAGCGAATTGGAAAACTTAATTTCCACTCACAATGCATGCTAAAACTTCATCATTACAGCCGATCCCCGATAAGTAATGCAAACGGAAGTTGGAGAGAACCCTTGCTCGGCTAACAAACACTTCGTTAGTACGGGGCGCACCACAATTACAACAGACATCTCCAACTCCTCGGGCCGGATTCGCTTTAATCGAACCTAATCGAGTTATTAATCGAACTTTAGAGTTCGATTCGGCGAAGATTTGTCGTACGGTTTGCGCGCTCGTTTGGATAATTTCGAAATGTGCTATGATTATTCACGGAGCTGTTTTAATTTTGCATATTATGCACATTAGGGATCGTAATTACCTAGGCTCTAATAGGGAGTTTAGACCAAATGCTATAAGAATTTAGAATTCATACATTATAATATATAAAATATATTATTTATAAGTTGGATGGTATGTAATATGGTTTACCTTAATCTAATATATAAAATTCTCGTATCACGGAGTTTGAAATTGAACGCCCCCGAAACAGTTCGACCGATTTTCGTGAAATTTTGTGTGCATATCGGCCAGGGTGGAAAATCGGACAACATCTATTTTTCATCCCCCTATATGTTAAGGGTGGTCCACCCGAAACATTTTTTTCTACCCTACAAATAATTTATATGGCAAAACTTCGTTTGCCGGGTCAGCTAGTAAGAAAGATCACCACAAGTTTTATATGGAGTCTAATTTATATAGGGATATACAATAACTAGATCTAAATTAGTCTGCCTTCGAATAACACAGACCGATAACGAGATCTCACATTCGTTATAGACTACTTTCAACAAACAGCCAGAGGTGTGATTACGTAGGAAGGGAGAAGAGTATGAAGAATCAAGTATCATACATAAAATTAATTTGGTATAAACTAAGACTTCAGTCTTAGTTCAAAACAATGGTCCTAATACCAATGCTTCAATGAGTTTCACATACATTCAGAATACGCCACCCGACGGCACAGCTAGTAAAACGATAATGCACGCCCATAAAACGTTTTGAAGTTAGGATCCTTCATAACATCACATAATGACGAGAGATTCGGGTTTGTAATCTTCACATTGGATTAAGTATCGTGAATGACCTCTCGAAGAATGTCGAACCTCTCACAAGTAGGATATAACATTTCTGGCACCTCGCCTACAATTATATAACGCAATAATCCTTATATATCATTGTTTTTTTAATCGGTTTGAGTATTTTTGAAATTTTTAATATTTAGTTACACCATCTGGCCCAAATAATTAAAATTGTATCGAGTCTAAACTGTCATTTAATTTGATCCTTGGCGTCGTAAAACGCAGCTGCAGCACACTTCAACACTATCAATCCAGTGGAAGTCTTAGCAGAAGTCTTAGTCTTAGCCTTTCAAGTCCAGTGGAACACGGCGAAAGCAATATGTTAAATTTATACGTTCAAGGTGATCCTTAGTGCCCACTGCTAACGATAAGCAGTCACCGAGGCACAGATTAAATCACATTAAAACCATCACCATAGCCCGCTGAGCGATTCAGAGCTTCTCGTAGGACCTGTACTAAATCACGTCTTTTTTCGGACGGCCTGCATTGAAATACTATTTATGTAAGAAGATAGTAAAAGAACTGACCGTTCACCTGATGTTAAGTGATAACTTCCGCTCACGGATATTTGCTACACCTGTAGGGTTGTAGATGCGTAGCCAGCTTTTAATAAATACGGACCTGGTCACCTCACTCGCCAAACGAAGCGGTGAAAGTATAACACTTCAGCTTAACGTCTGTGAGTTCGTGGCACTTCGCCGGAGGAACCTGCTCATTTCTTTCAACAGTGAAGACTGCTGCGTGCCCCATCACAGCTAAATCATAAGTGGCAACGCGTACTGATATACTTTGGATATTCCTTGAGGTATATTCAACAAAAATATGGCAGAGCTGGATCCGTCGATTGACCTCTGAGTCAAAGTTGGACCTACCTAGTCTGGAAATTAGTTCCAGGTGTATTCGACAATACCTCACTTATATTGATTATATTTACGGAGAATAAATAAAAAATACGGAGGATCTTGGCAGTTTATTTGCAAATATTATCATAACAAGTTTATCGTTTACGTCTGTCTTTAAACATGACACTGTAATAAAGACCACGTCTTAAAGTTTTTTGTGCGCAAAAAGTACCATACATTCGACAGCCGAGTATAACTTTCATCATGCGTACATCAGAATCAGGCCACGGTGTACAAATAAGGTTTCCCTAGAAGCGGGGGCGATGCGGCTTTCAGTAACGCAGCGTTTTGGGTTGCTTGCTATTTACCTTTTTCTTATAGATTTATGTACACAATAAATAGGTCCCCGTGCCCGTGTGCCCAATCACGCTCCCCACACACGGGGCCCTTGCGTCCAGTCCTAAACAAACTCGCCCGGTCGCTAAAATGACTCCGCGGAACGGGCGCGTATTAAATTAACTACAGCACAAATCCGCAAGGCTAACAGGTATAAAGAAAAGAGATTTTTGATGTCTAGTAAACATTAGAACATTTTGGGTTTCCGTACTCCAATCGGTTAAGAGGGTCACCACTTATCATTTCGTTGGCTAAGTTAGCTTTTCTCGGTAAATATTAGACTTATTATGTTGACGTATATGTTAAATACCAATGTTTTCGGCGATATAAAAACATCAATCTTCAAAGCGAGCAAATGACGGCCACTTATGATATAATGTTTTGATACTTTGTTTGGCAACCTCACTATTAAAACATCTAATGAAACTATAGCATTTGAAAAAAAGCAAAAATTTACACTATGTACCTATGTAGCACAACATTTTTAATAAACTTCATAGGGGGGTTTGTCTATAGGGTAGGTGGACTTTAACAGACTGAAATGATTATGACGATAATGAAAAGTTATCATCAATAATAATCATTTCAGCATTATTTAGCATTGCATAAAGATGCAAACTTCACAAAACGAGAATCCAAATTGTCCTTCTCTGTTTCTCAATGGGTTTATATTTGACCAATATCTTTATGTAGATATTTGGTGATGGCAGTTATTGTTAGTGAAAATTTTTAAAGTAAACAAGTAAATATTTCTTTGCTTTCTCTTACCTTAAGCCGGGCGTCATTTTAGCGCTCCAAGATTCCATTATCTCGCGAGAAGTCTTGGTGGTCCTTGGGGATGTCAGAGAAATACATAAACGGTCGCGTGCAGGCCTCGAGATGTTTGATATCATAAAGTACTAGGTACATTTAAAAATACTTTTTTTCGAATTGAAAGAGGTTATATGATAAACATAAAAGGTTATAAAATAACCTTTTTCGAGGGTTACTTAATTTTTATAATTAAAGATAAGAAGACAAACTTTGGAAGAATTCTGACAAGAATTTTATTAGTAGGTACTACTAAAGCATTACACTAATATTTCATACAATAAAATAACAATAAGTGTGTAATTCTAAATAAGTATGGTAACAGCTTGTATATTATAGGTCGCTGCTTTTTATAATGATAGCGGCACTGGGATTTGAACTTAGATTGTCCGAGCATAATGAATTAAAAGCGATCGCCCGCATACTGAGCTAACACGGATGCCTACTATTTTTTTATGGAATATTTGGCAAGCGGACACGCAGTTCACCTGATACTAAGTAATTACCGCCGCCTATAGACATCTAAATGACCTAAAGGGTTTTAAAGTTTTTTATAGTGCTATTCTCTGCCCTTAAGATTGAACATTAAAACAAGTAGAAAAAGTACGAAAAGATTGTCGCCGCTGTGGGAATCGAACCCACGTCTTCGGCATTCGCGGCCTGACACTCTAGCCACTGAGCTAAACGGCTGATAGCCACAGCGGCGACAATCTTTTCGTACTTTTTCTACATGTTTTAATGCTCAACCTAAAGGGTTGCCAACTGTTGCCAACCTTTAAAAAAGTGGGTCCCGGTCCCTTAACTTATTGAACAAAACTATAATACTTCCACTTTACGTCGGTCTTCTTCTGTGAGGCCAGGGTTTTTTCCCGGACGAACCTGCCCATTCGTGCAACAACAAAAGCGGTCAAAAGCTATACCATAGACGATTTTGCTGGTCACAGTACTAAAGAGAATAGTTAATAAATTTGTTTAAAATATTTTTAAACATAAGGATTTTTTATTGAGCGATATCAATTTCATTAAGCATTTTTATATGTTGGCAACATTTCCTCCTTTTTCTTCTGCAATTAGACCAAACGGCGAGTTGTATAGTTAACATTTAAATAATACAGTCCATTGCTTCATTTTACGCAGCATTTTTATTTTCTAAATAGTTCTGTGTGGTCCTTCGAGCCGGATTAATTAAAACAGCACGAAACATTTTTTTATGTCACAGATAAGTCAGAATAAGTTTTCCACAATATAAGAATACCAAAGAGTTCACTCTGAACAACTGGACCATTTAACATGACATCATTCAATGAAACAGTGCTTTTTTGATTTGGCACTTCCAAAATTAAAAACTGACAAATTAATTTTTAGTTACCTCATCATCATCATCATCATTTCAGCCTGTTTGAGTCCATGCTGAACATAGGCCTCCCCCATAGACTACCATGAAGTACGATCCTGAGCCACCTGCATCCATCGACTTCCCGCACATTTGCACAGGTCGTCACGTTTAGTTACCTATTTAGTTTTAATTAGGTTAGATTATCATAATTTTGTATCATATGTACGATATTAGTAGACAATTGAAGTTATTTTACGATCAAAACCTTGTGTTGCAGACGATTTGAATGTACAGCAAAGTGATTGAAACACAAAGAGTGACTGTAAAAAAATTGCGACATTTTCGCTGTCTTAGCCGCGATATTAAACAAAGAACTGCCTAACAGCAGTTCTCGTAGCAAAAAACTCATCAATCAACTTCAGCGAACCGTGTAAAGGAGCGTGTGTTCAACTTGTAAGATTAAGTAATGAAAACAGGCTTAGGCATATTATGAAGGCAAGGTATGAAAATTCTCTGACAGAAAAATTGTTAATTTAGCGACTCGCATACGTACATAAGCGATACGCGTATAATATACGTACGTACCTGCACATGAATAAATGTAATGAAATCTATCATTTCAATCTATAACCACTTACAGACATACAAATATTTTGGAATCGTCTTCAGATATTGAGAAGTCTGTTAAAACCAATGACGACACAATATGACCATTATAAATCTGTTTCTTTTCCAGGATCATAATCAACTCATGACAAAATAATTTGCTATTGTGATTTTTTGCGAGATAAAATAGAAATATTTAAAGTTAAGACCATTTAACGCTGAACACTGCATTCTATTGAAGTAAAGAGTTTTCTTATTGTTATCGGTATCCATACGGTGGTAGGGCCACGCAGCAGCCTCGGCTGTTGCACGAATGGCCTATGTCCGTCAAATGAAAATAGCCTATGTTCTTTCTCAGGCTTTCGACTATCTGAGTACCAAATTTCAAAGTGAGACGGACAGCCAGAGTTAGAGTTTCGCATTTATAATATTACTATGGATAATATGGATTCAGTCCGAAATGGTTGAAACTTTAACCGAATGATCACGGTTTTACATATAAACCTGCATACAGCTCAGACCAGTGGAAGCGTGCACAAAAGTTGTCAGCTGAAGGTTTGATCAATTGCTTCCGAACCAAATTCAGTTTTCAAGCACCGCGATGCACGTAGCCGGCCCCCCCTCGTGAGCAAACAACATCAATATAACTGACGGACGCACGCAATTAAGGCCTAAGGCGCATCCCTCACCGGCGGAGACGTCGCCAACTGGTTTACTAGTCACTCTGTTGCATTTCTAACTCGAGTTTCCTATACTTTAAGTTCTATTTCGTGACAGCGAGCGAATTATTTATCAGTCGACGTTTGTCCTTAACGAGTCTTAGTCATAATGTTCACAGATTATTTCGTATTTCTTAAATAAAAGTAAAAATATGATCCATGATCAACCTTAACATTTTCGAGGAAGATCCAGTGACTGTCAGATAACTCTGCATTCCATCTTCTGACATTAGAGATGTCACCACTGTATCAAACGAAATACACGCTTGGTTCTAGTGTGGTAGGATCAGGTCGCTACATCATCTTAATACCTGGAACAATAAGAAATAAAATATGTCAAAATAGTGATAATACAAGTCCATTTTTTTTACTAACGAAAAACAAAACCGACTTCAAATATCTCGCTCTTTATTCATTTAATAATAGATTTTCAGGAGTTCCCTAAGTATCTCCGGTGCCCAAGATCCAATACCAATGAAATTAATATGGGACCACATGAGAAGCACTAGCTTTCAAATAAAAAAAAAAAGAATCATCAAAATCTCTTCACCCAGTCGAAGGTTCTGAGGTAACAAAAATAAAAAAAATACAGTCGAATTGAGAACCTTCTCCTTTTTTGAAGTCGGTTGATAAGTATAGTGAAAAGATGATAGAGTTTCAAGAATAAAACTGGGCATGATGAAACAATTTTAACAATTCCCTTTACAATCATCTTCTTCACTGTCTGTGGCATTTCCTTGTTGAAAAAACTTAAACCCAGTAATTAGTTAACTTCACTTGGATTTATTCCTATTTGAAATTAATTACATTTTAATAGATGGTCCCGCGCGAGACTTCAACACAAAAGAGAATTTAATTTAAATACAATATGGGCTCAACGACTTTAAAAGAATCTATATTGTCGATAAAAAACTTTGTCTTAAGTGTTCTTATACTTTGCAAAAGGCTTTATTAAAGAAAGTTGCGTCAGTAAACTTCTCATTCATCAAAAGATCTATCTACGTTTTAGGTTTAAATAAAACAAATAATTATCATACTATGGGAACCTAATTTAAAGTACAGACAATAAGTTTAAAATCGAACAATGGGAATTTTCATTGCTGTGATAAAAATAGGAACATAAATCCGTAAAGGCTTTTCGGTTCGAACACACAACTCTTATAACAATTGGGAACGTTATTACAGAAATGTTGGACAGGCGCAAAAGCTGCATCAGCTGCATACAATATCACCAGCGAATAAATTCCGAACTCCGATTTGCCATAACCGTTTAATCGATCAAAATGGCCCGAGAGTTTTATGCGGCGTAAATACAACGGGGGAACGGTTGAATTGGGTGTTTAAATTGTAATGAGGCTGCGCAAGATTTACGCGATGCGCGCCGCGATTGAGATTTACGATGCACTTTGGCACACCGACGCGGGCACATAAAAGTGTACGGGCGGTGCCGTTAACAAAGGCGCTATTGATACGCGCGCGAGTTATACCGGTGTCCGAACGATTGCTTTATATCATACTTGTGTCTATTTGCAACGAAATATCGAGCGGACGAAAGGTGAGTGCGCCCCTGCCGCTTCTGCCGCTGCAACGAGCCTACCTAGTCGAAGAAGAACACTGAACTTGACTGCTATCCCACCTGGTAAGTGGTCATGCAGCCTCCTTTTGATTCGACAACGCCTGCATTATTCGGACGGGAACTAGCAAAGAACACTCAAACACATAAGTAATTGGTGCTCTAGGGTTCGACATTGCGATTTCAGGGGATAATTAATTTAATTTGACATCCCGATTTGCGTAGCGGATAGTGAATCTGTCTGCTGAACCAAAACTGATCGATTCCCACTATTGGAAAAATATTGAGCTATTAACGTAGTATTTTACTAGTCGCAGACACTAATGATAAGTATTTATTAAAAAAAAAAGTATGTTTATCAGAAACCTAGGATCCACAGCACATGCTTTGCTTAATTTGTGACGAGATAACGTTGTACATATGTCCGAAATACCTACTTATTAAAATACTTATTGATATTACCGTGACTGATAAAGGAGGCCAATATTGTCATTTGAACATTTAATCGAATAATAATATTATTTTATAAAATAATAAAAATACGAAAATATTGTTTAATTTAAAAAAAGAAATGTAATGAAAACGAACGTTCCCAGACCATACTTCATGGTTCATTTGCGTTTCAATATTTGTTATCTTCTCCTCTGTCACGATATCTACATTCACGTGTCATCAACTCGCTCCAGATCCGTTTAAATCGCAATGAGGTTTATTGGGAAAAATCTAATAACATACGCGCGAACGCAGCGCGCCGAGGAAATTGGAAGGCGGCAACCAAGGTAGAGCCAGTACCTGAAGATATGACATGTAATCCGATCATAAACGTACGTTGCCAAATTTGAGCACGAAACTGGAACATATTTTTTATAAATTCTCTGCCATACTAACGATAAGGGAAAAATGTATCATATATATGGGATTTATGGATAGAAAGTTAAACGTATCTTGACCTTAAGAGAATTCGCGCAGCGAATATTATAAATCGTTAAAGATTTAGTTGCGTTTATTTTTGGATTAAATTCGTAGAGGATTTGTTAAGGAATATAAATAATATAAGCTTATTAGGTACGTATAAAAAGTTTGTATAGCGCATTAAATAAAATGATTTTTTTTATGTAAAAGTTGCCAAGCGAGCAGACGGTTCACCTAATGTGAAGTGAATACCGCCGCCCATAGACATCTGCTACACCCGAGGGTTCCTTTTGAAAATTGGGCTCTAGCCACCTCACTCATCAGACGAAACGCGAAAGTATTATACTTCCACTTTACACCGGCCTTCTGTGAGGTCGTGGTGCTTACCCGGACGAGCCTGCCCATTCGTGCAACAGCCGAGGCTGCTGCGTGGCCCTACCACCGTACGTCATATCTAGTATAAAATCATTTGCAATTATGTTCTAATGTTTCAATAAATAGTGAAACTATTACCGATATACTTTGCACATAATTGCACTTTTTTACCTGATGGTAAGCAAGGCGTTATCCAATCATAAGAGTGTTAGTTCCCGGTTACTCCACGCCGGTCTTTTATAAAAACGTGATTCTTCTCCGTCGGATTTGTATATTAAGGTAGCAGGAGTTGTCACTAAGCTACTGTTGTTCTTATAATAATCTCTGTACAAACTATACGTACGACAGTACATCTTATTTTACCGTATTAAAAAAAAGTATGTGTGTACACACGTAAGAGCTTATACTTTATCAGACGTAACAAAAGATAAAGAAGAAAAATTTAGCCCCTCTGCCAGTACTCTTTGTTTGTGAAAAAGACATTAAATGCAATCGATAACGGTTTAATTCAATAAGTTGGAATTATAGATACAGGTTAAAATTTTATTATTGGTGGCCATGGTAATACCGTGAAGTTGTTCGCTTTGCAATCAACTACATCAGGTCGCTTTGTCGGTGTACGCGACTAGGTATGTAAGTTTCCGTCGCTACGACATCAGATCTCACTTGTATTCATTCAACACCTAAATTATATGAGATTTTCGTCTATTAGGTGTAGTTGATAACATTAAAAATACATAAATGAAACATTTCTTTTATACGGTGCCATTGAAAGTTTTTGGAACGAAGAACTAAATAATGACCGCCAACTTTTCATGGGCCGAATAAAAGTCTGGATTAGCGCCAGAACTTTTGCTCGACCTTTACAGTATTCACTTAAGGCGGCCTACTGAATATTAAACGTCTTATTTGTGAGTTTATTGCAATTTTAAAGTAGAAAAAGGTCATATATATGGACCTCGTAGAAAATAACATAAGTTAATTTATTTTATTTTTATTCCGAGTGGAAAGTTGTATTAAAATAACGAATGAAAAATTAATCACATCTATTACTTTTCAACGATTAAATTTAATTCACCCTTAATATCGATATATCAATAAGCATCCATATAGCGATGTACATTAAAGAAAGCGAATATGTTAAAGTGCTAAAAACCCCAAACGCATGTGAATGGAGATAACTACTAAAATAACGTAAACTGTTAACGTAACAAGAGTGTAACAACATAATATGAGAGTTATACTCATATTTTAATTTTATATTTCCAAACTTGTAAAGCGGAATATCACATCAAAGTAAGAACGTAATCTTTTGAGACTCCCAAGTCCGCCTTTGATGAAGGCGATAAATTAACGACTCGGTTAACGAGCAGTGAAATGTTTAACAGCACATTTAAATGAAAGCCACCGGAATGATACGCTATAGACCGCGCCGACAGCATCCATTATATTAAAAGCTGCCAACGTTATCAAGGCTGACACTGAAATGCGAAACCCTTGTTAGTTGAAATGGGACGTCTTAAACGATAACGCAATTGAGCAATTTCTATATTCACTTAATACCTTAACAACATACCAATGCATATAATAGGAATTGATATTTTTTTCTTCAAAGATATTGCAAAGGCACCTGGTAAATGACAACCACCAACCACCAACCTTAGAGTATCAGAGTTGTTGATGCTAAGTTGCCAATCTTAAAAATCATGGATAACCGGTAACGTCAGTCACGAGACAAAACGAAAAGAGTGACTTAGAAAAGGGAGCTGCCACGCGTTGCACGAATGATCAGGCTCGTCGCCTGGTCACCTGCATATTCGTTGTTTCTATTACACCCCGGTCTTAGGCGAAGCCATGGATTATGCGTAGGCTCTACTACAAAATGAATTAGATTAGTTTAAAATTACTCAATACATATATTCTTCATTGTTATTTTTCACTGGTACAGTAGAAGTAAGTTCAATAAATATGGAAAAAGTCACAAAAATTATTTTTGTGACCTTTTTACAAATTTATTAGTCTGCCTGTTTCTGTCCACTATTTCTCATATTGGATAATATGTCTAGTCATTACAACTTACTGAATGGCGATGGGTGTGATCTGTGCCGATTTCGTCCCACTATTAATACCGAATAAATAGATTGTTCAGATGGATTTCGTAATAAATTAATAGATATTCGTTACCTATAGGTATTAATCATATTAAAAGTAAGACCAAAAAGAATCTGGAGCATGTATACCATAGCATACATACCGTTTGGCTGAGATTCAAAATATTCTTCCTCGAAACCGTATTTTATCTGCTCTCTGACCTTGACAATAGCTTTGGCACGAAAGTTGTTGGAGAATTTTTCGCCATTGCCAGAATTCTGACCTATCTTTTTTATGTTATAAAGTGGCACACGAGTTGGCGGTTCACTTGATGTTAAGTGATAACCGACGCCCTTGGATATTTGCATCACCCGTAGAGTTCCAGATGCATTGCCCCGGCCTTTTAATAAAGTGGGCCCCGGCTACCTTACTTACGAGACGAAACGCAGAAGTGTAATACTTGACGCCGGTCTCTTCTGTTAGGTCGTGGTACAAACGTGGACGGACCTGCCCATTCGTGCAACAGTTGAACACTCTAACACTGTTGCGTGGCTCTACTACAGTAAATTGCCACAGTGTCTTCCGGGTATCGCGCCCAGACGCTCTAGCCACTAAGCTAAACGATCGATAATCTCACTGCGCGAAAATATCGCGAAAATATACCTAGTGCATTTTCAACAATGAATATTTGAAAATCAGAGAGACGTCGCTGTTTACCATTATTTTTAATTTTAGTGCTAGGACCTATACGCTATAACCTTAGTGGTTAAGGGGGCGATATCCTCACCGCGTGAAAATATCCACGTCTTAACGACTTTGTTTTTATTGCATTTTTAGCAATACTTGGCACCATAGTGTTGCTTCCTTTACAGTAAATAAACCTTCTCAACTTATATTTTTACAATGAATATTTGAAAACCATAGAAGTTTTACGTCAAGTGCAGAGAATAGAACTAAAACTAAAGTTAAATACCTAATTATGTATTAATTTGCAGCACAAACAGGAACTCCTTACTGATATTTGACCTTAAGATGTATTATGACGCTAACCTTCTTATGAGATCTACTAAATGTAGAATAAAAAAAGGCTCCTTTACCAAACGGTGTGCTACAAAAAAGATGCGACTTACGATTGAGACAACAATGCATATTCAAGAAGTGATTCCATATTGAAATTATGACTCGGGTCGAAACAAGTTACCATTTGAAACAATAGTACAGTCGGAAGACAAGCACCAATTAGCAATAACGGCGGAGTGCTCCTTTGATGCTTTACGAGTCTCCGACTTGAGTGGGTTGCTTTTAATGCATTCGTTAGTATGGTGGCGTCGGACATAAAACCATTGTAATGTTCTATCTTCTCTTAAGCGCTACCCACACTAAGACCTAAGGTTATTGCTGGCAGACGAACCGTGTTCAAATTATGGTACTTTTAATTTCGCTTTTCTCTCTCTCTCTCCAATTTCGTAACATGACAATAGTTAGTAAATAATGGAGCAAAAATCGAAGTAATAGATAACACTCACACTGGGAGGACATCACAATAGATAGGACGCGTTGGCGCCAACTCGTTTCGGAGCCAAGACCCACTTCGTGTCGCTGAGCCACCGAATTTAGTTTAGTTAGCTTGGTACTTTATTTATTTCTTACCGCTGCACCAAGGTTTTTACGTAAAATTTCGTTAAGACAGAGTATTTTTTCCGAACCACCACAATCCAAATTTTACATCGGTAAAATATATTTTAGAAATGATTCTTTCGTACGACTGTTATAATAATTGAAATTGTGAATTTCATTTTGTACGTGACGTCACATTATCGTTTTCGTGACACTGTCATTTCATGGTTAATAAAAAAATAGAAAGCATTTCCTTTACCGCGTTATTCTCGCCAGTTCTATTTGATATATCAAGTTTCCAGTACGACGAACGGACAGACAACAATCGAAAATTATGTTCAAAGCCTTTAGTTACATTGTAACGAAAAAACATTTTCAGTTAGTTTCATCGATATGTACTAAATAAGTTTGTAGTCTTTCCGTCCATTGTTAAAGAAAATTCACTTCAGAGATTACTAGCGACTCGCCCCGGCTTCGCACGGGTGCAATGTATTATACATATAAACCTTCCTCTTGAATCACTCTATCGAGGATTAAAAACCGCGTCGAAATCCGTTGCCTAGTTTTAAAGATCTAAGCATACATAGGGACATACAGACACCGGGACGATTTTGTTTTATACTATGTAGTGGCATGCAACTGCAGAGTACACGTGGCTGCAATAATATTCCTTCAAACAGCAGCAAAGCAAAAGCTCAACACGGGATGGCACTCGCGGCTTCTCGTCTTGGTCTGACGCGATCGACGCATGAACTATCGGACAGCTTTAAACTTACCGGAGCCATTTATAAGATAACAGAGCAAGGGGTGCGGCCACTTCGGGCAATATTGATAACTCAGGCGGGCAGGGATGATTCGGTGAAATGTTTGGTTGGCTGAAATAATAAAATTTCAGATAATTTGTTGACGTATATTGGACGTTTTACACGCCCCGTGTTTGCCAAATTTGTTAATTGCGTCAAATGTTTACAAATCTTCTTATAATTTTAATTTATTGCTAGTTCCCTAATATAAAGTAATAAGTTACTATTATGAACTGTTCACTACATCTATTGACGGCGTTGGCATCTATTAACGATGCAAAACACGAATTTTTATCTATATTTTTTTCTCGAACGTCGCGTGGAGCGGTTTATAATTATACTGTTGAATAAACAACGTTCGGAGCGGAAATGCAAATTTTCCTCAAACACATCGGGCAATACCAACATATCGTTCGGACGTTGATTGATGACCCGAGCATATCTGACGGTGTCCGGCGTTAAATTGATTCGGTAATATTGTAATATAGGAATAGATCACTTGAATCGATGATTACTTACGTATACAAATACATCCATCCAAAGCAATTATCCTAATTTATCAATCTATTCATGAGCTTTTAATCGATTGCGCTCTATTTCGAAAGAGCACTAAGCATTAATGTTGACTCCGTGGCGCAGTTGCCAAGGTATTGGCTTCGGCGTCGGGGGTCGTGGGTTCGATTCCCACACGGGACAACTATTTGTGTGACCCACAGATAGTTGTTTCGCATCTGGGTGTTTGTCCGCGTGAAATTTATGTTTGTAAAACGTCCTTTACAACACAGGATAATATTATCCTAAAGTAAGGGCAGTGTTTTTTAAACAATAATTAAATAAAAAATTAAATTAAATTAATTAAAAAAATTAAATTAAAATTAATGCTTACACAATTGCTCAATTGATTTACAACAGCTAAAAGTTGCATAGCTTTCAAATCAAAATAGTATGTTTTTGTTCTTAATACAGAATTTGCGGTAACTTGTAACCTCACCTACATGCTTTCTCTCCAAATAAAGTAATTATAATAAGTGAAATAAAGGCATGTCATAACAGGTTCTCATTTCACATACCGCTATTTCTACAAAGCTTTCGCATCGCAAAGTGGGGACAAAAACCAAAACATGCAATCTTTGGTAATTACATTAATTAGTTTCGGGATATTGATCGTTTAAGTCACTATCATGGTTAAGATGACACGGCAAATTTTGCCCTTAATAATATTTCTAAGATAAAGTAAAGTAAAGTAACAGATTATATGTTATTATGTCCCACTGCTGGGCAAAGGCCTCTTCTATACAGAGGGTATCAGGGCATAGTCCACCATGCGGCCCTACTGCGGATTGGCGGACTTCACATATCTTCAAAATATATATTTTTTGTCATTATTTAGAAAATATGCAGGTTTCCTCACGATGATTTCCTTCACCGCGGAGCACGTGATAAGTCAGCACTTAAAGTTAAAAACGACATTGGTGCCGGCACCGGGGATCGAACTCAGGTTGGTCGAGTATATTGAATTGTATTTGAGCGCCCGGACACTGAGCTATCACGGCTCTTATTTCTCAGATGTCCTTAAACAATTATTACTGTGCTGGAGCCACGAATCGGCATCTTCTGTTCTTGAAAATACCATGGTCTCATGGAAGATCAGCGTGAAATGGAAGAATACTTTGGCGTTTCGTCTACCTGGTTTCGAAAGCAAATTGTTGTATTTTCTTGGGAACAAGTAATCAACTAACATCATGTGAACCGTCTATTCCTTTGCAACCCTTTCACGTAAAGTACACACTAGTACAATTTACGTAGGAATTATAAAATATCGATGAAATACAACTTAACACCTGTAGCAGTCTTTTTCGATCTTTCATTTACTTCAAGCTACTTCAATTTATTGATAAAGGTGGTAAAGTTTGTTACTAAATTGTATTGTCGATGAGATACAATCAATATACCGTAACGTAAAATTGGCTAGATTGATTTTCTAAGAATAAAACCTTAAAGAAAGTTCGAGATCAAAGTTAGTTTAACTACTTTCTCTGACAACCGAATCTAACTTTCTTTCAAAAGTATGCCAGTTGAAATGTATAAACTGGGTCATGAAAGGAATACATAACACTCGAAGTAGAAGAGGAGTAGAGGAGATGCGCATGAATATGTTTAAAAGTCGTACGTGAAAATCGTCACTTAATTTGACATTAAATAGTACTTCATTTAGATAAGCAATATATCATAAACTTAAGGCTGATCAAGTTTTCCGTTGTAGGAATAAGCAATTGATGTTGCTTAAATTATGGCTAAATACTTCATATGATGTAAAATGATTTATTATCATCATCATCATTATTTCAGCCTGTTCGAGTTCACAACAAAGGCCTCAACTACAGACTGCCACTAAGCACGATCTTGAGCCAGTTGCATGCACAGTCTTGCACATTTTCACTGGATATATCGAGGAAACGTTGAAGAGACGTTGATAAAAGAATTATATTCTTTTAAAAACGTTTTTTTGGTTCGGACTCGAAAAACGAAAAAACCTGTCAGGCACTTGAGATTTTTTCTCTTCAACAATTGTCACTTATTCTTTTTAACGTAATGTGCATGTGGGAGTTGATTGAGCAAGTTTTTAAGCCACCGAGTAGATTGAGCCGCGCCTCGCGGGGCTTGTTCGTGCTTTAAAAAACATTAATCCGCGCCGCAGTAATGACATAAAGCGAAAAAGGCTGACCCATTTAAAGAACGGATACCCCAATTATAGGAAGCTCGGAAAGTTTGGAGCCGGTCGCGATTTTAAACGGAACTTTTAGGGAAGCGATGATAAATAATATTAATTAGTTGGCGGTCCCCGCAACTCGGAGATTTCGCAGTGTTTTCAGTTCTTTCGCCGCCGCGCTCTCTTGTCGGGGTTTATTACACAAAGTGAATGGAATTCCACAAAGGCGCTTAATTGGACTGCGAAGGCAAAGGAAAACGGAATGTAATGCTATTTAGGAAGTAAACCTTCGAAGTCACAGTCCGTGTCCAGTCCAGTTAGGGTCCCGCATGAGGTCTTAGAAGTAATCGAAATAATCCTAGATTGGTAAATTGAGAAATTTGCGCGATGTTCAAACACTGTAGCGGTAGACAAAATAAACTTCATTCGTCAACCGTTTGTAGATTTTTTTTTATTTATAAAATGGCGCCAAGCGGCAAATTCCTTTCGAAAACAACTTAATGCACCTCTTATACGTCATTAATCTAGTTTAGCACAACATGTTGCGAGTATTTTAGCGATAAATTAGAAATAATGAAATCCGCCAAACGGCGCGCGCACCGCCCGGAAATTAGGTTAACGCCTTACCTATTATTTAATCGGTATTAATTTACACTCGCAAATGATTTGTAACTCAAATAATTTTATCATAATTATGCCTTAATATGATTTGCGCCCGATAAATACGATTCCAAATAACGTGCAACCATGATTTTATATTTTATAAATACATAAATATTTGGTTCTACTTCTGAGTTATATATTAGTAGGTTACGTACCTAGAAATTGGTTTAAAAAATATTACAAGGAATATAAATAGGAAATACGTAATAAAATATTGTTAATTAGTGTCTACAATTTTTTTAGTCTGACAGTGCAGTCTACGCCATTGATGTTCAAATGTGCGAAACATATAGAATTTAAATTTATAAATAATTAATCGTGGTTTAATCCAAATAACGTGCAACGAATATACTCCTATTATCGAATATAATTCGATGGGATTTACTCATATTATTTATAAGAATAATAAAGAATGAAATTTTTTAATACATTAATAAAGTGAAAACATATTGGCGAAGTGCTAGTGCTGATTTCAAACTCAGCTAAACGTGGTTGAATAACCAGGATTTTAATTGACATCTACATTTGTCGCATCTGAAAGAAGCGGTGTGTTTCGATACTATTGAGAGGAACAAAGAATGGAATGAGTAAGAGAATGAAAAAGACCGGCTTAAATAAGGATTTAAGTTACGCAGGGCCGGATTTGAAGGTCTGGAGACATCGGGGCAACAAAGAAAGCCCCTTGGCCCCAATTTTTTTAATATTTACAAATAAAATGAACAACTTTCTTTCAGTCGAGTTTTCCAATAAATAATTTAAGATGTGAAAAATTAAAATTGATTTTTCTTTCATTTTATTTATTTATTTTTTTAATTTTAAAATTTTTAAGAGTAAGTCTTACCGATTGCCAGATTGTAGTGAACAAATATAGATCGATGAGTTCTGTTAATATTTAATATAATCATGTTTGTATAAAGTACGTAAAGGTAATACGCGAAAAAAAAATAGGAAAAGAAAAGTTGTTTAGTAATGTTTATTAGTCTGAATTTTATTCCGAAGTCTCAATTGTGGGGGCTCCTCTTTGATGGAGGCCCCGGGGCTGTAGCTCCGGTTGCCCTCCCCTAAATCCGGCCCCGAAGTTACGTTTCACCTGCGAATAACGAAAGAGTTCCATCACATGGCAACAAATCTGCAATCCTACTGGTAAAATACGCATATATAATGCGCTTTTACGGAGCTAGTGTGTTTGCTGCTTATTATCCTGGATACGTTATTAAAGGGCAGGAAAAGGAAATGTCAAAAAAAGCTTGCAGTTACGCTTTTACTTCACGCGTCGCGCGTGTTAATAACATAGCCCCAAGAGATGCAGGCGTCACGATTTCGACGGTAATGTATGTTAGCGCGAGCAATAACTTATTGTACATATCCGAGGTTACGTGTTAAGCTTATTAAATTATGCAAATTTAATACGAAAGCTGATTGTAGGCACAAACAAATTTGCATACGTTCATATGTTGTTACGAAGGCATACGAGCTTGGGGTGCGCGTCTCAAATGACTAATGTAATTTAAATAGGCAACGATGTCAAATGTGAACATGTCAAGTTTTGCGTCAGAGTTAATAAGATATGAGTAAAATATCGTTTAAAATTCAATTTTGTTATCAATAATGTAATTTATAATAACTTATAAACAAAGTTTTTATATCAATCCTTCAACTGAGTTTCTGAAATAAATTACGAAGAGAAGATAGTAACTTCTACAGGATAAAGGCTATCTTATCCTGTAGAAGTTAGTTGCACATTCCTACTGAACTACATTTTTTTAAGTGAAAAAGTAGCAAACGAGCCGGCGGTTCACCTGATGTTAACTAATAACCATCGCCCATGGACATTTGCAACACCCGTAGGCTTGCAAATGCGTTGCCACCTTTAAATAAAGTGGGCCCCGGCTACCTCACTCACCAGACGAAACGCAGCAGTGTAACACTACTTTACGTCTGAGACACCTGAGTGAGACACGTGCTGAAACTTTTCTTTACCGATGAAAATTCGAAAAAAGCACGAACCAAATGAATTTCAAACACGTAGGTATATAACAAATATTCAAAATAGTCCTGAATAGCAAATTCGAAATAGAATGCTGCGCAGCGAAAACGTGAAGCAACGATGAAACGGCAATCGCGGTCTGAGAATAATCGCGACCACGGAGTACGGCGTCAATTAGCCGTATAACGGCGGTGCGGTTGGTTGCAGTTTTACGAGAGTCCTCGAGTGGGACGCCCGAGGCATTTGCGAGGACAGTTGCGAGGGCAGTAAAGCCACGTTTACGCGGAGCAGTAAACACATGCCGCCGCAGCTGACCTCGTAAACGCCAACCGCTGTTATTGCTACCGTGGACAGGGCATTGGCGCAAGCGGCACACAAGGCAGTACATAGAGATTTATCTCCGATATATGTTAAAAATTGGATGAAAAGTACGTTACGTACATTACCCGAATGCAAGTAATTGAGTACTGTTATCAAAACACATTTTACAGAAGAAAAAAAACGCCAAGTAATAACAAAAAATATACTTCAATACAACTTGTCTGACGAGACCGGAAGGTCAGCAGGTGTATCGGGCTAGCAATAATCAAAAAACATAGCCAAACAAACTTTAACAAGAAGTAATTAGTTTTCTTGATTTTACGCGAATATTATACATATTAAATGAGTTTTCTTGATTTTACGCGAATATTATACATATTAAATGAAACTACTTTACGGATTTTATCGCGTTTTTTATTTTAATTTAAATTCCCGACGTTTCGAACCCTTTCCAGCGTTGGTCACGGTGACCATGAACGCTGTCGAAAACTTACGAGTCATTATCGGTTAATATATTCCGATGAAATCAAAATAATATAACATGTCATTGACAATTCAAGACAGAAAACATTACTTGCTCTTTTCTGGAATAATAAGCACGAATGATATACCAAGTCGAAACTGACGTCGAAACAAGTCGGCATCGAAGCAAGTTCTCGGTAAATATGAATGACGGGTCGAAGCAATATTATTAAACGTAAACCTAATTCGTATTCCCGAAACGTGCGCATATAGGGACCCGCTCTCGAGCGTTAATTAAGTACAGAATTAATAGATACACATTTATAGTTGCTGCGGTTACAATACGAGGCAACTTAACGCAAGGCGGTTAGGTTCCCTCCGTATGTGTAATGGGAATGTCTGCGCTTACGAACGCGTTCGGCCTACGTTGTGAAATGGTTTATACATAGGAACTAAGATAACCGTACGAAGATAAATGAGCCGTGATAGCTCAGTGTCCGGGTGCTCGCCTGTAGTTCAATATACTCGAGCAAACTGAGTTCGATCCCCGGTGCCGGCACCAATGAAATTGTTAATTTGAAGTGCCGACATATCACGTGCTAAGCGGTTAAGGCAAACATCGTGAGGAAACCTGCATATTTTCGAAATAATATAAAAAAAAATAGTTATTTAGATATTTAATTTAAAATAGTTAATTACACCTAAATGTGATGTCCGCCAATCAGCAGTGGGGCCGAGTGGTGGACAATGCGCTGATACCCTCTATGCAGAGGAGGCTTTTGCCCAGCTGTGGGACATGTATAGACTGTTACTTTACTAAGATAAATATAAAAATATTAATGCTATAAAATAATTATATTTCACGCGCTTTTAACTTGACGAAAAAAACAAAGATAACTATCAAGCTTATTTAGACCCAAATTGTGCCGTGTGGTCATAACGGTTTTTTCGCCATAAGAACGAAAAAATCTTATCATGCGCGGAACAAAACACAGTACCTCAATAACAAATGACAAAAGCCTTTGTGACATTTTTATTAGAATATAATCATCATTTCTTACTTAAACGGCGCTAAATCACGGATTTTTTTAAATTAAAATCAATAATAAAGAATAAATGTAATAAACCTAAAATAAATATAATTGTAGATTAGATGACTTAAACAGACATTTGTAGTTATAGACAAGTAACTAGTTATAGTTCGTTAATTAGTTAAATTAAATGAATGGTTCATGGCGTGTTCAGTAACGCAGCGAAAATAAAGCTATGTGAATTTATCTGAGAACTACAGACACCAGGCATAAGTTATCACTGAACTAATGATAACTGAAACAAAATACTACAGCACGAAAAAGAACCGTGGCAAATTGCTGCTAATTAACCACGCGCCAAGCACTTGGTTCAAATACATAACTCGTAGTGCTAATAGGAGTTTTAAAAAGTATATCCCAATTCGGTCTCTCTTCCCATTAAGAGCGATAAAGTCCGCAGTTGGGGCGGACGTTAGGGACTTTTAATTGCAAACGTTTAAAAACTTAACCCGTTTCTACTGCGATCCAGTATTCACTTTACAAAGTACCCTCTGACCGGGGAGCGGGGAATGACAACGTGTACCCGTCGCACGGAAAAGGCAAATCCGGGCTAACACGGGTCGGCACTCGTGCAGTTAAAAGTCGCCCCGCTGATCCGTTCCCCGGATGAGATCTATGACGCGTTCACGTTTTATCGCTTCGCATTTCTGTGCTCCCCGTGGCCGATCACGGTACTCGCAAAATAAGTAGTTAGAGTTCCCTCCTGCATAGCAAATTGTGGAAGTATTTTGCGAATAACATCGTCTTGATTTTTCCTTGTCTCAGCTGGGGATACTTCAAAATAAAAATCCAATCTGAACAGTAATTATCAAAGTGAAGCCTTAATATATCTTCATCAGGTAATGAAACACAGGCAAAAAAATTAAGACATTGTTCGAAACATTGCGAATTACAACCAAACTTAAAAACCGGCCAAATGCGAGTCGGCATCGCACACGAAGGGTTCCTTGCTATTATTTATAAAAAGCCACTTTTTTTGTTGTAGCGGCAACAGAAATACAACTGTCTAACTATCACGGTTCATGAAATACAGCCTGGTGACAAACGGACAGACAGACAGACGGACAGCGGAGTATTATTAATAATAGGGTCCCATTTTACCCTTACGCTACGCAACCTTAAAAACGTATTAACTAACTAATTAATTCAATTTAACACTCCGAGGTTAAATATTTTCTTATATTCTATTAGTACGTTTAGAAACTAGATACACTTGACAATTCTTAGGGGTGAACGTGGCAAACGAACTGGCGATTAAGTGATAACCGTCGCCCATTGTCATTTAAAATACCCGTAGGGTGCGTTTAGGACATTCGTGCAACAGGAGTTTTATGCATGACTAAATTATTCCTGATATACAAAGACCATAAAATATTTAAATAAAATCAACTATTATTTATTAGTGATACTAAATCATGTCTAACAATTCGGAAAAAAAGTTGTTCAGACAAATTTTTGTACCGTGTAACGGGTGATTTCATCACTGTCTAAATTTTTGGTTTTTCTGAAGACTAGGCCGCATGTTATAAACCTTTGCCTGTTCGAAAGGACGAATGTAAAAGTTAAGTTCATTTGTTACTTCTTGTCATTTTGAGACTGCCGCTGATTGGAATTGACATTGGATAAATTAGTTTTTGTGGATCCATTATCTTCGACTGTGCATGGCTAGAGGTTGAAATCAGAACACGTTCCTGGTCGAATTTGTTATCCCTCGTTGAGGATGCTGAAAGGTGCAAGCTGGTCTGAGCTGCTGCTCGATTATATAGTTCTTTTTACCTCCAGTTGGTAAGTGTTTCCTCCTGCCTTTCCCTGCCTTTGTTTGTTCTACAATGTAGTGTTTGTTGGCAGGAGGTCTCCTACATACCCCCTACAGTGTGGCTGTTCTCACTACACTTGGCCTGCTTTTCTCTGCTGGTTCTGAGCTGAACGCTGACCTGTGTCTACAGGGCAGGTGTCTGCGGTGACATAGATTCAAAATAACCTCTTTAATGGACTTTGTACTTAAATTTAATTGCATAACTATTACCATCTCTAATTAATTTAATTATCTAACCTTTTTATGGTCGCACAAAGTAATGTGTAGGTCCTATGTACTCACGACTCCCTGAGATACTTAATTGCAATTATTACAACAGTCTGTTCCTAACAGACAAGGCGCCCTACTTATTATTAATTCATATTTTTAATCTATATTGTATCTGAGCTAGTCCAGGGATTGTAACTATGAACTGAAGGGTAAAATACATCTTAACGGAACTATATCTTTTATTAAATCAATACCCGTTAATTAAACATCTTCATAAAAAAAACGTTACAACCGTGCAAACGATTGTTGACTGTCACGCAAGGGACCTTTGAAATAAATTACGATTTGTCAACGCGGTAGTTTCGCAATTTGAACTAAGTTCTGACAAATTTGTGTATCCTTCAAGGCAGTGCTGACTGTCAAGTATTTGAAATAAATTACGATTTCTATACACGGTGCTTTTACAATCAGGTGTCTAAGTTTCTCTATACAGACGTGTGTTGAGATATAAAATAATGTGTAACAAGTTACCAGTCCGCGATGATTAAAAGGCGCAAGAGCGGGCGCGATGTTTTGACGCAAGCCGCAAAACGTGAACCGCCTCAGGAGGAAAGAACATACATACGTATTGTGTTTTACTTTTAAACTTGTCCGCCGTCCCCTAGGGGGCAAGGTGATTGCTAATTAATTTACAACGGTCGCCCCCGGAGCGCGGCGCGCCGGTCGCTCGCATATAAAAGTTCCCCGGGCGAGCGGCCGTGAGAGATTTGAAAGGATGTTTCGGTTATTTAACTCGAGTGAAGGGAAATAAATGCTTATATTGCATGTTGTGATATGAAGTCCCGTCTTGCTAGCAGCCAGGGGAACGTTTTTGGATTGGTTCGAGGTTACTTTAAAAATTTCCGTTTGTACTAAGGTATTAGACACGGTTCTAGGTTTTGCAACTTCGTGAAATTAGTATATTAGTAAGAAGAGCATATAGATAATCTCTCGAGTTCACTTGATGAATTACCGCTTTAGTGGATAAATTATACTCTTATGTCTGCAATATGACGTGAAACGAACTTCTCAAACTTGTACTTATTCTAAACTACTTCATCATCATCATCATCAATTCAACATGATTGAGTCCACTATTGAACATGGCCCCCACACAATGCCAAGAAGCACGATCCTGAGCCACCTGCAATGTTTACCTAAAAAAGCTATTAAAAGCTTAGGCCATGTATATTATTAGATTACGACGGATAATGCCATAAAAACTGTTATTATATTGATCATCCTCATGAGTTTTGGGAACGACTAAAGAAAATGAGAGTCTATTTTTACCTGCGTGATAATACCAAATGAAATGAGATTGAGTTTGTCACAATAGGACCGAAACCGTTATTATTGCCGAGTCACACCCGCATAAATTGTTTCCCGAGTTGAGGGTTTAAATATATAACGTGTCGTAATAATGTGGGCAATTTCTACTGTTGCCCTCCCCAAAAAGACGCTTTAAACAGCGTCACGCGAATAAGAGCAACTTGTTAACCTAATTAACCCTAGGCTTAAGCTCTCGCGAGAGCGTGCGCCTACGTACATACTTTAATAAACATTATTTCGTCCCGCGAGTTAAACAAAAATGGGAGACTGTTTTTCTGGAAAATATTTTAGTAGATTGCGCTTACTTAAGGTAGTAAATTTTAAGGAAAATTTACTAAAAATTTGGAAAATTTCTCTCTTGGCGTTGTGCGGGACATCGACGACGACGAGGAATATTCCTAATTCTAGTTCCGGCTTGAGGCTCTTGGAAGTCTTTTAGATTTCTTTTTTTGCAGCAATGCGTATTTTTCAACTTATGGAAGACCACGTTTCAGCACTGAAGGTCATGACTAGTCGCTTAGCGAGTCATGCGGAGAGAAACATGCTCGGAGTTTCTCTGAAGGATGCGATCCAAAATTAGGTAATACGCCAGAGAACCAAGGTGATCGGCATAGCTTTCAAGTAAACTGAAGTTCGGACTGGTCACATTGCTCGCAGAACCGTCAGCCGATGGAGTGGACGAGTTATTGAGAGGATACCGCGTTTAAGCAAACGTAGCGTAGGACCCCTAAGGGGTAGTAGTTTACAATAACTAGGTCACCCCATATGTATTGTAGATTGGGGTGCGGTTACCATTTAACATCCGGTTGAGCGCCTGATACCTTGCTTTCTTCTTCGAAAAATGAATAACGAAACAAATTTTTTTTTATATATTTTTTCATATTCGGTACCAATCATTTATGTTAATCTGTTTTATGCATGCATTTATATAAGAAGTATATTCGTGAAAATATAGTTTGTATTTCTTGTGTTAATTAAGTTATTTGAGTGCACATGCCTAAAGATCTCGTTACATTACATTCGCTTCGTGTTGATAATTTTGAAAGAAACGAAAAAAAGATGTATTATTTAAAGAGTAATTCAGCCTCTACCGTTTTATCAATTAATGAAATGAAATATTGTTGGAAACAAAGAGCCTTAATTAACACAGACATGACGTTGTTGAAATTTTAACTTATTTTCTTAATGCAGATACGTTGTAAACCAAGTCTACATACATACAATTTGCATGAGCTTTAGTATGCACAAACGAGATAATCCACATGCAACATGACATTTGCCTGTTAAAGGAGGTGTTATTCAGAGAGAAGTGGATGTTTTAGGACACGTATACTAAGTTATTTATGGAATTTAAAATGGAACCTTGCTTTTGAAAGAGGCGCGTTTTTACGTTTTGAAGAAAAAATATACTTAAGCGGTTTTTTTTTTACAAAGGTATGAATATGCAATATTTTTTTTTTTTTTTTCATTCAAAACGAAGTTGGCACCTCCCACCGATGTCAGTTGCTTCAAAAATGTGTTGCGTTCTTTTGAAAGCTATTACTATAAGAACTATCGTAACTTAAAACAGACACTCGCTTTGAATTCATTATATTTAAGCCACGTCCTGATGCCAACGCCAGTCAAATTGATAATTGCTATTCCAAGTATTGATTTTTTAAGTTTGGCGCTGAAGAAACATATCGTTAGAAAACCTGGATATCATCTAGATAATAAAAAAAAATATTTCGAAGATATATCTGTTAGTTGGGAGTGGGATCGCTTGGCCGATTATATACAAATACCCTCTAACCCAGAAGAGGCTTTTGCGGAGCAGTGGGATACGTAATTTAAAGGCCTCCTTAAATCACCATGTTTCATGTGTACTTTACATGAAATATTGGACACCTAAAATTAATTCGAGACTTTTACTTTCAAATACAACCAACGACCAATAAATTGTACCATTCTCAGTGACTTGTGCTGATATCTATAAGTGGAAGTATTGCAACGATTTACGAAATGGCGAAACGCACGTCTCTACCGAATTTATATGTACATCATACTTGTGATATTGAAATAAGAATAAAACAGTAGAACGTTCGTCAATAACGTATATTGCACAATTGGGGCAAGACCCCGCAGCAATTGTCGAGGTAATAAGAAAACGACAAAGGCTTTGGAGTTTGTGAGTTCGCGGAGTCGGTGTAAAACATTTTATTACCTTGTTTAGGTGACTCGGTGCGGGGGGCGAACGCAATGAGGCAATGCAATTCCTCCAAGTAACATGTCACATTATGTGAAATCGTTGTTGTTTTCCAATGCCACGCAGATCTTCGTGTCTATTTTCTTCGTCATTTTCCACTTCCAAACTCAAATCGCTTACGAATGGTAAAATGAATACAATGAAATCATAAAATAAGTCTTCGAGCTGTTTACTAAGACTAAGGACTTAATAAATTTCTAAACAAAATAGATTATGGAGAAGTTATTACTTAAAACCACTTAACTTAAAGGCACTTAGAGAAAACTGAAAGAAAATTATTTAAAACAGTTTTCTGAGAAAGGCGACTGAAAGTATCTACATTTTAATAATTGTAGTAGTTTGTAAATTAATGTACCCTTCTTATGAGTACTACTAGTATACTACCTCCTCCCCAGGAGCGTTAAACGTTTAACGCAACCTTGTTCGAAGATGCATTAGATGATACACTCAAGATGAAAGTATAAATAATACAAAAATTATTATGTTTTAAACGCGAATATGAAATCTGAAAGGATATAATTTTTCAATATTTTCAACAAACGTTGACGGGTGGGGAAACTTCGCCCTTTATAAAACCAACTACTTATCTCGGGTACTTCACACGTCGTAAAACTTACTAAGTAATTCATTTCGTTTGGATTTTCGGCTTTCATTTTTTAATAATTTACTAGTGTGTTGGTTGTGCAATTGCTAAGCCAATGGCTTCAGCGACGGGGTGCCTGGATTCGATTACCACACGAAACAAGAATTTGTTTCCGGATCTGGGTGTTTGTTCCCAAGCAGGGTTGAAGTAGTTAAAGGCTGGTAGTTGAACCTAGCCACATGATGGATAAGGCGTTATTCTACGATAGTGAGGGGTATGTCGAGGAAAAAAATAACGTATTTTCAGAATTAAAAATGTATCTGAATGTCTTTAGCTACAACGAAACGAGCGAAGATATTCGGCATTTATATAATTTTTGGCAGAAATGCATTGTGTGTAGTAAGTGCATATTATTTATTTATGTAAAAAAACTTAAAAAGCGAATTTTTGTAAAATTGTCAAACAATTTACAGCGCTAAGGGATTCGAACTTGTATCTTCAGAGTTCCACTCCAGGCGCTTTACCAAATAAACTAGTAGTAGTATAAGTAGTCGACCTCCCGAAGTGAAATTTCGACAACTGTATACTTTCATTATTGCATTTTAGCAATGCTTGTAGCCATTACAGTGTGAAAAACCTTTCAAATAAAATTTAAACTAAAAACAAGAGACATAACTTTACTTTTGAAGTTGATGATAAATTATATTTTAAGTGCTATTATCTACACTCAAGATGAAAGTTAAAATGAGAACTTTACGCAGAAAAATTGGCGAAAATTTTTCAGCGCTGCTCGATTCGAACCTGCGACTTCGGGAATCGGTCTTTTATGTTTTTATTCTCAATTTGTGGTGTACATTATATTTATTTCGACTGTAAGTGCCATTTCTTTTGAATTCAAATAAAGTTTATATATGAGAATACTTAACAGATAAAAGAATTTAACGCCCATTGTTTGCTAATTGTCGCCTGCTTAGTTTTAACATACTGTAAACAGGAGTCAATATCCCATACAAATCCTTACTAATATTATAAATGTGAAAGTTTGTATGTATGGATGGATGTTTGTTACTCTTTCACGCAAATACTACAGAATGGATTCTAATGAAGCTTTACAATAATATAGCTTATAAAATAGAATAAGATATAGGCCTCGCATTTGCACTATCTATCATACTAGTACAAAATTTCTCTCAATGCTAATTTAGAAAACTGAGCTTTTGTGCAACGCTATATGCCCTAAAGTTTGATGGGACAGTAAAAAGAACATTCTGGATAAAAAGATCGTTAGGACTTAACCTGCAAGGCGAGTTCAACGATATTAATACAAACATAAACATGAGACTTCACGAAAGCTGACGATATAAAGTCATGATATGCCGTGAAAATTTTTACTTCTCTAATAAAGGGCGCCTTGTGTCCCAAGTTTCATTATACTTTGGTATTAGATGCCACGTTTTATGTTCGGACCTGCTTAACGTCGCTGCGAGTTAGAAGCTAATCACAGATATAAACGTAACAACTTCGATCACTTTTCGTGTCTAACAATAAGTGGAAAACTTTGACTGTCATTGGGCGACCTCAATAAAATAACTGACCGATAAAATCCATTGCGAATATACTCTTTCTAAGCGCCTATCCATGTTTATATTATATATTATAACAATGTTATTATCTATATTAGTATATGTTCAAGTTCAATACAGGGAAACACAAACTTTCACACTTTTCAATCTTACAGGTATGACAGAGATATCAGGCACTACAAAAGTCTACCTACAAATAATTTTACTATTACTTTTACAAGAAAAGAAGCCTTGCTGTTGAAAAACCCATCAAAAGGTGTCTTTTTTCCGCTCAATGTAGTAGAAAAAGCGTGACAGTTAATGAGCTTGCCGCAGCATACATGCCACAAAGATAACACAGAAATTTAAAATGTAACCATTAGACAAATTTAGTAAATCTATGAGTCGGTAAATTTTTATATAGCAAGTTAACAATATACATAGGTAATGTAGAAAATCAGACAAGCTTCAACATTTAGTGCGGTTTTAGACTATCCTTTATTTGAAATGGATTCCTATGTTTATACACACGTATATATAATGATTTGCGCGTGTGTATGTCACCGAACTCCTCCTAAACGGCTGGACCGTTTTTATGACATTTTTTGTGTCTTCAGGTGGATACTACAATATTTTTTTTATTAATTTATATATTAATTAATTTGTTATTCATAATTTGTTGTCGGATATAAGACGCGTGTACAGGACAACGTCTGTCGGGTACTATAAAGCTTCGTTGCTATGAAAAGTCCGTTTTATGCACTAATTTAAAGGTATACTCATAACATTTTCCTGAAGAATACAGCTGCTGTTTTTTGAAGAATTCTGGTAACCTTAAGAGTAAGAAGCGAACTGTTCTCAACGTTAATAAACTGGGACGATGTTTATTATACACGTTTAGTCTGTAACAAATTGCGTACGTGAGCGCGTGTAAACAAAACTCACTTTCGCCCGCTAGTTTCGTCCCGAGTCAATGTGCGTACGTGCAGTTTATAAAGTTGCCGCCATTTATGGGTCATATCGTACAGTAAACGCCTAAAACGTTTCGGCGAGACCATTATGCAATAAAGTGACCTACGGAGTGGGTGGGGTATTTTTCTTATGATTATGAGCGTAGAATGATTTTGTGTTCCTTTATTCGTACATTTGCATGTCTTTCCCTGATCAATTTTTACACATACACGCGATATACATGTTTCATAGTATAGTATTGTTATTATTTTAAAATGGCTACAACATTTATCCTGACAAAAAACGTATTGACGAAGTAGTTACAGTCTTGCGGTTCGCATTATGTGTGTAAGGAAGCCCCGGGTTAGTAACGCTCTTGCAAACCGATGACTTTTTTTGTTGTTGGACGGTGTTAAGAGTTAAGTTCAAGTGAAACGCCTCGCTCGTCACCTTGGCCCATAAAACAATACGCACCTATGAGAATTAAACCAGACTCGGTCCGCATAAACAGTTAAATGGTTAATCTTTCTCGATCTCGGTGTTTGAACGACATAACGGATTCAGAACATTTTTCTGCTCTTTATTTACCTAATTTAGCCAGTAGTCATCGAACAAAAACAAATTTCAGTACAATAGCTATTTATAACATTTATTTATTTACGTATTTTAGCCCGCTTTTATAGTGCTTCTTCGAAATAAATCAAAGCTTAAGCGAAACTCAACACCTAAAGAGGCGAACATACTACCTTTGTTGTCCCGCGCTGGGCGCCAAGACGTTTAGGCGTCTCGGCGTCCAACAAAGCTGTTTACACGAGGCGCCGCCGATACGCGATCGATATCATCTCCCTAGGGTTACCGTATGTTAACAGACAACGTCAACTCGAACGGCCGAGAGTTCGCCTTTGTGAAACGCGCCGAAACTAACGCCCGGTTTCTGACACACTGATCAACGTAGATGTCAACTAATCAGCTGTTAAATGGCTTTTCAAATTTCATTTATTCGCCAAAAGGATGGTTAAGTCTCTGAATAGATCAGAATGATCTTCTTAATGATCAGAATGATCAATTCAAAGAGTTTAACCATCCTTTTAGGCTAGTCAAATAACATTTGAAAAGCAATTTATCAGCCGGTTAGGTGACTTCTACGATGATCAGTGTTTCAGAAACCGGGCGTTAAAGTACGCACTTTGAGAAGTTAAGCGGATTCGCTGTCAAACACAGCTGTCGCAGCGTTCAAGTTTATCAAGTATGCAAACGAGTCGCGATACGCGATATTATTCTCGTTCACCCAATACGACTTAACCTCTTTATTACCTTAAGTACTAGAGAACTTTGAATGAAGGTTTTCCGACATAAAAGACTACTGATAATTTCTTATATTTATGCGGGAACTACACACTAAAACAAATTTATATATTTTATTGCTTCAAATTAATAGTCAATTTATTTAACGTTAGATGTCCTGATGCTACTGTTAATCCGGGCTAGTCTGTAAATTATTTTTAATAATGATAGAGTTGGTACATCTCAGCGGCGTATTTGCTAAGCTGATGGCTTCAGCACCAGGGATCGTGGATTTGATTCCCACAAGTATTTGTGCAACCCACAGATGATTGTTCCAGATCTAGATCTGGATCTGGAACAATTATCTGTGTAATAAATACTTAGGTGTTTTTGCCCCAGGAGGGTTGACGTCAGGCAGTCGGCTAGTCTTAGACAATAACATTAAAACCACCTCGATAACTTGTATTCAAAACGCACTTATTAGAATTAAACTAGTTTATTTTATTAATAAAAGCTGTAGTCTAAAGTTCCCACTAACTTCTTACATTTGTGTATTTATTTAATTATAAGAAAAATGTCAGGTGAGCAGAAGAATCTGCCGATGTTAACATCTGCAAATTTCCGGTTCAGCCCGCAACACACAATCGACGAATCATACATCCACTTCACGCTGGTCTTCCGCAGGCCGTGGTAATTCCCACAAATGTAAAATGCTGTCTCACAGAATCCCAAGTCCCACATATAGTAAAGTATAAAAATACAAAATACCACGGATGGGTGGACTAAACTAGAGCACATATCAAGAATTACTGTGTACCTACTAACTCTTCGCTGCCTTCAGCTCATTCACAAGTATGCCTTTTAGTAGTGAACTAAACGCCTCAACTTTGAAAATGCGAAATAGTTGGAAGATATGAAATATTCAGGCGAACATAATTTTGCATCAATTACAACTTCTACGAAGCAAGCGTTGTCGGAAGCTTGTTGGAATTTTTTTTGTGTAGTGGTCTTGTGTGCGAGACACTAACTTTGTCTAAATGATTAAATACTAAGAAAACACAGCATTAGTTAAAGGTTCTTCTTTCATTACGGTTCAGGCATGAGGCTACGAATAACACAGAAAATAGGATGTGTTGAAAACGAGTATGGTTTGATTTATGTAGATACATTACTCCGTATTCTGACATTAGAAGATATTGCCTTTGTAAAGACTATTCTCACTCGAATTCACATTTGAATGCACGAGTAGCTCATTGGTCGGAGTTCAACTTTTTTTTTTACGCGGGAAAAATCCTTTATCCCCTGGATCCCATGCTACCGGATGGGGAAGGGACAGGAGTATGTGGGAGTCCCAGTCAGAAACGGGTACCCACTAAAAATCCACGTTGCACTTGTCTCTGTCGCATCAGACGTAACACGAGAAAATGAAGACGCGATCTTCCGCGATTCCTAGTGCAATTTTTTAATGCTAACGATATATTGAAATCAGAACGTAACTGGAGACACGTAACGTTACAAATATTTAGTTTAATATTATATTATATTATAAACTATTAGTGTAGAGTTCCTGTTAGCCCATAACACATAATATGTTAGGAGAAGATAAACGTTCTTCTGCTTATTTAAAACAATCGATTTAAGAATAAATTTTTTTACTTTAAACTTGAAAAGATAACGTGGAAATCTTCATTAAACGAAAGTGATGAGATAGCACGAGTAAGACATAAAGTCATAATGTGCCGTGAAACTTTTTACTCTCATAATAAAAGTTGCCTTTGCGCGTCACGTCTCATTATACTCAGGGCCATTAGATGCCATGTTTTATGCTCGGACCTGCTGCTTTAGCGTCGCTTCCTACCTACGGAATCCTTAGATTTATTGTAAATCAATGGTTGTAACGGTATTTCTAACTTAATTACCTAAATAAGTGAGTAGGTAACTAAGAATTTATTGGCCTCTCAACTTAGTAATTAAGATCTCCTATAGATTTTTTTTATGTAAGAAGTTGGCAAGCGAGCTGTTCATTCGTAAAATGATAACCGTCGCCCATGGTCATATACCTGAGCAGGAAAGTTTTTTTTTTTATGTGAAAAGGTGACAAGCGAGCAGGCGGTTCACCTGATGTGAAATGAATACCGCCGCCCATGAGCATCTTCAACTCCCGATGACTTGCTGATGCGTTGAAAACCTTTAAAAAAGTGGGCTCCGGTTACCTCACTAACCGGCCGAAACGCGAAAGTTTAACACTTCACGCCAGTCTTCTGTGATGCCGTTTACTTCCCCTGAGGCAGTACAATCGTAAGCCGTTGCGTGGTCTCACCACAATGAAAATTCGATAAATTTCCTATTTCTACTCCACCTTCACTGTACACCACAAAGTATATATTGGCCAATTAATTAATTGTAATAACGAAAGGAGTGACGGTTGATAAAGCTTCCTCGTAACTCGTTATTTCAGTTACTACGAGAGACCGTTAGTGACTTTACCCCTTTATAATAATGTACTTCAATAGACATTTTTAACTGTGAGTTTTTAACAGAACCACGAGAGGCCGCGGTCGTGAAGTTTTCAAATTCATTGAAGATGAAAGTTTGTACAAACGCTGGGCTCTTCCATTACTTAAACATAGAAAAAACAAGTTTCCTTTTTGATTCTATTTCAAAATAAATGCCATTATTTAAATAACACTACTATTCCGTTGCGAGATTGACGGGGAAAAAGTCGGCGGGGATAAGCTTGTTTTAAAAGAAAAGGAATTAATATGGAGTCAGCGATTCCTATTTCGATGAAACAAATGGTACAAGATGACGAAAAGTGTCACTTGACTTGGATCTTTTCACGCCTTATAGTTCGTTCAACCGAAACGACCTCGGCTTAGCGTTCCTTTTGTATTTACAATTCGCCAAGTATAGCCCGACTCCAGTTCACATCGCATTTCGTCCATTTTATAACGGGACATAGGGAGAGGTAAAATAAATCCTAAGTTTAATAACGACCATTCCCTGTGCATCTGCAGCATGGTTTATAGCTTTAATAACTGGTGACGTAGAAATAAAAATAAAAATATGCACTCTCCTGTTACGGTTCCGAGCTCTTTTAATGCTTTCTTTAAAAATTCCATCTAAATTTACAAGCTTTCGCATTTTAATCGCAGTTAATTTTATCGCAGTTGCTTCGGCGTCAGAGGCCGAAGCAACTGCGATAAAATGATCGAGTGGGATCGACCCCCACTACTGGAAAAATATTGTATGATGAACATAGTGTTTTTCTAGCGTCTGGTTGTTTATTACATGTATAATGTGTATTTATTTACAAAAGAAAAGTATGTTTTAGTATTATCAGTTATCTAGTACCAATAGTACAGGCGTTGCTTAGGCAGGGAACGTTACTTACTAGAGAACGTTATGTAAAAATATGTACTAAAATATTTATTTATTTATTATCTGGATGTTTTTTTTTTCGCGTGATTAATGAAATGATTAATGTTCCTATTGTAAGTGCAATGTTTTTTTTTTAAGAGGAAAAGCGCTGGCCAATGCCTTATATTTTAGCAAATTTACCAACTGTCAAACTCTTAAACGAGGGAGTTGATAAATCTAAACCTTAAAATTAAAATATGTAGAATAAGTGCGAAAATATTGTCGCCGCTTTGGGAATCGAACCCACGTCTTCGGCATTCGCGGTCTGACGCTCTAGCCACTGAGCTAAACGGCTGATTGCCACACCGACGAAAATCTTGACGTATTCTTCTACATTGTTTTCTTAGCATTTGAAGCAATGCTTGGCGCCATCTATTGTTATATCCTTTCCAGCATACAAACAATTTCGAATATCGTTTTACAGCGATAATTCGAAAACGAGAGATGTCGCCATTGCTTTTTTAGAAATTTAAATTGTTTATAGTGCTAATCTTTGCACTTAAGATTGTACATTAAAATATGTAGAAAAAGTGCGAAAAGATTGTCGCCGCTGTGGGAATCGAACCCACGTCTTCGGCATTCGCGGCCTGACGCTCTAGCCACTGAGTTAAACGGCTGATTGCCACACCGACGAAAATCTAAACCTGATAAAATATTGGCAACCGAACGCTTATTGATTAAAACCACTAATTAAGTAAACTTACGTTGAGCATACCAATTTTCAATTTAGCTAATTGAATATGATATAACTAATTACCAGAAACCGCTAAGTTCCATTTGGACAGACTTTTGTTCCAACTTAATTAAATAATGCATCGAATGTTTGAACACCAAACGTGTTTAAAGCACACACTCGCCGATGAAATATAACTTACCAACATAATTATCCAATGTTGTTATTAGCATATTATGTCAGTTGTCATTTGCAAATACTGCGTTAAACTGCATACGTGCACGTTAGTTGTTCGTAATTGAACAATAGTTGAGCGATATAACTAACCTTCGTTAGATGTGGCAATTTTTGATATGTAGTCTTATAACTTGACGGTGGTAGGGCCACGCAGCAGCCTCGGCTTTGCACGAATGGGCAGGCCCGTCCGGGTAAGTACCACGACCTCACAGAAGACCAGCGTAAAGTGGAAGTATTACAAATACTTTCGCGTTTTTTCTGAGCCCAATTTTTAAAAGGTTGTCAACGCATCTGTAACTCTCGGGTGTGGCAGATGTCCATGGGCGGCGGTATTCACTTAGCATCAGGTGACCCGTCTGCTCGTTTGGCAACTTTGGCATAAAAAAAAAAAAAAAAACACATTAAATATACATATATAAAGCATAATGTAATAGCGGAAAAAGTATGGATGCGAATCTAAATGTAGAGTGAAAAATCAGGAGTGAGAAGAGAACGATTCGCGATTAGTTTTTTTAGTGCTAGTCTCTGTACTCGAGAAAGTAAAAAACTTTCAAAGCATTACCACCTAAGGTTAGCGGCCGATGACCACGATTCAAATTAACTTACAAATTTTTATTAAATACCTATATGCAGGATCAGTATTTCGCTAACTATAAAAATAAACCTACTTGTGAACAAAATAGAGAACGACAAACATTGGGAAGTTTTACTTAAGTTATACTCTTGTCGTAACATAAGCTTGTATTAGATAAAAGTAATGTTCATTACTATTTTAACGAAAAACGATGAAACAACGAGATAAATTGATGAAACATCACGATATTCTGACGACTTATTTTATGTCTTGATTTAGATCTTATTTGATTCACTACAAACTCTTGATCTAATCATGATATAAATTAAAATAACCAAGATCCTAACCGAACGAGTATACGAATATTGCACACCAATACCGATCAATCTTAAGATTATCATGAGGTCATTTTGTCGTACTAATAGCTGATATTTTTCATTAGTTATCATATTTCTTTATCTTTATAAATACAATTCTTCTGTACATGTGTATACACTGAATTCTCCTAAACGTCTGGACCGATTTTAATGAAATTTTTTGCGTGTCTTCAGGTCGATTCGAGAATGGTTTAGATTCACAATTCGATCAACTACATTTTTTTTATTTCTAATTTGTCGACTTTAAGTCGTGTGCACAGGAGAACTTCTGTTAGGTCCATTATTTAGTTATTATATATATCGATAATATAAGTCAAATGATCACATCAATTCGTGCGATTTCCAAAAGGAAACAATCAAAAAAATTGATAATTCCCGCAATTAAACTGCCATTGCGGTAATAAAAAACAACTTTACATTCAATAACATCACAAACGATTAAATTACCGAGCGACTTAACTTGAAGGGAGTCTCTCCCTTGTTCGAAATGACAGAACGGGCTGTAACAGAGTAATAGCTACAGGCACTTTGTTTTATATTTCTTGTAAAACAATTCAGTACACATAGAATAAAAGAGTCATTCGCGTTTCAAGACCGAATGCTGTTAGCTTTTGAAGACTTTGTATTTCAAAACTTGAGACTTGACGTGAGATAGTTGAACTGTACTTTGGCTGGTGTTCTTGTTTTCAGTCCGTAGACTATTAAAGCTTCATGGAATGCAGAACTAGTTAGGGAACAGATTCCACGAACTAGATACGGCGCTCTGCGATGGTTAGGGTCGCGTGCTCATGAGTGGGTTATTTATAGGAGGATATGATACATCACCTATGAGCCACCGAGGTTCGATGTGGACTGTATTAATCGTTGATTGGGGGCGGTGAGAACCGCTCTAGAACGCGAATGTACTTTGTGAACGCGTTGTGTTGGTTTCGCTGTGCTCGTGAGTACAAACTAATTGGTTACGTATGTTAGCACCAATATTATGGGTGCTCTCTAACGGGAGCCCCGGTGAGTCCGAAGTACACATTATTTCCCCTCCCTCTACCCGGTCGATGAGGACGTTGCGCGGGCGACGTCGCATTTATATACAGTTGGTATTTCGCTGAGTTCATATGAAGTAGCTGAAATATTGTGATCGAATTGTAAATACATATTAGAAGTGTACATCTTCGTATGTAACACTTTTTTTTAATCTGCAGTCCGTCAGTCCGCAGAATTGACCAGGAAGAGAGGATCTGAAAATCATTTGAAATACGCTATCCTTAACTTCGGCCCACTTTCGTTAAGGAAGATATTTTAATAAAAAAAAAAACAATAGGATAACAGATAACAATTAGTTAACTGCATCCACAGAATTGTTTCTCTACAAAGCGGGCTATCTATGAGTTAGATGCATGTCTTTATTGGGCGTCCAGATACCGCGAACATCGCCATTACTTAGCAGATTCTCAAAGCAGGCCCGGGCGACGCCGAAACCGATCACGGAGCGCCGATTATGGAACGAGGGACGTCACTACAACGCCCCGCGTCGCATTACCGGCTCACTTGCGAAGATTGATAGCGAGTAATTTGCGCCGACGGCGACAAATTGAGAGCGACGTGATTCATCGAACCCCCCACGCACGTACGCAAGGCGAATTAACTCGTGCCCCAATCGGCCAACCACTCCGGCGAGAATCGAATAGCATACCACCCGGTATTTTCAAGCGCTCCGGCCGCCCGCGAAACATTTCCTAATTAGCATATTTTTAATGAACACCCGACGCGCTTTGAAACGCTTTAAAAATCCTGCCGAGCGGGCGGCCGAGAATCGCAGTGTATGTATTACATTCGCTCCACGTTTGGGTGGGTTAACTTTAAGCCTTGCATTAATATTTGTGTTGCGAAACTGCAAAAGCATACTAAATAAGATGAGGTAGCACATTAAACAACTAATACTGTAATAATTAATTACTAACATAATTCCTGTCAAACAATGGTTAAGAAAATGTGATGAAGCGTCCCTTTTCTTTTCGTAAATTTTATTGAAATGTCACATGACGATAACTATAGCGCGAGTCATAGACCCGATTAAAACTATATCAGTTATTAACTATAGTGTAAATGTAGATGACATCAGTAATTTGACAGGGAAAGCAGCTGTTAGGCTAAGCGATTTCTTTGGGTCGTATCAAAAAGCCAATATAGCAGTACAAGATCGATCAGTGCCGTTGGATCCCTTTTTGTGGTTGTAGAACACATTTTTCAGCTGTGCGAACGAAAAAGTGTGATTTGTTTCAGGAAAAGTAACCGTCGCTGGCTACATAAATTCGTTTGCTACCGCACGTGCCGCGGGGAGATGACTTTTCTGTTGGATCTTATTAAAAGCTTTATTTAAAGCTATCTAATACTTGTAGCTTTGACTTTACTTAATCAAACATACTTTACATTATAACTTAACCTGTACTAACGTTATTATGTTAATTATATTATTAATAAAAAAGAGAGGTAAACATGTAAGTTCAGGTTGATTCGAGAATGGTTAAGATTCACAATTCGGTCCACTATAATTTTTTTTATTTCTTAGATGTCGAATTTTACTCGTGTGTACAGGACAACCTAGTATATGTATATTAATATTCAAATATGATTTTTTATGTGAAATGTTGCCAAGCAAGCAGGCGGTTCACCTGATGTTAAGTGAATACCACCGTCCATGGACACACACCCATGCCAGGCATACCACAGTCATGGGCTAGCCCGAGGGTTGCAGATGCGTTGACAACCTTTTGAAAATTGGGCTCCGGCTACCTCACTCACCAAACGAAACGCGAAAGTATTATACTTCAACTTTACGCCGGTCTTCTATGGGGTCGTGGTACTTACCCGGACGAGCCTCTACTGCCTACCACCGTAAAGAGTACAGAAAATATCTTATATATTTACATATTAAACGTCTCTCATGAAAAATAAACCGATAAGAGAGGGCATTCAGAAAATATAGTACGATTGCGTAGTACGAAGATGCGCCCACATCACTTGAGCACTAGAACCTTTTATACTTGCTCGTAATGCACGAGTACCAGTTCGCTTCTACGTTTTATATTGCTTCTTTTATTACAGTGGTAGGATATAAAACCTAGGCGGTATTTAATCTAGTTGTATTTTCTTTTTTCATTAAATACAACCGACCCGCAGCGAACGGAGTGATACGCGAACGGTCACTGAAAATTTTCCCTTAAGGCTAATGTTTGCTTATTAAGAATTAACGAAGCATTGGTAATGTAGAAGGTTATCGGATACTCTTCAGTTTTGAACGGCACTGCTTTTTTTTGCTCATTAATTCCGTGAAAAATTGTCACGGCATTTTTTTTAAATGATTAGTATTACTCTAATTCAACTTTGGCCATGTGAGATGTGAACAAAAAATAGTCTCAGAGATAACGTACACAAATTACATAATAATATGCTTTTTCAGTAAGGAAAATCAGGTATACGATATCAGGTGTGGTACCGGCCTATGCTAAACATAAGCGTTTAAAATGAATCCTTGCATACTTTAGTTCACTTTTAGGATTAAAGCAATAAATATGACCAGCGATGAACATAAACAATGACTTTACATCTGTCAAGCCTCTATAAAAGGAGCCTATGATTTATATGTTCTATGAAAAGTTCTTTGTCAATAAATCCATAATTTCCATAATTTTTCATTAAATTTGATAACCCAAACACCATTTTAAAGAGTACGGTTACTGCTATGGAAGCAAAATAGAGAAGTAGAATAAAGTTAATTACTTCATAAAATACTTTCAATTATTAATTTCTTATAAAACCTTATGATTATGATTTGTCAACCAGTGATAATTTGTTTAAATGGAATAAATAAATAAATAAACATAAGCAACGCTTGTACTATGGGTAGTGGATAACTGATAAACATTTTTTGTAAATAAGTACATATTATAAATATTTAAACACCCAGAACTGGGAAAACGCCATATTAATCGCACAATATTCTTCCAATAGTTGGGATCAGAGCCACGCCCTCTGGCGCAAGAGGCAGGTAGATAGCGAAGTAGACTGAAAAATCAAGGTACGGATAATTTAGGACGGATAAACTAGTTATTTAATATTATTTAACAAACTACGTTCGCCGAAAAATACATGGAAAATTCAAGCATACCAAAGACGCGAGCAAATAAGCCGTTTGGAGCGGGGCCAAGCGCGGCCGTCCGCATCCAAGCCGTTTCGATTGCCGGGACCATGATTTTTAGGGCTCCCAATTTCGGTGCTGAGTACGCTGTCAGCGCGATTAAATGCCGTTTTGAGTAACTCACAGACGCCATATTCGAATTAGGGACCGAAGATTCTCGAAGCAGCAATAGTATTCATAGACTTTGGCGAAATTTGTATTCATTCGAAACGGGTCTAAATGTTTTAATCCGTGATAGAATTTGTCTTTTATTAGAGTTTCATGAAAGCCGCAACTTTAAAATCTTTTAAATTTGCGAAGCCGTGGTAACTTTAGGGTAGTTAAAACAAATACAACAACTGCGCTTTCAAAAGTTCACAACGTATTCCTAGGAAAAGATCACTTAATAGGAATAGGATAAACGATACAAATCGAAGTTATTGCCAACGTGTTTTTCATATAACAATACGACGACAAAGTCCAACAGTACCTCTGCACAAACACGACAGGCGGGCAAAAATTTAATCGGGAGCAAAACTTGACCACCATGTATTACATCTAACACTAAGCCGTAACTTAAGTGACAGATGCACCCAATTAAGTGGATTGCACGTCGCCCCACCGACGTAGTTGCCGCGTTGGTGGAATTCGCAATATAAACTTCGCGGACTTTGGTGGCGGTATTAAAGGTTCCACCGATATCTGTCCACCGCTTTGGCGAGGGTAAGCTCGCGCTGTACAACTGCACGTGACAAATCATACCCACGCATTCTTTTTTTTTTTGGTCACACAAATAATTGTCCCGTGTGAGAATCGAACCCGCGACGCCGAAGTCTATATACAGCGTGTCGTTACAACCGCGACAATAAATGAACACACGTCCAACGCTACTTGCCAATAATCATAAAAAAAATAAACTTTAAAAGAAATCCATAATTAAAAAAAATATTTTTCAAACGAACAAATTAAATAAAAAATAAACAAATCCTATACAACTACAACTGACTGATTCATACATTCAGAGACTTTTTTTCATTCGTTGCCATAGTGTCGCATTACAAATATCTCCTTCTAACAGTATGTTTTATCTCTTTTAAATTTATTCAACCCATTAAACTATTGATGTTTAAAGAATGTAAATATTTAATACTGTACGAAACCAATCTGTGGTTCCGCGTTTTTTGTTTTACGACGGCAACACCGGATACGTTGCCTCTCTCGCGTTAGTTGTCCACGGACCTTAACGCTCGGGAGTTTTATGAACGGAAAATATGACGGAAACGGAGTATTAACATTATATTCGGAAATCGGCAACGTACAATATTGTTCGACAGTAAGGTCGAAGGAACAGTAAGGTGTGTCCGCCGCGCTGCCACGCCGTACATCAGCATTCCTTACTTTCCCTGCCAAATCCTCACCCAGAAACCTCCCCTCCTGAACGGCTGATACGACGGGGACATCGGAGTACCAGGAGAGCGATTATATTACAATATTAAATATAAATAAATTACGGCGCCGCGCGATCGCAGCATGTGTTCGTTAGGCCTCTCGTGTAGATTTCTAGGCCCAGCGAGAGGCTGGATTCGGAATGAACAAATACAATTTTAAAAAGTTGTCCTTTATATCTTGTGTGTTCATTTATTGTCGCGGTTGTAACGACACGCTGTATATACCTTGGCAACTGAGCCACGGAGTTATCAAATATTCTTCATTTTCGTTCATTTTTAATTTACTTTATATATATTCCTTTTTTACTTTACTTTTTAATTAACTTATATTAATTGCGAAGCCTCTCGAACTTACTTCGCGCTTAGTCGTTTAGGACTGTGTAACGTTGTAACAGCAACAACGCGATTAGGACGATTCGAGGGCGACTCAACGAAGACCGTCCTGAAATAAAGGTACTATTACTCTAAGTAATGTTTTCGCTTTCAGTTCGTAAACTATAAACGCTTCGTCACACTCAGAATCTGTGGGTTAATCACACGAATTTAGTACGGCCGGGCAAGTGCTCATGGTTGCGTTATCCAATTAGAGAGTAAGAGTTGTCGCCAAGCCAGATCGATGTTCTGTATGGACCGTGACGGAGACTCTCACGCATATATTATACTATATTCAGTATACTATATAGTATGAATATAGTATACTATTCAGTGTACTTATATTCAGTATACGGCGATAGGCTTTTGTACAACAGTGTCTACTACTAATATCGTTTAGTTTTCATTTTAAACTTTAATTCCCGAAGTTTGTTCTTTGCACGTTACATCAATGGATGCTGTAACGTGTCCGAAACGTTGTTCCCCCGGTTACCTCACTCAACGAACGCAAACGCAAAAATAATAAATACTTTCACTGCACGCAGTTCGACTAAGAACGCTGAACGTGGTCAGGAAAAATAAGAGTCGTTACAACGTCCGAACAAAATTTCAGGTACGCTTTGTAAGAAAAGAATAAAAGTTGAAAAAAATCTCCGTTAAATAAAAAGATACAAAACGTTTATTACTTCTGCAAAGCTGCCGAGAGCGGAGGACGTTGAATCACTGTAAGTCGACTTTCGTTACTATTCATTATACGACGCACGAATCTTTCTCGGAATATTCGCCAACAAACCGCGCTTCACGTAGTTGAGCGAAAGTATAATGAACGAGATTAAATGTTAATTTTGACGATTACTTGTTTAATTGGTTGTTGCGCTAATGGAAGCGAACAGAACAGTTGCAGAATGCACTAAATAGTACTACGTACTTATTATATAAACGATACATATAGTGACTATGAGCCCAGCGATCGATATCTTCACCTTATTAAAAATAAGTTTTTACCCGACTCTGGAAGTACTCCGAAATGAAAATTTTAAGAGCACACCCTCCATATATTATGTAAAAACCATGAAAAAAATAACATGAAGCGTAGTGAAAACTTAAGCTCGGCGCGTCTGGCCGGGGCGCTCATTTCCAAGAGATGCTCATGTGTTAAGCTGTTCTCTCAAGTATTACGCCGAGGCCGCTAAGTGGGTATACTTTTTAAGAAACTTTAGCACAGGGAAATACATAAACACACGCCAAAAATTTACATGGCTATTTTTCAATTCCAAATAGCAAACAACAATATGTAAGAAATCAGTTCATAAGGAATCTAGTTACAACAGGCCCTACCCACAGCGGAGGGCCCAAACCCGTGGGTTCTGGCTAGCCCACCGGTTCTGCGTCAGGTGAAGCTTTAATAGTCTCGGGACTAAAAGCAAAAACATCAGTTAATACAAGAATACAAGAGTTACAGCATAGACCCAATAGCTTCGTGCAATATAAGCAAATTCAATGTACGACAGTAAAAACTTCGTACGATATGAATCCGTTTGGGTCCATACTCCATACACAAAAAGGATTCACTCGGAGCCAATTGAATCTGCGGGGCTCGTTTATCAGCGGGGCAGTCTTTCGCAACAGGCGGGACTTCCCCTTTTTATTCGTTGCCAGTGTTTCGAATGAAATTTCTGCGAAATGTATCGTCTTTCCGGGACGATTTCTGATAGAAGGACGCATGCCGTGCCGCGCTGTCGTTACGGTGTGGCGTAAGCGTGTTCAATGGTAAACAACTTAGTTTATAGAAAAAATGTAAGTGCGAGTCGGAATCACGCACGAGGGGTTCCGTACTATTATCTAAAAGAGCGGCAAAAAAACTCATATCGGTTGTATGGGAGCCCCACGTAAATATTTTTATATTCTGTTTTTTAGTATTCTTGTTATAGCGGTAACCGAAATATTTATTTATTTATTTACACACTTTTTTGTACTAACTGGTACAAACGGCGGGCTTAATGCCATAAGGCAAATACATCATGCTTGAAAATTTGAACTGTCTAATTTTCACGGTTCATAAGGTACAGCCTGGTAACAGACGGACAGACAGACAGATAGACGGACAGACAAACAGCGGAGTCTTAGTAATAGGGTCCCGTTTGGTTACGGAACCCTAAAAACAGACAAAATGTCAGCAAACTTTCGACAATTAATAGCAATAAGTGTTACAGGCAAAGTAAAATATGTTTTGTAATACGCATCTATAACACTAGGGGCTAATCTGTAAAATTACCTTCTGCGTAGATAGGGTTGCCAAAACCTAATTGTACACTAATAGCGATTCGCGTTAAAACGAATACCGACTGCTCCCTACAGGATTGTAATTGTTCTCAGTTACGCGTTATTGTAAGGCGGCGTAAAGATACGGCTTTACGGCCAATGTTGTCCCCGCTATTAGCGTAGATAACGAAGAGTGGCAAAGTTTTAATTCGAATTACAAAATCGCCGAATACGGTAACGCGGCGTCGCATAGTCGAGATATTCCTCTCATTAAAGCCCTTTCACGTGAACGTAAGCTTATGCGTTTGTATTACGGGTCTTTCCTTGTTTAACGTCACATTATGAATAGAATCATTGAAGCGGAAACGCTCAATTCATAAACTTGACAAAGCAAAGCCAATATTGGACGGCGGTCTTGAATTTATATTTTGTTCTTCGAATATTTCTATGTGGAATGAATATTTCTCTCATTTAAAATTATATCTAATTCAACAGAATAGTATTACTGGTATTTTCTTCTTGGTAATCATTCTTATAATTTATTGGAATAGAGCATACTTCACGTTAAAAATATAGTAAAATTTTAATCCTGTTTTATTTAATTAACGCTACTCCAACTGACACCATAATTAAAAGAAGTTGATCTAAATTTGACCAAAATTATTTCGACTTGATTTCAAGAGATAATTTCTAGTAGCAAATAAGTGAATTTTGACCAATTGATTATCTATGTATATAATCACCCTAGTCGCTGTCTTGTTTACAAATGTTTTACCCTACACATTTTGTTATAAATTTTACTGTTGTTATCATGTATAAGTATTATTATCTTAAATCCATTGAGTAGAATATGCACTCATTTAATGAATCACAGCAAGAAATCATAACATCGCAACTACGACATTTATTAAAGGAAAGGAAGGAACCGCCATTCTATAAGTGCCTCGCTATTCTCAGTCCTTAGGGACGGTTCGGGCTGAGATTGTTTAGCTTTATTACAACACTATCAATCTTCCCGCTGCCGTCGAATAATTAGCTCGCCCTGAATTATACCAATAGAGAATAAATCTTGCCGACGTTTTCATCGCGAATAAAAAATTTGCCCGTGATATTAAAATGACATGGCTAAGTAATCTCATCCGTTTTATAAAACTTTATTAATTTTGCTTGTTACTCATTAATATAAGTAGTATTTGTAAGACTTTTGAAGGTTGAATACAATTCTCACAATTCAAGAAACATTTCTCGTATATTATTCAGTCGTTGTTGCGATTAAGTCTCGAGTTGAAAAGCCAACACAGAAGTAAGTTTAAAAGTGAAAAGTTGAGAATTCAACAACATCAAACCCAGTGCGAATTATTCTATTTCATAAGAATACAGAGCTAGCGTTGAATTAAACTTGAAATGCAAGCTTTCATTTTGATTATACTTAAGCTCCTCGAAGAAGTAGCAACTTGGGTCTTGCGAGTTTGATATTCACTCATAATGTTTAGCTAATTTACTTGGCCGAGACAAATGTAAACTTTGAAACTGTAACATTATTGTCTATGATTATTACTATATATTGGGTCGTTCATAGATATTACTTCCTTCTTATTCTTGTCAACGCCCAACGTGCATATCATGTAAGTGATCAAATAAAGTTTATACAACTAAACAAGTCTTCTTTACTCATTTACAATAAAACATGGTGTCAGAAGTGAAAAATTAATACAAATACAAGAAAAAATAATATGGCAGATCAGTCTAACATAATAATTTCAAACACGCTACGACCTCTCATTGTCGACGGACAAATATGTGAAAGATGGCGGACATGGAAGCAAAAATTCGAAATTTTTATGGAAGCAAACGAGCTTGACAACCGATCACCAACCAAACAAGTCGCAATCCTTTTAAACGCAATCGGCGACGAAGGATTAAAGGTATTTAATTCATTCAATATTAACAGAGCAGATTCTTCATTAACCTTAAAACACGTGTTTGACAAATTCGACGCAAAATTTAATCCATGCAAAAACGTGACCGTCGAAAGATTTAATTTTTTCACAAGAACACAAAAGGAAGGTGAAACAATCGATGAATATGTCACAAGTCTGACCAACCTAAGTCATTCATGCGAGTTCAAAAGTCTCCAAAATTCTCTAATAAAAGACATGTTTGTTATTGGAATAAGAAGCCGTAAAATCCAAGAACATTTGTTACAAAAGGACAAGTTGGAAATAGAAAGTGCCGTAAATATAGCAAAAAGCATAGAAATGTCGCAAAATAGGTCAGAAAAGTTACAAAATAGTCAACAATTAAATATAAATGTCGCTAAATATCAGCCAAAAAGGATTTCAAGAAGCATAGGGAGAAGGGATAATCGTTCAGAGTCATCAGCATCAAGAAACATTTCAAGTAGTCGCAGCCAGACAAGTCAATATAAGAAACAATGTTCTCGATGTGGTCAAATTCATAGATTTAAATGTCCAGCAATGGGAAAAGTTTGTATAACTTGTAAAAAACCAAATCATTTTGCCAATTGCTGTTTTTTCAAACCTAAACTTAATAAAGTAAGTACTGTCTGTAACAATTCACCCTTTGAAAATAATAACTTTATAATTAGCGCTATCAATAAATCACATCAGGATTGGCAAATTGATGTGGACTGTTATGGATATATATTAAAATGTCGGATAGATACAGGTGCTGATACAAATGTAATGTCTAAACAAACTTTTGAAACACTTTGTTCAGCCACAAACACAAAAATACCTATTTTTAACACACATAATAACATATATTCTTTTTCAGGCGAACTAATTCCAAATATCGGTATTTGTAATTTAGAATGCAAATTCACTAACGGTTTGATAAATAACTTACAATTTACTATTGCGGATTGCAATTGCCAGACAATTTTAGGATGGAAAAGTTGTGAGAAAATGGGTATAGTACAAAGATTATTTACTTTAACAGAAAATAAGCAACAACAGTCAAGGTCAGTACAAAACATTCTTAATGAGTATTCATCAATGTTCACAGGGTTAGGATGTTTAGTCAAAGAAGCACATTTAGATGTTGATCCTAGTATTCCTCCAAAAATCTGCCCAGTTCGTAGGATTCCCTATTCTCTTAGAGATAGATTAAAACAAGAGTTAGATGAAATGGAAAAATTACATGTTATTGAAAAAGTGACAAAACCAACTAAATGGGTGAGTTCTATTGTTCTAGTACAAAAACCTAATGGTAAATTACGTATATGCCTAGATCCGAGAAATTTAAATTTAGCAATTCAAAGACCTCATTATCCTTATCCTACATTTGATGACTTACGTTCTAAAATAGCCGGTGCTACAATATTTTCTAAATTAGATGCTAACTCAGGATACTGGATTATAAAATTAGATGATGAAAGTAGTGACCTGTGCACATTTAACACACCTTATGGAAGGTACAAATTTCTTCGTCTTCCATATGGTATTAATTCTAGCGGAGAAATATTTCATAGAATAATGTCTGAAACATTTGAAGGTCTTCCCGGTGTAATAACATTCATTGATGATATCCTTGTATTTGCTTCTTCAGAGTCTGAACATAATCAACGTCTTGAAGCTGTTTTTAAAAGGGCCCAAGAAGCAAACATAAAATTTAATAAACAAAATGTTCTTTTGGAGTCCCTGAAGTGTGCTATGTAGGACATATTTTTAATAAAAATGGTGTTTCCCCTGATAAGTCTAAAATAGAAGCTATAATTAATATGAAAAGTCCAACAAATGTCAAAGAGCTTCAACGCTTCTTAGGAATGATAAACTATCTAGGTAGCTTCATTTCTAATTTAGCAGAAAAAACTAATTTACTTCGAGCTTTACTTAAAAAACAAAATATGTGGCAATGGACAGAGTCACATGAGCAAGAATTTATAAAATTAAAATCATTAATATGTCAGGCTCCAGTATTAGTTCATTATAATATAAATAAGCCTATAAGAATGTCAACTGATGCTTCAAAAAATGCTGTAGGAGCAGTAATATGTCATGAAAAAAATCCTATTGCATATGCCTCAAAGTCATTAACTTCTTGTCAAGAGCAATATGCTCAGATTGAAAAAGAATTATATGCTATAGTTTTTGGATGCAAAAAGTTCCACCAATATATATTTGGTAAACCTATCTTCGTAGAAACTGATCATCAGCCATTAGTTACTCTTTTTAAAAAGCCTCTGTCAGATGTTCCTACTAGATTGCAAAGAATGATGATTACATTACAAGCATACCATTTAATTGTTACATATAAAAAGGCACAGAAATGTATATTGCAGATACACTTTCACGTTCCCCAGTAGACAATTCAATTAAAGACTTAACAAGTTTAGAAGAACTAGAGGACAATATAGAAATTCATGTCAATTTACTTACCTCAAATTTAGCTATAACTAAAGAAAAACTAGATAAAATATTGTTTCATACGAATAATGACATAATTTTACAAAAAATAAAAGAATATTGTAAAAATGGTTGGCCTAATAGCAAACAAAATTGTGATCCAAAAGTTCTTTCTTATTGGAATATAAAAGAAGATTTACATATTATTCAAGATATAATTTTTAAGTCTCAGTCAGTAGTAATTCCAACATCAATGAGACGAGAAATTCTTTCTATTTTACATGAAGGTCATCAGGGCATGGAAAAAACAAAAAACTTAGCCCGAGGAACAGTTTATTGGCCAAACATGAATCATGAAATCGATGACTTAATAAAGCAATGTGATGTATGCCTTATGTATAGTCCTAATAAAATAAACGAACCACTCTTGTCACATGAACAACCTTTATATCCATGGCAAAAAGTAGCAACTGATTTGTTTGATTATAAAGGAAAGAAATACTTATTAGTTGTAGACTACTATTCAAATTACATTGAAATAGCTTATTTGAACAATGATAGTAGAAGTTCAACAGTAATTACACAATTAAAATCAATATTTGCTCGACATGGAATTCCTTTACAATTTGTCAGTGATGGTGGTCCCCCTTATAATTCAGCTGATTTTAAAAATTTCTTATATGATTGGGATATTCAACACATAATGTCAAGTCCTCATTACCCCAGATCAAACGGTCTAGCAGAAGTCTCTGTTAAAACTATAAAAAATATTTTTAGAAAATGTGATGAGTCAAATACAGATTATTATTTAGGACTTTTACAACACAGAACAACACCTAGAGGAAACATAAATTCCCCTTCACAACTGTTAATGTCACGTCAGCTAAGAACCAAATTACCTTCTAAAATAGCTAATTTAAAACCTAAAGTTGTAAAATTTTCAATACATTCACAAAACAAACACAAAAACATAGATAAATCAAAAGTTCTATTATGATAAAAATTCTCATCAGTATTCAGATTTTAATGATAAAGATTTAGTATATTTCAAAAAGAATCCTAAAGGTATTTCTTGGTCAAGAGGTACTATTGTCTCAAAGTCCAACTTTCCCCGTTCATATATTATAAAAGATGAATATGGCACTACTTACAGAAGGAATTCACAACACATCCGTCAAAGATACAACAAACAATCATCACAATCAGCATACATACCATCAGAGTCAGACAATCACACTAAGCCTAGTAATATTAATATGTCAAATAATTCTTTGTTAGATAAAGAGGATGATAGTATGATTGTAACAAGTTATTTTAAGTCAAAAGAAAATGTAAATCATAGTAATACTCAGCCACCTAAGTATAGTAGTCGAGGAAGATTAATAAAGAAAAGAAATGTGTTATATTTATAATTTGTATTTTAGTTTCAAAGTTATAAGAATAAGTTTGTAAACACTTCATTGTATTTCATTGTATAAGATTGTCACATTCATTTCACTTTTAGGGAAATGTATTTAAAAATTAAAACTATATGTTAGTCAATAAAAGATATTTCCCTCATTTCATTAGTTTTAAGCTTTGATTGTTAATTTAATTGTTTTTAAAAATTGTTAACAAACAAACAAATTACTTGTCATTGTCAAATGTCAACGATAGTTATTTTCATTTGTAAAAAAGGGGCATGTAACATTATTGTCTATGATTATTACTATATATTGGGTCGTTCATAGATATTACTTCCTTCTTATTCTTGTCAACGCCCAACGTGCATATCATGTAAGTGATCAAATAAAGTTTATACAACTAAACAAGTCTTCTTTACTCATTTACAATAAAACAGAAACTACGAACAGTGCAAAGAAATACATTTATTTCACCACATAGTCAATAAGTTCGCCTATAAGCACGGCGAAACCAACACAACAATACGGTGGTAGGGCCACGCAACATTCTTTGCTGTTGCACAAATGGGCAGGTCCGTGAGGGTAAGTACCACGACCTCACATAAGACCGGCCTTAAGTAGAAGTGTTATACTTCTGCGTTTCGTCTGGTGAGAGAAGTAGCTGGGGCCAACTTTGTTAAAAGATGGCAACGCATCTGCAACCCTAAGGGTGTTGCAAAATGTCAATGGGCGGCGGTTATCACTTAGCATGAGGTGAACCGCCAGCTCGTTTGCCACCTTCTCAAGTAAAAAAACGCGTACACAAGGTAAACCCGCGTTCCAGGGCGGTTTTCACCGGCCAACGATTACATTTAATGACCATCATCAAGGTCCGTACCAAGCCGCGGTGGTCCGTAGATGGCATACCTCCAGTTTAATTAACGCACATACGCGACCCTTCCCAACGTGGTCCACATAAAACTTGTGGTTTCTGTTGAGAGTACTGCATTCAATGAAACGGTATATATATAACGAAGTTTACAGACTGAAAGCAAAAAATAATTGAATTAAAAGTAAAGGTACCTTTACTTCAGGACGGTCTACAAGGAAGCCATCGCCTCGGTCTACTCGTGTAGCAGGATCAGTTATGAAGGTTGTTGTTACTCCAACACTGTTACACAAACCTAAACAACTAAACACGAAGAGAGTTCGAGAGGGTGCGCAGCTAATATAAAGTTAATATTTTCGAGTGAGGCAGTGTAAAGTTCTGGAGCAATACAACGCGGAGCCAATAATAATAAACACGCCCCTAAGCCAGCAACATCAATCACGGGGCGCCTGAGGTCTGTCGCTTGACGTCACTGCGAAGTAGCTGTTCGGCATAACTCGGAGACACCGCGATACTAAATAAAGTGACGGCGATGGGATCCTCTGAGTACTTACACTTCTAAAGTATTGTCACTAATGAGGAGTTGTTCCGTCAACGGACGACTTTTTAACACTCTTTAACATTCACCGAATAGCGGTGAATGTTAATCTAAACCTCATATATGGTATGAGGTCTAGATGAAACTTCTTATATCGTTTGCAGCGTTTTTATTTTTTTTATTTTTTGAAGTAAGAAAAGTTCGTGTATATTCGTCAATTGACAATAGCACTTCACGTTTATAAATGTTCATAAAGGGTAAAAAAAACTTTCGATAACTTGTCTCAGATCAGCCGTTGTGAAATATAAACTTGATTAAACTTTAAAATCCAATTCAATCAATTTTCATGAAATAAATTATATTATTTCATGTAATATAAGTTCACAGGGTGACTATTTTTAAGTAATTTATTTTACGGAGTTAATGTGCACACAATAGTAAACGAGCAAATCTATGAATACAGACATTATGGTAGATATGGCCCACATCTACCGTGCTTCTAAAATTCTTTACACCATATAAGGTATGTATTCTTATTCAAGTATTAATGACGATGACAATTTGGTAAATATATTATTATTGAGATATGGTAATCAAACATATGGTTTTAATATCCAACAGGTTGACTTTTCTAAAGGTGCCCAAATTCACACAGGAGGTTCGGACTCGGTAGTATAATCGTTTATTGAAATAAAAACAATCTTATATTTTTTTTTTCAAAAAAATGTTCATTCCCTAAAAACAGAACTTGTTGTCAATGTGGTAGTCATTCATAAATGCATCGTATACTTTTGAAACAAAATCTTGTGCGTGTTAGTTATGAATGATCGCGCGTAAAATAAATGAGTTGCCCATAAATCACGCATTTTTTGATTTAAGTTCAAATGAATGTATTTAATTAATTACGAGTGATTTTAAATATTTTTCATTTTATGGCTAGAATTCAATGAAAAAAATGGATACACTTCAAAAAGCCTGTCTGTAGAATTGAAATGTGTAGATCGGAGACGAAATTTAAAGATGATGATAACGCTTTAATCTTTAAGGGGCTAACTAACTAATATTCATTAGGCAACTCACACGTGACGGTAAATAGACGGTTGAGTATTCCGGGCGCTCGCTTTTAATGCAATAAACTCGAGCAACCTGAGTTCAAATTCCGGGGGATTCAAATGAAATTGTTAATTTTAAGTGGTGACTTGTCACGTGCTCAGCGGTGAAGGAAAACATCGTGAGCAAGGAAAACTGCATATTATCGTAATAATAATAAAAATAAAAATTTCGAAGATTTGTGAACTCCGAAAATCCGCAATGGTTGTCGCGTGGTGAACTATGCCCTAAAACAGAGGAGGTTTTTTCCCCGCAGTGGGACATTTATAGGCTGTTACTTACTTTTCTTACTATAGCATGCCATACTTCATGCTTATTAACGTTAAACTGTAGCTGCGGCGTGCATTCGTGTAAATCTTGACCAGGAAATGTAACATGAACGAATAATGCATAACGACATTAATAACGCTGCTATCTGTAACAGCTTTTAAAAACGGGCAACAAGCACGTACTTTTAAAAACAGCGTCCGACGGCAAATCGCTGTAAGCGCGAGTTGCGCTTGAAAGTAATTACCGAGTGCTAAAGCATTTCGTTCGTAAGCGCTGAAGGAGATTAAGACGCTGCAGGGAACATTCTGAACGCTACTCAGCCCGAGCGGCTGATGGACGATAAAACTTTACAACTGGACCTTGTAGCAACTCTAAAATCCCGTTCGCTAATAACACACGTCTACAATTTATTAAATGTAGCAGTTTCCTTTTCTTTCCTTAGTAGTATACGGTAAGATATGTGTGGCCTCAGAGATATTTCTTATTCTTTCTACCTTACTTGCGGTGTTTTTTATTAACATCATTTTCCAGATAGAAATCAAACATACGATACTGATATAGAACTTATATCCGTAGGAACATATCGGAATCCCGGTAAACACCGAAAATTTAAGTTGATGAAAACACTTTTAAGGTTCGTTAGGAATTCTCACACATGATGGTAAGGGATCATACTGACGGAAAGCGCTCTACCTTAGTAATAATCTATTCCCTCGTGGATTGAACAGAAAGATTAAGCATGGATGAAATTCCTTGCGGGCCTTTTAAGATAGATGATCTTTGATCTTAAAGCACGTTCGTTTCGACTAGTACACTTTCCATATACAGCCAAATACCAGCTTACGATCTGATGTCGTAACTAAACGTAGTTTTTAATAAAAACATCGACCAGGCTAAAATCAATGCACAAAGGAGTCTAAAGGTAAACAGAGTAGTTTCGGCGCCACGGTGGCACGGGGGTTGTTAGCGAGGGGACTAGACTGCGCCCCAATTTATCCATTACGATACTTTATTATGACGTGTTAACTTCGATAAAGCGTTCACCAAAAACAGAAGTCAATATTTTTTTCTAATTGCATAGAAAGCATGCTTTTAGCTGGCTAGTGCGCTCAGAAAAAGTATCAGCTCAGTAAAAGTTTGTTCGAGACGTTATAATCAGATTGAATAAATGTCGTTCGCAGCATTATGTGTAATGGACCAGTATTTTACTCGGTAGACTGTTGAACGTAGAAGGGTGTCCGGTTACAACGCCTAGCCCTACACTCCGATGAGATTCAACTCCGATTTATAACATAACTAGAAACTTCTATGTTTCGTGACAAGCATTGCCTTCCACCGTTTTTAGGCTTAACTTTGAAAAATAACAGCAAAGATAGCCAAAAAATCTTCTTGAATGACTTAAATGTGTCAATTGATACTTTACATTAAAAGTTGATATTTTTAATTAAAACTATTTATTCTGCAGACGCAATGCAGTGGAATAATGAACTTGAATACCTATTTACATCTATCAAATTCTTTGGAGATAGCCGAGCTCAGCCTCAAAGCTTCTTTAGCGAGCTCGGCTGTCGAAGCTCGGCTCACTCGAAGAACTTATTTACTTCGTTTCTTCGCGTCTAATCTCCTTTAATCTAAAGCTACACGCAGCTTTTATAGCGCAACTTTATTTATGAAGTTGATGAAGTAATATCGTATATTGGGAAAGCCCAATCGATAGCACTTTTTAAAGGAACCTTCGCAGTGGAGCTTTGTGAGATCGTGGTCAATGAATGAGGGAATTTTTAAGGAGTAACTTTTTTCGTCCATTGTTGAAATTAATTTCCACAATGTAGCGATTTGTTACACTAAGGGTTAAACTATGTATTGTTGTTAAACTGTGCATTGTTGTTAAACTGTGTATTGTTGTTAAACTACGTATTGTTAAAGTCTTTGAATTGATCATTCTGATCATTAAAAAATGTCATTCTGATAAGTTTAACAATCTTTTTGGCAACTCAAATAACATTTCAAAATCCATTTGACAGCTGATTAGTTAACTCTTACGATGATCAGTGTTTCAGAAACCGGGCGTAAATCTCATTGGCGCTAAGGTCCAGCTTACCGGTTGGTGAAGATCGCAATTAGATACATTAAACTACCAATTTCTTGTAGTTAGGGGAACACTACAAATAGTTAAAAAAAACTGTTTTAAAGATTTGGTCGTGTTAAATTTTGATTTGAAACTCCCGAAGTTTCGAACACCTAATTATCTTTCAAGGTCATAGGGCAGACAATCAAAATAAGCCGCGAAAGAATATTTTAACTAATCGCAAAACCATCAAGAATTTTTTCTTAGGGCTCACATACATAGATATGCTCTTGTTATTTCACTAGAGCACATTACGTGCAGCGGCTCCATGAGTGCTCGTAAATCGACGTCCGCCTGATTTTTATTGTGAGCGCTACAAGGAACGCGGGCATTTCGATCGCAGCGGAGTTAGATTGGTGGAGTTATTTGAACTATTCGCTTCATGTATCCCATATCTAGCGCTGAAAGGCGACGCATATTTCAGCAGCTGACTGGCACCTAGCGCAAACCCTCGCCGTCTGAGCCCGAACGCAATACAAGTCTTGAATTGTGGGCGCCGCTCTCCTCCCCGCGCCACTTTTAAAATAAGACAACTAGTCTAAGATTGGTTCATCTGAATTGGAAGTGATTATGACATATCGATTGGTATATTGGTTCTGTTGCTACATCGCACACTTGGGCGCTCGGCTTTAATGAAATTTAAGATATCGAGTAATTTGAATAGTAAATAATTTTAGCAATACACTATGCCACTGTGTATCCAAAGTTTCAAAGAGAACGACAAAAATAATATTAGGTGTAAAACGTTAATTTGACGTGGTCTTAGGTCGCGGAGTCGAATCTTAACCGCGTGTTTGTAGTTTCATATTTTTTACGTGAAAATAGAAATTAATAATTTATTTTTCTATTCTATAAGACTATTGAATTTATTATGGCTGTGCCAAAAAGACGCAGATTTTCCTTAACCTGTTTTTAAATATTTTCTATGCGGTTATATTTTCAATACGCAGTTGTCACACATTGGAGTGTTCTATGCACTTATAGTGTACCTATTTCATAAATAACCCATTATGACATAAGCTGATTTCCTGAATTCCGGAAGTGCCATATAAACTATTTGTAGTGTAAAAAAATGTTTGGGGTAGACCACCCTTAACATTTGGGGGTATGAAAAATAGATGTTGTCCGATTCTCCACCCTGGCCGATATTCACACAAAATTTCACGAAAATCGGTCGAGCCGTTTCGGAGGAGTTCAATTACAAGCACCACAGAATTTTATATATTAGATAAAAATAGCATTAGCTATTTCTGTTTAATCAATCAAAGTGAGCTTGAATTTACCCTAATACATAAGACAAATTCCACGTAAAGTTGGGATACGAAAAGCATTTTTCTAAATTTTGTAGTATTTATATTCAAACATTAATACTACGAAATTTATAATAAATGTGAAGCGAATATATATTGAAGAAATATATAAAAGCTACTCTACGGTTTTCCCACAAAACCAATGAATCGTAATGTAATGCTGAATAGGATTTCTCAGAATAAACTGTCATCTTTAATATAATTTTATCAAAGTTTTCAATGCAAAGAGCCTTTCCTAGTCTATTTTAAAATACAAAAGGTATCTGAAAAAAAAAATCGAGGTCCTTATAAAAATTGCGTTCATTTTCGTTCAACGAAACGAAAAAGGGGCACGAGTTGTGAAATCGTTGAAATCTATGGATGGATATTACCGGCCGAAAGCGGAATCAACCGACCGGAGTGCACTCTCAAAGCAATAAGCTGCGAGCGACATCACCCGCTATTGTGACTTCACTCAAACGCTATAAAGCATTTATTACATTTGTAAAGCGGCTTTCAGCGGGATGGGTCCCGCTGTTAATCTTATCCGCTTTACTTGCGAGATTACTGCAGGTTTTGCGGTAATAAAAATGCAACCAAAGGTTAAAAAGAGGTATGGTTGAAGTTTTAACGGGCATTGACAAAAAGTAGGTACTTTAGTGTAATAATAATTGTTACTTATATCTTCTGATACGAGATTTACGATTTCATTATCGCCAGCCATTGAATTCCAAAACACCCCCCCCCCCCCCTGCATTGTTAATGAGACGAAATTCAATAGTATTAATACTTCTAGACTCTACTTCTAGTCATTGTAGTTGGCTTTTTCCAATTTTAATCAGCCTGTTCGGGCAACAGTAGAAGTTGATGCGTTGCTTCGCCTCAGTGGAAAGCATTCGAGAGGGAAATAATACATAAAATTATTTGTTTTATTTTTTTTAATAAGACAAAAATATGAACACTACTACATATGGGCGCATGCTATCTAGATGAAGGTAAGGCCATCTACTTGAGTAACCAGTAACAGCTTCATGATATGATATTATGCATAAGCCAAATGATTAATAGCGTGACGGCCCGAGCCGAGGCTCCCCGGGAGCCCCCGAGCTTAGTCGCCATAACGCGTAATAATAATACGCCGAGGTTCAGGCTAGGCGCCTCGTGCGCCAGGCCACCTCAAGCCCGTCGGAACTGTAAAGGCCCCTAAGGCCCCGACTGTGGCTCATCCAGCCCAAAAAAAAAAATAAGCCAAATGAATGCAGGAGTATGCTTTCAATACTATGTAAGTATTAACTTCTGGTCTACTATCCTATCTGACGATAGGTGTTGATGTGTGTGATGACTCCGTGGCGCAGTTGCCAATGTATTGGCTCCAGCGCCGAGGGTTCAAATCCCACACGAGACAAGCATTTGTGTGACCCATAGATAATTGATTTGGATCTGGGTGCTTGTCCGCGTGAAATCTATGTATATAAAAATTCCCACGAAAACAAGATGATATTATCCTACAGTTTTTGAACGGTAACTACATTAGATCTTCTAGGTTGCAGTGAGAGCAAGACCACCAGGAAGATAAGGGTCTTACTACCTAATAACTTCCAGTACCCGGAAGACCGAGCTTTGCTCGGTTTGGTTTTTTTTTTGGTAAATCGTGTATTTTGGAAATTACATTTAGATACAAATTATTGAGTAATGAAATATGCATAATATTTTTCGATCTTACCGACGTAATAATAAGAAAATATGAACTGATGTTTTTCACAAAAGAAAGAACTTAAAAAAAAAAGGGAAAAAAATAACAAAATAACAAATCAACAAAAACTTAAAAATAAAGAAAGCAATGATCTGGAATCGAAAAAAAAGTAAAAAAATAAATGTGTAAATATGATCGTGACGCGAACCACGGCCGTCTGTTTTGGGGCCGCCCGATTACCGACCGAGCTATTTTGACATTTTCTCTTGCGTCGAAATTTACCGTTATATTCGAATTATATTTTTCATTCCCTGAAAACAGGGATAAAAGGACATTTTCTAAAAATTAAACCTAGCTAGATCGATTTTTCGCCCCCAAATCTATGCACATACTAAATTTCATGAAAATCGCTGGAGCCGTTTCCGAGATTCCGATTATATATATATATACAAGAATTGCTCGTTTAAAGGATAAGATACAATATAAAAAATATAGGTGTTTATATAGTCTAATGGTAAGCGCACTAGCAAAGTATAAGCTATTGAATCGATATCATCGTGGCTTTTGAAACACCAAGTATTGATATTTTGCATAACCGTAATATAGTTGCACTGAGTATATATAATAACAATATCAATTTCAGAGAGCGAGGCGACATGCGAAAGTTCGACAACAGCTGCTCCGTTGTGAGCCAGAATGACATTTAGCATCTCTTTGTGTCTGATTTGCTTTATATTACATCTAGACGGGGCGAGACGACAGGAAGATATATTCCAATTTCATCCAAATGCGGGACATTCTATATTGTGCTACGAATGAGATATCATTATAGGTGTGAAGAGCTTTCAAGAGCAGTTGTATTATAAGGGCATACTTGAAAGACATTAAATAATGTATTTTTATTATGTGTTAGTATAATATATGGCTGTTTGTTTTCCTTGAAAAAAAAATATAACCTGTTAATAAATTTACTTGTTTCAACTCTAAAGAAACATTTACACCAAGCCATTCGAGTAGTAAACCTTTTTGCCGTAGATTGGATATAAACATCAAATGTAATATCCATATAATATATATAAGCTTTTGGGTTTCGAGTTCGCAACCTTTAGATCGCAGGTGCAACATCCTAATCAACGTACCATCAGTGCCACCAGCTAAGAGGTAGCTGCTTAGTCGTACATAAATTAGCTATCAGCAAATGCCAACTTAGCTCTATTCGGTTCTCAGAAACGCTGTAAAAGCCTTTACTGTCTGTTTGAACGACTTCTTGGAATTGCCTTCAACTCAGGACACAGGGAACTTTACGCCAATGAAATCACAGAGGATCTTGTTGTATACGGTGCGATAGTGCGACAATTATAGAAAATATATTGTACTGCACACCAGTTAAAATTATCTTTTCTGTTGAATAATTTTCAGTCTAGAGAAATACAATAAATTCTTATCAAAGCTACAGCAACTGATTTTTTTAAAAACGTGAAGATAAAAACCTTTTTCAACTGAAAATTTTTCCTTTTCTCATTTCAAATTAAACTTTTTTCTATTTCCATTTACCTTTCTTAAATTGTAATTGAAAAGCCTAGCTAATCTTTCACATTATCATCACGGCATTCTGGATTTTTGTTCCATTTAGAGAGCACGACACGAAAGCATAATATCTTTCTATGCTTGAAGAATAATTTACATATTTAAATATGTATTATCTCCTCAAACATTCAATTATGGCGCAAGAGAACAAAGTGGAATTGAATATTATTTCATTGTCTTCGAGGAGCTAATTTGATTTTATATCATTTAAACGAGTGGTTTTATTTTACTAAATTGATTCCTCAGACGTCTAGGACCTATTGAGTCGTCGCCTGTCGGTCATTTGCATCTTTTTTTAATATCCATCCGCAGGGGACAATGGAAGGTCGAGATGAGCGTTATAATCGTATTTTTTCCTCCGCTGCCGTCTGCCTTTGACATAAAATATAAAGGTCGACTTCGAATTCATTACACTGAAGTAACATTTGAAAATGTCACTTGTTCGCTGTTTAAGTTGAATCAAATCTCGAATCAGTCACTTCGAATTTATCTAAAAAAAAAAACGTGTGTGTTTTCTTGCCGTGGAGAAGTATGGCGAGCGGTGTCGTTGTGAATAAGCAACTCAGACGATGTCGCGGTATCAGTTAGTAATGAATAAAGACAGTAATTGATTTATGGCTTAGTGGCCCCAGTGACTCGCAGGCAGAGAGTAAATTTCGAATTCGCAAGGATGTGCACCAATAAGCTTTAATGATTGTTTTTGAGCATAACGTTGGGGTTTGTAATAATTATACGCCTACCCGAATTCAAACACAGGTGCCGAATAATTGTAATTTATGCACTAATTTACTAAACACTAATTAAATGTAATTGTACTGCAGTAGGGCCACGCAACGTGCTGTTGCAAGAATGGGCAGGTCTGCCCGGGGAAGTACCACGACCTCGCATAATACCGACGTGAAGCGAAAGTGCTATACTTCTGCGTATCGTCTGGTGAGTAACCGGGGCTAACTTTATTAAAAGGTGGCAACGCATCTACAACGATACGGGTTTTGCAAATGTCAATGGTCGTCATCACTTAACATCAGCAGAACAAGATGGCAAGCCACCTGCTTGCCATCTTCTAACATAAAAAACCACGTGCATAGCAAGGCCATTTCGCGCTTGGATCGCGTGGCAACCTAATAATACCCTCTTCAGCGAAGTTCAAACTTCAAGTTTATCCTGAGTTCTTTGATAAGAAACGGGACACATATTTCAATTTTAGAGTATTAAATCACTTCACTTTATGGAGTTCAAAGCTCATCACCAACGAAACTAATGATGATTGCAATCTATCAAAACCAATTTCTTAATATATCTTCGAATACTGTGCAATAATAAATGAAAACTTTTTAACGGATTCATCGTGTTCATACTCGTATTTTATTTTAAATCCCGGCTTAAAAAATCTAATTCAAAAGCTGGTTATGAATAAGATGTAATGTTTGCATCTGTCAGATACTGCCAGATAATACAAAAAACTTGAAAAGCTATATACTTCTTGTTGCTTGCGTCCTAATAACTATCCCAGCATCGAACTCAGGGTTGCCATTGTACGCGAGATGATTCACCGTAATGTGTTACGTTCAACAATGTATTTAATGGACGAACATAAAAAAGCATTTAAGATCCTCTCTCGCTGTACCTCAGAGCCGTAATAGGATCGCGGTACACGCGTAGGAGTGCAAGTGAACGAACCCAGAAATGTGTGCGGGCGCAGATGTTGTGTCGCGCCACCCACATTATAGGCTGGCGATTTTTAGGGTTCCGTACCCAAAGTGTGAAACGAGACCCTATTTATTATCAAGACTCCAAAAAAATATTTCGATATGTGAAGTGCGCCAATCCGCAGTGGGGCCGCGTGGTGGACTGTGCCTCTATACAGAGGCCTTTGCCCAGCAGTGGGACATGTATACGCTGTTAGTAGAGTAGGCTAGACGTAGACGCAGGCAGCAGCTAGTTTATTTATATTTATAGCCTAGTAGTATGGGGGAATAAATATTAATGTTGGTGTAAATCACTGTAAATCACACTTTACTCACGGGAAATTATCCACACATTAAATTGTATGACATGAACAACCTTGTATCTTCTTAACATTTGGATTCCGTTCTTGGCTACATTACATGTCGTGTATTTATTATAATATAACATAGAAATTCCCTTATGGTTCGCATTACTCACGGCTCACCAACTTATTGTTTCAAACAACAAAGTGAGGGGGAAATTTCATAACATAACCCCTACAAAGCCGCGCTGATTAGACAATTCGTCGGCAGGCTGCGGCGTGCGTCATACTTATCAACCGGTTGTGTTAGATCAAGTGAGGGGGGGGGTGTTACCCCTTCGTCCGGGTTCCCGCCTTGACGTAGCGTTTGAATGTTCCAATGCGTCTTACCTGCAGGAGGGGAATCGCTTCCCGAGAAGGTGCTGCTAAGGCGGCCAGCGCTGGCAGCTGGAACATCGTGGGGGTTTTAGTCTTTGCGAGTCCGACGTAGACCACTCTTGCCATTCATTGCCCACTTCTTTAAAAGTTGCCAAAGCATCTGAAAGCTCTCAGGTTGTCCATGGGCAGTCTTTACTTAATATCAGGTGAACTGCCAGCTCGTTTGGAAATTTGACACATAAAAAAAACTAAGCAATAAAAACACCCACAACACCAGAAATACCCAACAGTTGTACGTCTGTTGCAACAGATGAATATACGTGTCGTTACAACCGCGACATTAAATGAACATACGTCTAACGCTACTTGCCAATAATCATTAAAAAATATTAACGTTAAAAAAATCCATAATTAAAAAATATATTTCAAACAAACTAATTAAGTAAAAAAGAAACAAAATTTGTAACACCCTATACAACTCGCGCCACAGCGTCATATTACAAGCCTCTCCTTCTAACAGTATGTTTTGTCTCTTTTAAATTCATTCAATCCATTCATTTGCTTTGTGACCTTTACAAATGAACTTTACGTTACAGTTTTATACGTGAAATTGTTCTAAAATTCTTTGTTTTGGAAAATTTAATAACTCTGTAAATATTGATGTTTAAAGAATGTAAATGTTTAATACAATTTTAAAAAGTTATCCTCTATATGTGTGTTCATTTACTATCGCGATTGTAAAAACACGCTGTATAGTATGAACAGATATAAAGCACTAGAAGCTTTATATACGCCAAACAGACGTACCTATAGAAGTCTAATTCAGTTCTAACTTCTTCAAGGGTGTTACTTTTAGTAAAATCTTTATCACCATACATGTTAAAATGGTGCAATTGGTTTATGAAACAATACTATATAAGCTAGATGAAACTTTGACAAACATAATGCTTTCTCAATTTGAGTTCAACACAATGTCCAAGCAAGGTACGTGAGTGTTTATTATTTAATAATAATTGTTGAAGGAATTTATCGCATTTTATTCTTATATCATGACATTTCAAATGCAATGCTGTAGGGACAACATTGCTGTCTAATTTTATAATACTTTATAGCAATTTAAAGTCGGTACTTGAATTAAAACGATAAGCTATTGCAATTAAAGCGACAAGTATTATTTCGCAATTTTGATGTGATAATTATTTAATTTATAAACTTTTTACATTTGTTTTAATAATAAATAACATGTAACAATTTTTTATTGCCACCATTTTCTTTTATGAAAAAAATGGGGCAGGAAGCTCATCTGATGGAAAATGATCACCGCCGCCCAACATCATCTCCAACACTGCAGATCTTGCATAAATGCGATGATAAGATCTCTTCTTGAAGTTTCCCAGATCGTAACGGCTCGGAAAGACCGTCGTCGGCGGCTGGTTCTATAGAGTTATTATTTTTATAGTTATATTTTATATATAGTATTACGGCCACGGGCGTAAATGCTACTTAAATCATTTGTCATAGATGCTAAGGCCTATTATTATATCAATTAAATTTTTGTTTTAAAATTTTTGTTTAAAAGAAATATATTTTAAACAAAAAATTTTATGTATGTAGTTGGCTAATTACTTGGCTTAAGAAATCAAGTCAAAATTGTATTATTTTTGCGCCAAGTTACATTTAAATTAGTGATTTATGAAGACAAGTTATCTTTTAGCTAGATTGTAACTACCATAATACACAACACGTAGGCGAAATTATGGGACTGGTCTGATTTCCTTGTCCTTGTTTATTCCAAGGGACCAACACGCCGTTATGCGTCGCGCTTCGGAGACTTTTTCCAAGTATACACATGAATCTTAGAATAAGTTCCAGTTGTTTCGTATACATGGAACAATAACGAATCCCCTCCGTTGAAAGTTCTGCTGTTCTGCTCATAAATATGAAACCGAAGCGTGGAGCAATTTTTGCACAATGAATAAATACGCTAGATGCGGCCTGGAATACTACCGTCGGGCTTTACTGCATTTTAAACTTTTATTATAAAAGTTGTGCGACATTTGTGTACACACTAATATTTACATGTTTTACCTACATTCGTTAAAATAAAAGAAAAAAAAAACATTTCAACTCGTTCAGAGATTCCGCTAAAAACTAGCTGAAATAAAGAAGAGAGAACAGTTTTCAAAAAGAGCGGAAATTAAACGTTTGGTTTGGCTAAATAGCGTCTATTGGATTTGGTTTTCAAAGTTTTCTATTTTTTTTTTTCGATTTTAATGAAGTTTCTCTAAACGGCTCTGTTGAATAAATAAAATAACAATGGAATTTGCGATGTAAAGAATTTCTCAAACTGTTCTGAATGCAAAATCGACAAAAACTATAATAATAATATTTCCATATTTAACTCCCGTGGTACGTTCAGAGCAATGTGACCTGCTGAAGGAAGAACCTTGTACATGAAAGCCAATCTTTTCTGGGAAGCAGGCAGTTCCATTGCGACCCCTACGATGCTGCAAATGTTCGTAGGAATTGGTGACCACTTATCATCAAGTGAACTTGTTTTACACGAACTAAACAGAAAATAAAGGTTTTCTTTACCATAGAAGTTAAACCACACCTTAAAGGTGAACAACCTTTTCAGCAAATGAGTATGAAAAATTATCTTCTAAATGCAACGGTTGAAATTCACAAGATAACATATTTCTTTAATGCCGAGAAAATTACACAAAATAGATTTATGAATCGTTAGCAACTTTTAAACCACCATTAAAGACAGCTAATTGACTTTACACAGAAATATTCCGGGCACAAAGGCTTCAGAAACCTGACTTGCATCTCCATCCATCATTTCATTAATGCTATGTCAGTGGGAGTTTCTATTAGAAACACCGAAAACGCGTTTCACTCCTGTCCCAATATAATCGCAGACACCGCATTTAGTAAAATAAAAACAAATTAGCCTCTAACCGTGGTATAGACACCTTGATACTTCTGCAATGAAATAGTAATTATTACGACAAAACAATAATTTATGTAATTACATTGTACAAGTTGCCTCCATTCCAAAGGTTCTTACCAATCCGTAAATTATTTCAACAATTCTGAAGATAAAACGTTAGAAAAACATTTGCTCGCCATCGTTGCATTTATTATATTAGTGCCACAGAATCGAGTAGAATTATTCATCTTATGGCAGAAATAAATCAGTCGTCTATTCAAAACGTTGCTCACTGGCAGAACAATATTTTAGGGTAAACGACCGGTTCTAGCCGTTTTTTTTTTTCAACGCATGGACTCACTCGTGTCTTCACACATAAAATCGTCGTCAGCTCGAAAATATCACTAAGAATGCTTAAAACGTTGATATAAAAACCATCCATTGTTATATAATGAGTCCATTAACACGGACAGACTGTGCGTATCACGGAACATCGGAAATTAAGATTCATAGTATAATAATTTTATCATACAATGTGTCATATTCGTGTAAGTACATGAAATCAAGAAAGAAGTAAAGAATGGCCAACCAAGATGAAATCATGGTACCATATGTACTGATAACGTACCATTTTTCGAAGAACCGGCTTTGTTATCGTACGGAATAAGCGGACGAGGAGAAAGTGGTTGAGTAGAAAATAATTGTCTCCCGTTCGCGGATTGGGGGATCGCCTTTCGCCCTGCGTATTAGGCGATATTTTCAATTTCACCGCTTCGCGTATTTAGTTTTTATCACATCTTGCGCAGCGGACCTCCCCTTGCGTAGTTATCGCAAATCGTTCCCATCAGCAAATAATAATAACGGAATTCAGCGGGAACTCCCGCCGCGGCGTGTCGGCAGCGCAAAAGCGGAAAAGAATATCGGATTACGGGAACTGGGCCGGGGCGAATTTTCATTGGCGCCTACGTGGGAGTATTTCGAAATTTGAAATAAAAGCCCGCGGACTGAGCGGCAAGTTGGCACGCATATAAGATAGAAGGTAAACTTCTACGGGGATTTGTTAAACACTGCTTTTGTGTGAAAATTTTGGTATTTATGTTTCCAGCCAAATTAAAAACGAAGAAGAATTAAATACTTTAAAATTTCATTTTTAAAATACTGAAAAGGTGTGTTAAATTATGATGATATTAAACAATGGTGAATGATTTTGAGGAACTGTCCATTTTGATAAAAGGTGACAACTGCAATCCATGGGTGGCGGTTATCGGTTAACGTCAGGTGAACGATCTGCTCACTTACCATATTCTACAAAAAACCCATTTAAACGTTCTGACAAAACAACTCAAGATCATGTATTAACGATACAAGTCTGACAGCCGTTGGTGTAGGCTGAAATATATATGTGCTGCCCAGGTTTCAATATTCCTTACTGAGAACCAAAATATGACAATCTGTAAGCTTCTTCTTACGAGACTCAACTGCCATAAATATATGTACCCACGATAATCCCATTCGCCACCACAACGCTATACTCATTACCGAGAGACTACGGTCGATCATGATACAACAATCTAAAGCAACATTAACCTGAAACTGAACGCGAGTCGTCTCCATAACGAGCTAGCAGTTACGTTTCTTGTCGTACGTTTCTATAGAAGTAATTTCCGAATGCGATGAAAAGAAAAAACGGGAACATTATAAGCAGAAGCGTTGGCGCGGAATCAGTTTGTCTGCGACAAATGTTTGAGTGATTTGTAGAGGCCTATAGTCGAGAACGCAGAGTCTTGAACGCGATTTTGGGCACTGGGGACCGATACGAAGTTTCGCTCGAGACCCGCGAGGTATCTTTTTTTTTTTTTTTCAACAAAATATGCACACGATTGTAGGAACGCTTTATGACGCGGCAGCGAACATTCCTTTGACAATTCGCCGAAGGGAATTCCGCATACCTAATAAATGCATATCTTATCCTTTACCTGTTTTCAGGAAATGAAAAATATTATTCGAATACGACGGTAAATTTCACCGAAAAAAAAATGTTATAATAGCTCGATCGGTAATCGGGCGGCCCCAAAACAGACGGCCGTGGTTCGAATCACGATCATTTACACACCTATTTTTTTACTTTTTTTTCTATACCAGATCATTTTCTTTATTTTTTTTATTTCCAAAATACATAATTTACCAAAAAAAAAAACGAGCAAAGCTCGGTCCTGCAGGAACTTAGAAAATTGTGCGGGTATTCATCTGAAGCGAAGCTACTTCATGTTTTAGACCCATACACAATTCTTCTGGCTCACATCCGCCTAGATGGAGTCGCAAAAATATTTTCCCCTGCGGAAACGAACCCACGACCACAGGCACCGTTAACAATAAATCAGCCACAATCAAATTTTTATTTCATACATCATGTAAATTATGTAAATATGAATAAATATGATGAATTAATATTATTACTAGACCTTGACCCTTGTTACTGACCCGACTTCTAGATATTGACCCGGCCACACGTTGCTGTGGCTTAATTTATTATATATTAATTGACAAAATGATAAGATTATACAGAAAATTGTTATAATAAGCTGTCACAAACTAAACAATATAACTAACATGACTAAAATACTTGTATCTGCAGCAAATCATACCCACATCGCGCGGCACGAGAATTCTACACAGCTCCAATATCTGCTCCTCAATATCCGAACTCTGTCTCGTTAATACTGCGCGTAAATACAACAATGGACCTTATGTTTGATCTGCGTCCAAGGAATGTCTATGTGCCTGTCTACGTATCTTAATTGCTAAGGTTAGCTTTTAAAATTCAAACCCCTATGCCTATACATTTGCTTTAAAACAAAATCATTGCACAACATAATTTAAAGCACTTGGATATTTTTTGCAAACATAGAAACAACGAAATTCAATTTGGAGAACGTAATTAACGAAGCGGCCAAAAAGCGGGGGAAAATGGATTTCGAGAAAGCGGAAATTAAAAGAACTGATCGACCAAATCAATGCGCCCCTATTGAATCTGTGCGGCATTAGATTTTTGCATGTTTTTAATAACAATCTTAATTCTACCAATTTCTTTTCTTCATAGAAATAAAATTCGAAAATATAACATAATATTCTGAAAAGCTACTCGCAAAACTTACAACGTAGTATATTATATCGGAGAGATCACTCTGTTGAGAAGTTTAAAACTTAAACAAAAAGTTGGTTTTACTCTACAGCCACAACAACTGATTTTTTTAAGTCATCAGAGCAAATTTGATGAATTGAATATCATTAAAGATTCATACAACAAGTTAAAATAGAGATTTTTTGTCTTTGTCAAAAATTATTGGCCATTTCTTTTTATGAAATTGCCTTATTTACCTTGGCGTCATTACTCAAAGGGCATTGTCCACTTTGGATGGGGGTTTTGGCTTGGAGTGAACAGTCACTGAGAATAACAACGATGTGTAGAATTAGTAGATTTATTTAGAAGGAATTAGAAAAATAATAAAGTTTTGTGTCCAGATGTTTCTTAGTTTTTTTTAATAAACATTTATAAACAGGGCTTTGAAATATAATATCGAATTTAGTTTACATACTTTTTTATTAATCAGATTCATAAGTTAATAAAATGTTATCTAAGAGCCGGGCAGGTGGATGTACAGACTCTTGGTACCTTGCCCAGCTCATGAACCAAAAAAGTCATTATATGGACACAGAAACCCACTGTCTGACGACCCTCCATGCAGTTACAAAAATATTGTTTTATACTACCTGTCTGTTATATTATTTTCATATAACATAATCAATATACCTAATGTATTTTTATGCTGATACACGACAACATACATTCACAATACCTACGAATAAAGCAAATGACATTTGTCAAAATAACAGTCACAACTCAAAAGTATTGCTTAACCGATGAACAATTTTTTTTCTACGATTCTGGCATTTGAATGATGCCAATTAAAATAATGAACAATTTATTCAAATATATTGGCAATTGAAGTTGATGAAAATAATACAATATTAACTTTAATTCCTTATAAATATGTATGTATAAAAATGCAGTGCCACATCATTTCGTGACTTATGCACTTTCGACAAATTATTTTTACCACAAATAAAATGTAAGTTAATAAATGAGAATAATAATATTATTTTGATTGATTAAAAAAATCGAATAGTCATATATGTGATTGAGATTTTTATACTGGTAAGGTAACATTTTAAAGTGTCGACAAGACTGTGTATATAAATCAATGTAAATACTCATTATTGGATGTTTTTATCAGTTTGAATCGATACAACCGAAAAATACAAATATTCATGTTTTATTCAGGGAGATTTTTTGGTATAATTGTTTTTATCTAAGAATTCTGTTCACGCGAAGCCAAAAATGGACAATGTCCTTTAAGTTACTCATAAATACACGCTTGTTTCGCCTTATTTACCACAACGCATCTACATCTACAAGAGATCTTGGAGTCAATCGTTAATAACATAAGAAAATAATTAAACTTTTAAATGTGGTAGGGCCAGGCAACAGACTCCGTTGTTGCACAAATGGCCGGTTAAGTACCGCGGCCTCACGACGGCGTGAAGTGGAAGCTTATACCTCTGCGTTTCGTCTGGTGAGCGAGGTAACCGGAGCCCACTTTATTGAAAGGTGGCAATGCATCTGCAACCGAACGGGTATCGCTAAGTTTCACAAATGTCCATGGGCGGCAGTTATCACTTAACATTAGGTGAACCGCCAGCTCGCATGTCACCTTTTCACAAAAAAAATACACAAAATAAAATCAAATTAAAAACTGTTTAATTTTTTACGACTATTTTCTTCTCTACGTTATCTTGTATATATGATAACGAAGCAGGGAGTACTAATAATTATATACATATAAGAGATTTCCGCATCCTACGGGCATATACCAAACCTGTTGGGTTGCAGATACATTGCCACTCTTCGAAAGTATGGGTAACAATTACCTACTCAACAAAAAAGTAAAGACACTTTACTTTTCGCGTCTCGTCTGGCTGATTCATTGAAATAACACACACGGGATATTGTTTTAAGAAATAGCTGTATTTTCGAGAAGAACTGCGATAACGAAGCCGAGAGGAAACACTAGGGGCATATTTAGGTAAAAAGCTGTAAAAAAGAAATTAAAGTTAATTTCTTTCAATTCCAATTCAAGTGAATTTAAGGGTCTGAATGTATATCAAAATATAATTTTTACATCTGCATTGGAAAGGTCAAAAGGAAAAATCTTAAATGTACGTTCATCAAGAGAGAATATATCGTATAAAAATCGCATTCTTGAAAGGCCTTTTGCTGCATTTATGCGGATATACCGATTGCAATATCTACTTCTACAAAGTAGTCATGAACAGGCAGACAACCGTCTGAGACGCAGACAATTGTACACTGCCCATCGTGCAATATATCAAACATACTATGATAACAATCATCAAAATGCAAAGTTCTTGTTTAATACACCTAATTGTCAACAAATCTTAGTAAGAAGGAACGATTATCTAGAAAACAGTTACCTAAATAAAAAAAGACAGAAATTACGTTAATTAAAAAATCACCAATTTTATTCATAACATTTAGTATCCGAAAACGAAATTTCAATTAAAATACAATCCCCGTATCGTGCTAGTTATATTAAAAACGGATACGCAAAAGTATTTACAAAAATACGCCATTTCCATTTACTGATATTTTGTTTATGTTAAAAATGTGTTTTCTTTTTATTTATCGACTTCAAAAAGGAGGAGATTATTATCAATTCGGATGTTTAAATTTCTTTTATGCATGTTCCGGCATATATAGAGGGATTTGCAAAATATTTTTTTTTTGTTCGAAAGGGGTTTATCCCATTTAAATTTCATGTAGATCTGATGATGACTTTCGGAGACAGACGACGGAACTCTCCAAAAAATTACAGCAAATCAACCACGATTGAGCTGCTATCGCATAAACATGTATTGTTTATGCAATCGCACAACATAGCATCATGCCTGTACACTCGAAAGAATTACATTGTTGATGTATTTAATATATCAGGGCGTACAGTGTACGCCCACATTTTCTTTCATAGTTAATAGTACTTGTTATACTAGTATTTTTTCGCAACTGGAAGCTATCTTTACGGTATCTCTGTTGACTTTAGTCCGTCTAGCTTTGGTATAATTTAAATGTTGTACAGAGATAAATCTAAAATAGACGTCGAAGAGCAAGGTATCAAAGCTTTCTAGGACAACTTTATTTCCATTAAATTATTAATGATTTATTATTAATTAATATATCAATAATAATTTAAATTTAATTATTACTAATTATTTTAAAGTTTTTTTAGTTTTACTTTATCGCGTGTAAAGTTTTATTTTATTAATTTTTTCAAAATGTAAAAGATTAATTTCATTTTATTTACATAATTTTATTTATCTTTCAGTCAGATCTATTAAACTACTATTGGCATTATTTTAGGATATATTATATATTATATAGGCATTGTTTCATTCCTTTTGAACATTCTGAAAGGTATTTTAGGTAAGAAATAAAATGATTTTTTTTCAGGAGCGAAAATAATGAATAACTCCATAAATTAATTTCGTTACGCAATTTATATAAAAAAGATATCACGATAACGGTAATCTGTTAACTGTTTTTGCCTCATTAAAAACAAGAAGAAATAATTAATTCGTTACACTCAAACGCAGTAGCAAGTGCTTGTCAATTTTATTTCGAGTTTCGCTCGTTTTGTCAGATCCGCTTGATTCGTCGTCTTCATTGAAAATGTACAGTTATAATATTAACATGGAAGAAATTAATTGAACGAGGAAATTAAGAATCAGATATTTTCTCCTTTTGGTAAGGCAAGTAGCCAAATAATGCTGTGTTTACGTAAGTGACTCTAATTAACGAGAGTAAATATACATGTACATATAATTGTCACAGTAGCAAGATATTATTAGGTAAACCTTCATGCAAGAAACGACAACATAATAACTTGGAGATTGAATTCAAAGGTTTACGTCGTAAGTGATTATTTTATAAATCCATTTGTATCGTATTAACGCCGAAATACCATCAAATAATAATATTTTATTGTAATAAAAGTTACCGTGTTACCGAAGGCGAAAGGCTGGGTTTAATGTTCAACATTATTTACGATGCTGAGATTATCGTGCTAAAATCTTTGGAAATTCCCTAGAAATTACGAGTATATTAATTCCACTCCTCCAACATTCCGTTAAATTACTAAGCGTTTCATTAACTTTGAATATACTTATTCTTAGGTAATTTAAGTTACATGTTGTATAAAGATAACATCGTACTTTCGTAAACAGGAACAATCTAGGCAAAGAGACTACAACCCTGAAGTATGAAAAGATAAGACGGTATCCTGGATCCGCCCTTGGTAGCGGAGCAAATGTTTATGGCTTACACTACAGCCGCATAATTTTCACATCTCGTCAGTTCGCAACACTAAAGAACAGCGCACACTAAACGCCTCTGGATTAATATTATGCTCAGCGAAATTTTTTTTTTTTAAATTATTTTGATATTCTTTAGTTTTAATAAAATCGAGAAAGTTACTCATGAGTTACTTTTAACGTAACATATCATATTTTATGAACCAACCAAAGAAATAAGGTATAATGTAATGGTGGCAATACGTCTTAAAATATTAAGGTTCTTTAAAATGTAAAAATATATAAGAGTCTTTGCTTTGGCACGAATCGAATAGACAGATAGGTCAGAGTTAGTACTATGACCTCACAGAATGAAGTGAAAATGATAAAATTCTGTTTCTTCTATGAGTGAGGTAACCAGGTTCATTAAAAGCTGGCAAGGCATCTGCAACCCTACGGGTATTGTAAAGGTCCACGGCCGCGGTTATCACTTAACATTAGGTTAACCGCTAGCTCGCTTCCATCATCATACATAAAAAATCCATTACACAAGATTATAAAGTTGCACTATGTTGCGTTGCTCAAAATTTTGTATAATTCCTATTTAATAGACGGGAGTTAATTTTTAGTAGCAGATTAGTAACATATCGCACCTTTGATCAATTTACTACCCAAATGCATGGTTGGACATTAATTATCACTTTATAATGTCGAGACAGTTGCGGCAAGTGTGACTTTGCTCGCCACGTACACACTTTATTACAAAAGACCCCCTTTTCTATTTTATTTAATACTTTATTAAGCTATGAACCGAAAAAGTCCATTAACTTTATGAGGGTAAACCCAAAATGAATTCGATAAAAAACTAATGTATATACAGCGTGTCGTTACCATCGCGACAATAAATGAACACACGTCTAACGTTACTTGCCAATAATCATAAAAAAATATTAACGTTAAACAAAATCTATAATTAAAAAAAAATATTTTTCAAACAAACTAATTGAGTAAAAAAGAAACAAAATTTGTAACACCCTATACAACTCGCGCCACAGCGTCATATTACAAGCCTCTCCTTCTAACAGTATGTTTTGTCTCTTTTAAATTCATTCAACCCATTCATATGCTTTGTGACCTTTACAAATGAACTTTACGTTACGCTTTTATAGGTAAGGGTGTTCTAAAGTTCTTTGTTTTGGAAAATTTTATAACTCTGTATACATTGATGTTTAAAGAATTTATATGTTTAAAACAACTTTAAAAAGTTATCCCCTATATGTGTGTTCATTTATTGTCGCGATGGTAACGACATCCTGTATATGAAAGCGCGTATGAGCGTTTAGACTAGAGCGTCACGCGCGTGTCCCGTAGGACGTTGGTTCAAATTCTCGCAGCGGCAAAAAACTGTTCCTCCATTTTTCTGCATATTGTTAATTTCATCTTAAGTACACAGACTAGCACTATAAAATTACTATACCTTAAAAATTTTGCCAGAACATTTACGTATAAAATAGTATCCGGTGACGCAATAATATGATAAAACAAATAGCACTTGTCTTTAACAAATCGACCAAAGATAGAGAACTATGTTTCAGACGAAAGGAAGTCATTAATCGTGATTAAAAATTGATAAAACTACGTAAGGACATTTTGGGCAAAGAGATGTGGGCGGAAAAGACATAAATCAGATCCAAGGCCGAGAACCAAATCCAGAAACGTCTACTCAAACGGTCTACCGTTAAAATTCTGCTATCGACTTAGTAGCGAAAAGGATACCCTTGCAACAACCCTACAGTCCCGGTCTAATAGAATTGGGCTAAGATATCCCTTGCCTGTCTTAAATTAAATCTAGAAGGGGAGCTGGATTCACGGACGATTTGGATAGAGATCTAGTCCACTTTAGTGGGTTCTCTTATGTGGTGCTGCTACAGTTCTTGTGTTTGAGCAAGATAGAGGCAATCAAGGAAGGTTTTTACTTCGATATACATACTCTGCACATGAAAGAAGCACCGGTGCGATCCCCAAGAGACATTAGATATTAAATTTACTTATTTATTTATTATACTGAAGTTTGCCACCGAATGGGCTTAAGTGAGAGAAACCCCACGTAGCCCTGGATAAAGGGGAACAAATATAAAAAAAGATACCATTGGCAAAAATATGAGACACTAATCTCGAAATTTTCGACCAAAGAGATATCCGATGGAGGGAAAAGCACCATGCTCAAACGTAAAAAGTTCTAAAAGTTACATTTTAAAATTTATATATCGTACAGTATGCGCTTATACTGGGTTAAAGTCGCAAGTGGTGTCATTATGTGCTAGAGACAATGAGCCCCGAGGGCGTCTCCGCATCACGCCGCCCCGCGTGACCTCCAACACGGCCCATTTAACTGAATATCTTTGTGTACTATTTAATTGCTGCTATTACGTGAAAATGATAAACTACTGCATATATTCAATGCTTCAATTATACTCGAGCCACGGCCAAAAGTTAAAGGCACCCATATGGGAGTTTGGTGTCGTATACACTTTCATGTTTGTTTTAGAACAGTAATTGACAAGCGATAAAATGTTGTACGACTTTGTGTCTAAAGGCCCATTTACACGGTGCAAGTTTCTTGCCTGTTATATACAATTAAATTGAAGCAATAAATGAGTTGCATTGTCTAAACAGCACATAACATTCTTGACTGTTGAACAAGACTTGCTTCAAGTTTTGTTTCAAAATTTTCCTTGGTGTAAACAGCACACACAATAATTTCTTAAGCAATTCTTGTATTCAAGTGCAATGAGTGAGGGTATTTAATCGTGGCTGTTCTTTTGAGGATAGAAATATTGAGAAAAGGTCGTAAAAAAAGTTGCATAAAAATATGAATAATAATATATGGATCATAATAAATAAATCTCAATGAAATATATTTAATCGGCATAATCTAACTTGAACATTTATTATTGAGCCATTTTTTTTAAAAAAAAACAGCCCTTTGTAAAACGTTCAACACTTGCATGAAAAATTTGTCAACGCAAATACGTGCAATACTTGAAGCAACACGCCAATAAATTGTACACTCACATACAAGCATGTGTTTAGACAAGTCAAAACTTGAAAGCAATAATCGCTTAAACATAATTGCATTGGTGTAAACAAAAGAAATTTGCAATTATTTCTTGTTAAGACTTGCATTCAATAATCGCATTCAATTTTTTTTACTATATCTGCGTGTAAACTGTTGCTTACAATTCTTGATGGTCAATTATTGCGTGCAATTTATTGCATTCAATTATTGCTCTTGTATGTACAAGAAAATGGCATCGTGTAAATGGGCCTTAATACAATATTAGAATTAGCTAGCAAGAATTGAGCTCGGAGAATAATAGTTCGGCTCGTCAAAATGAAAGAGGCGGCCCGTGAGAATACTCGTGACATTTGCTGCCCAATCGGGCTCGCTGTAAAGGTTATTCGAAATGTTACCATGAAAAAAATACGACCGTGAACATCATTTCAACAAGCGCTCGAGATAAAAAAATAACAATGCAAAAAACAAAACAATAAAAACTCGAAGAATTGAAGCAATACGTACGCGCAAACCTATTCAGAAATCGTTTCCACTGTGAATAATTCAAAGCGATCTCTCGCAGAGGTTATTTTACTGTAAAAATCATTGTAAATACAGCGAAAACGAACCGGGATAACTGAATAGGAATTTTTATAACAACACTCCGCCACGTCAACACTTAGGGCCGCGTCGCGATTTACGCGCGCACGCTATTTTCGCAGCACTATTCCTTGTTTGCATACAAACGTCTACAGCCCTGATGCAATTGCGCTCAAGTGCCGCAGCCTCTCGTAACGCGAAGGCAATCTCAGATGATATAAGACGTAGGTAAAATGCGAAGAAAATTGTTTTATTAGCCAAGTGCGGTGAAAAAAGGAGATTTACGTGTTTGGCCTGTTACATACAGTACATGTTTAAGTCCTAAGTTCCTCATAGTTATGAAACAGCTGCACCAATTTTGATGATTGATATGTTCATTTTGGAGACTCCGTGGCGCCGTTGTCACGGTATTGGCTTCGTCGTCGGGGGTCGCGGGTTCGATTCCCACACGGGACAACTATTTGTGCGACCCACAGATAGTTGTTTCGCATCTGGGTGTTTGTCCTCGTGCAGTTTATGTTTGTAAAACGTCCTTACAACACAGGATAATGTTTGCCTAAAGTGAGGGCAATGTTTTTTTTTTAAATATAAAAAAAATATGTTTTTAAAACTTCCTTACAACACAGGATAATGTTATCTTAAACTAAGAGACTGTAAATCTTTATTAATATTGTTTTGTATGTATTTAGTTTGTAAGCCTAAATAAATAAAAAAAAAATAAAAATAAGACTTCAAGAAAAAAGAAAAGATATTATAAATTTTATAAAATAATGTCATATCAAATAACAAAGAATAATGCAGGACTTCCACGAATGCAACGGCAAACCGTCGTCGAGTACGAATCTCCTACACTACGGTGAACGCTAGCTTATATAGCTTGATGGAGCGGAGTTAGAGGCGCGCTCTGTGGCGAGATCGGTGCAACTTCAGATGAGGCATTATGACTCCTAGAGCATCCGTACTCATGACCAGGATGCGAAATATAAATATATATTTCAATAACAATAAAAACCGAAAGGAAGTGTGTCACAGATAAATATATACCCAGTGTCGTAACTGTTGAATCTGCTTCCGGAACTAACACCGAATTAACTCTTAGCTCAAATTACATGCCGATATTGTGTTGAGAATTGGTCATAAACAACCGTGTCGTCAGCTTCGTCGACTTATTCCGCAGACCGCACATTGCATGAACTGCATCTCGTGTAACCACAAACGTGACCATAAAATGGCCCATCAAGCGGCTTCCCTGGTCTTGTACCTTTACCAACAGGTACTCTATAACCTCTTTCGGTAGCCACCTGAAGCTACCATGTAATACCCCCACTCATATACTACGTAGGAACATCCAAGTTTAATAATACTTTGTTTAAAAAAAATTGTGATCATTGCCCTCAATCGCACTTATTTATAGACGTCTGTGTGCCCCCAAGCTTGACGTAGCTTTAGAAGGCATCTCAATAGTGGACCGAGGAAATCGTAATAGTGATGGGCAAACGGTGGATGCAAATGGCAGTGTCGTACAAGGTGGAGTTCTAAAGATGAGGCCTTTGTTTAACAGTGGACGTCATCCGACCGATTGTTATGACGATGCTGATGGTGTTACCACTACGCTGTTAATAAAGGGCAAACCCTTTATTAACAGCGTAGTGGTTCAACGGATTTAAACGAAATTCGAAGCGGGGATTGCTAAATGGATTATCACATGGGATGCGTTAAGACAATTTATAGTAAAATTTACTCTCGCCAGTCCCAAAATATACATAAGGAATTGACTATTTAAGTAGCGACTAACGGGAATACAGTATATTACATTAACATGATAGTCATAACATAGAGTTGTTTAAGTAGTTCAGTTATCACTGTTTATTCAGAGCGTGAATATTCATTTTAATACTTAACACGTAACAGACTTTCTGACGACGATGCGAAACGTAAACAAGTTGGAGACGGTGTGGCGTCTACGGAGTATATTTTCAAAATACTTATCTCGTTCCTACGCGTTCCCCGTTGAAACGTTATGAGGACGACATCTTTTTAACAATCAGGATTTGCGTCTTTGAATAGTGACGAAAATAAAACGGCCTTTAAAAGTAAACACTAATTCAAGCGTTTGTATCAAAAGTTAATAAATAAGGCAGCATGGAGATTTTTTTAAGAAATGAATACAGAAAGTTATTTCAGTATACTACCTCCACTCTTTATGTATCTGGTAAAAGACGGTATATTAAGAGCAATTGTCGTGAAATAAGATTGTGGTTAATAAAATTTAGCTTCACAGAAGAAATAGTCATTTGTTGATACTTGGAATCTTAAATCTGTATCTTAAAGATATTTCCACGCTTGGTGATTCATACCTGAAACAAAAGAATATATAATTATTAATAATCAACCAACTTTTCATATGCATTACTTGTTGAGAGTTTTTATGAAAGATTCATAATACACGTAACCTACATTTGATATTTTCAAAGTTCAAACACATGAGCAAGGATGTTAGAAAGAAAAGTATCTGTTCGGAGAAAATCAAGTTACACTAAGTTTGTAATATTTGTGTAGAATTTGAATGAACATTTAAGAAGGTTCTTGAAGGATCTCCGGTTTCATATTTATGGTGTGATCTGCAGACAAAACCCAATCCTTCTTTTGCACGCCGGTTTTCTCGAAGGCCGTAGAACGCCCAGTTCTATCCGGTCGGTACGTGGCTCTATAAAAGTGATACTAACATCACTAACACGCAAAGCGAGTATTTGAAATGCGTAATTCGAAAACACATACAGTATGTTTGCGAGGTCGTGTGCGTGTTATTTTAATTTGTCCCACTACCGAAAGCGACGCGCGTACGCGGTCCATTTGCGAAATTCGTTATCGCGTCCCCGCGCACAGCTAACGTACGAAATAGAGCTACGTAGGGCTGCAATTACTTTAAAGTGGTTCGCGCTCTCGCGGTCCAAGTGCGGCTGAACGCGGGGTGACTGTTTACCGTCACAGTTTTTCAGTGAGCCGGATATAGTTCGCGGCGGAAACGCCCCCAACCTAACCCCAATGTCAGAGGCGTAAATTATATTTGACAGTCAGCTTAGCCAACACCGCGTTCACACGGTCACACTTTTCTTCGACAAATTAGGTTTGTCAGACACTCGAGGCTAGTCTGAACGTGCCAACACAGTTAAAGCGCGCTTCGATGACTGGAATGACAGCAACTTTACAAGCTATGCTTTGCTGACAATTATCTAAGCTTCATTGTCAAATATATAATCATCTTTCATCTTCCGGTCTTGATTGCCAAAAAACCATCCAAATTAATTTTCATTAGAGAATCATTACAGTCAACTTTGATCAAAACTAATTAGTCGAAAATACTCTGTCAAAGAATTCTTTGATCATGGCAACGCATTTTTCTGTATGGATTTACTTACACGCGAAAGCATTTGTGGCAATTCATATAATTTTTCACGGCATAAGTATTAGTCCATGTAAAAATGTAAATTTAAAACAACCTTAATATTATTATTTATTGATACATTATAAAACGATTAATTTATTTGACATTTTTCACTTTGTGCTCAAATACTATTTTTTCAGTAGAGAAGATTAAACCAACACCATCTAGTGCAATTCACAGGTGCACTATAAACTACGCCAATGTATTATCACAATCTACGAAACATGGTTTCAATCAAGTCTTGTTTGTATATGGTGCAATGAGCAATTTTTGTCTATGTTTTAGTTGACGACAAAGAAACAATCTCAGGCTGTGCCGAGAGAAGATCCAACCAACTATTCGGTTACCCGAAACGATCAGACAAACGCACACAAAACGGACAGAGTAACCAATAAACAACCCACCCGTACATTTTCATGGCTATATTTATCCTACTCTTACCGACCAACAGAGTAATAAAAGACGTAAATAATCCGAAAGGAAAAGTTATTAATACCCCCGGTCCGTAATTAATTTTCGACAAATATATTTCAACGTACTCAGCTTTAATAGCCTCGGAGATTAAACCAACTCAATAGAGACGCAATATTTTATATCGTTTAAATAAATATTTATTTATACCGAAGTGTTATTTAACTTATAATAAGTTGGTTAAAAAAAACTTACCTACGTCCGCCATCTAAAATAAGCTTTGAGGTTAAATAATTGCCACTAATATAAATCTAGACATCTGAAGTAATAAGAACTTTTGGAGAGATAGGGGACATAGATGTGAGTACTGTAATAATTTCATCAATACATCCGATAAATTTGTGAAGGCAAGTATGTATAATAAATTCGTTAATACATACAACAGATTTGTAAAGGCAGGTATGTATTACATAATCATTTCGTTCATAAATATAATAGATCTGTGAAAAAGCTACTCACACTACACTTACTCGTATGTGGCGTGACGTACACCTACTCACTTATACATCAGTCACCAATAAAACGAAGTTGTGAAGCAAATGTTTGAAGCAAAGAAACCTCCTTTTTTTAAGTCTGTTAAAAATCACTATTAGCTGTAGAACGAGCTCTGTAGTTTTAATAATTGTTATTACTTCACTACATAGTATAAAACAAAGTCGTTATGCCCTTTGTATGCTTAGATCTTTACTACGCAACGGATCTTGATGCGTTTTTTTTACTAGATAAGAGTGATTCAAGATGAAGGTTTATATGTATAATTAATTGCACCCGTGCGAAGCCAGGGTGGGTCGCTAGTTTTTTAATAAAAAGAAACTCTAGCTGTTATCGCGACAAACATTGTACGTCGGGGAGTCGAAAGTGGGGCAAACGTTTATGGCCGGACTACAAGCCGCATAATTTTCACATCTCGGTTCACGGCGCTTTTGGGATCGGCGCACACCGAGCGCTCTCCATGAACTGCATTTGCGCAGTGGTGACGTTCCGAAAATCTCTCACGCGTTATTACTAGTATGGATATCATCGCGTACCAAACACCAAAATGTGTTAACATTTTCTGTGGATCTAAGTAATGTTCGCGAGTACACCACATTTTACAAACAAACTTAACGGTTTATCCAAAGATGTTTTATTAAAGATGAAGCATGTCCAAACTGGGCGGCGTTAAAAAATTGTTTCGCTTTACATTATTATAAAACATTTATGAGAATGTGACATCATGCAGAACGTATACGGAAAACGATAGCAGTCTATAGAAGGTGTACGTAACCTAGGTGATAGATAATATCAATTTTGTTACAAAATATAAATTTTATGCGATTTTATGTATACCTAGGTGTGGTATATGTAACTCTTTTGGTACTTGCATTCTCACATTGTAGATGTGAATGGACAGGATTAATCCCTCAATAGTAGACCATATTGTGTCTCAGTACCTTTAAATAATTTAATTATATTTTTATCTTTACTTACTTCTTACTTCGGTCATTTTATATGAGTCTCTTACCAAAGACAATTTGTGGCGTTCCTGTAAAGACTTTAGCTCTGTGCGGTTCCGTAAAATAATTATACCCCCGAGCTATTGTTGCTACTGGTGACAAGTGGGTCGGTTCTGTTCTCGTTCAAAGGTTAAGTATAAAAATCCAAGAAAAGCAGCAAGCGTTCTTGGCATTATTCCAAGAACGCTTTCCGAGTGGGTTAGGTCTGTAAGTTAGTCACATTGTATTTAAAGCTAACCGTACGTACATGTATATGCAAATTCTGAAATGTTCTTGCTAGGTTAAGCTTGTTAACACGCTTCTTTCAATTCGTATAACCAACCAAAAGTTCACGTGATGTTAATTGATTTAATGATGATGTTGTTTGTTGTTTATTGAAATGTTTTCCCTCATAATTGTTCCTTTTAGGTACAACAAACTTACAACCATTGTTGAATCAGTAGATATATTCCATCAGAAGCTGACTGCATTCAAACGAAGTATTCGACGCACATAATGTTTTTACTTTTCTTATTATTTTTACTTTTTTATTTAGTTACTTTTCAATAGTTTTTCCCTTTGTCACTTGTTTTTAAATTTATAAGTTAATATTGTTTAACGATATCTCAGCATGTAGTGTACATATATTTTTGGCGGACAGTATGTATAAGTTCCCATTATTTAGTGTATTGTTAAGATTATTGTACTGTTTGCTGTTCTATGTACCAAGTAAAACTAAAATGAAAAAAAACTCACACACTCCTTAAATGTCCTGATTTGCCGAAAGAAGAAGCAACCGACAATTTTTCTGGCAGTGCTTCGACTCTTCAGACAACGTTCGGCGGCAAGTCTTTTTTTATGTGAGAAAGTGGCAAATGAGCTGGCGGTTCACCTCATGTTAAGGGATAACCGCTGCCCATGGACATTTGCAACACCCGTAGGGTTGCAAATGCATCGCCACCTTTAAATAAAGTGGGCCACGGTTACCTCACTCACCAGACGAAACGCAGAAGTGTAAAAATTATACTTTACGCAGGTCTTCTGTGAGTTCGTGGGACTTACCCGGACGGATCTGCCCATTCGTGCAACAGTGAACACTGTTGGCCCTGCCACAGTAGTCTTCAATAGGCAAGATGAAAAAAGCAAGTCGGCTGAATGGGTATTCAGCCGACTTGCTTTTTTCATTAATAGCAGCAAGTTCAGTCAAATTTTATCATTTTACGCCACTACTCGTCACGCAGTCGTTTCTGGTAAACGGAAATTAAATAATGGCACATGCAATTTTTTTTGCCCTAGACCATTTTAGCCTAGCTCCTAATACAGTACCATTTAGTTACACGCAGAAAATTATTTTAGACATTATTTTATCTGTTAAAATCAGTTGTAGTACGATACGTATTGAATAAAAAGTGGCAACGCATCTTACGGGTGTTGCTAATGTCCATGGGCGGCGGGTATCACTTAACATCAGGTTTAGCACCAGCTCGATTGCCACCTTCTCTCACATAAAAAAATATCAATATTGAATTCTGTGGCCGCAGTCACGGATACGAAAGTCATCCAAACACGGAACATCCATATACGGATGACTCGTGTGGGTATCGGATATACACAGCGCTTAATGCCATCGGCAAGATAACATTCCAAACGATAAAGCTATGAATTAGTTGCAGCCAATAACTGTTCTGTTCTGTACCCTCTGTACAGAAGAGGCCGTTGCCCAACATTGGGGTATATAAAGGATGTTAATTTCCTTTTTTTTACAAATCCTTAGATCATGTGACATATCAAAATTACATGGGTGCACTACAAATTACTGGACCATATATAAGCAGGAATTTTATTATGAATGCAAATAAATTATATATATGAATGCTTTATGATATACAACTAGGCGCTAGATCAACGACGTAGGGCGGTTGGCGGCGTTGCATCTTTGATTAATGCGAAAGTGCATTAACTCCAGATCGAGCCGCGCGGTCATCAGTCATACGAAATGGCGGGAATGCGGCGTGCGTGACACGTGGACAACGCAATTATTCATGTTGCGTAATCACACTATCAATTACTCAGGCCGAACGCGTATCGACGGAACTGGATTATGACACGTCCTCAATTGAAGTAAGCGTCGATGCGACCGCTCGTAATAGTAATGCAGCGGGCTCCAAAGAATTGAAAACACAAAACATAAGAAATGTGTGCGGGATAACTTAGTTTAATAGTGTTTGTATAAGTAATTTACTGTTTAATTCATGTAACGTAAGTCGAAATAATTGCTTAAAACTTTGCTTAAAACTTGCTTAAAACTTGCTTATTTTAGATTGCCTATAAAAATGTCTGTATAATGAAATACTATAAGATTTTAATTGTATAACTGGTTTTATATGACTATTAACACATATGTTGTAAAATTAGTACGATAAAATAATTAGGGAAAAAGTGTATTTTCATAGTGTCATCGTAATTAATTAAATTTAATTATTTGTAATATAGTCATAAGACCTCGAATTCTTTAAGGTAACGCACCAAGAGGGTGCCAAAGAAAAAATGTAAGCTCTCTGATTGGATACCAATACAACAACCAATCAGAGAGCAGGAATTAATTCCCACAGGATCACATAAATATAGCGGGTTTCGGGGCATCATCGCAGTCGACGAGCATCAAGATCTACCAGTGGAACAAGCAACTAGAAGAAGTCAGCAAGAAAGAAGCCCTGCAGCCTGGAAGAGGAGGAGCCTGCAGCCACTAGAAGAACGTTTTATTGCATAAGAAAAAACTTGTACAAACGTCTGAAAATAAACAGTGTTCTTTCTGTCTTCACGACATTCTTGTTTCTTTACCAATCCAGCACACTGAAACGTGCATTGCGCACAAAATGGAAAGTGGCTATGAAAGCCTTTGCTCTGCTACAACATGCTTAAAGTAATAATTATTATGCATATACTTTAAGTATTCTTAAAGTATAATATTAAGCTTCGCATAAATAAGCGAAGTTATAAATTCAAATGTCATGGGTGCAAATGGGTAAAATTTTAAAAAACATTACGTAATTTACTAATTTAAACGTTGACGCCATACTAATGGTTCAGGCCACTTTGAAATCACCTAGCCATATCGGTTTTGGTCTGCCGCGTGCACTATCTAAGTGGGATCTGCACACCTTTGACCAAAAAAACCTAAAAAACCTCATTCTATCAAGCATCTACGCCAGTCTACATTCATGTCGCCCTTTTTGGACGTTCCAATTTAACGAATGAATCCAAGCCTCGCTGCGTAAACTTGATAGGCATGGAGACATGGAGGAGTGATGGGCTGGTGCCTAAGTTCGTGATGTATCGAATTCGATCTACAGTTTCGTGCGATATTATTTGGATTTCTTGAAATGCAAATCTCCACGTAACATTTGAGACTAATGTTCCGCGATAGGCTCGATTCTTATCAAGCGTGTGTATGCAGGTCAAGTTATATTACACGACAGAAGAAAAGCGCGCACGCAATATTTTGGCACAAATCTTGTACCTCGGTAGCATTCCGCTGGAAACTGGCAAGCGACCCGCGGGTCGTTAATCATTTTAATGATCGAGCAGAATTCAGAATGAATTGAGGCCAACACTGATATAAGTTATACACAAAAAGGAGTGTAAGTACTTTCGATGACCCAATTAGCCTAAGGGGTAGACCCTGTCTCTTGAGCCTGAGGGTTTGATCTCCACGGCTGGTAAATAAAGTGTGATGAATATAGTGTTTTTCCAGTACCAGGGTGTTAATATATTTATAATATGTATTTATTTACAAAATAAAAGTATGTTTATCGGTTATCTAATACCCTAATACAAGTTAGTTTGGAACTAGAAAACGTGATTTAAAAAATCAAATCAAGCTACGCCTTTTTCAAGTGCTTGGAATTGCATTATCAACAGTTCAATAATTTAAACCAGCTCAGATTAAAACCGTCAAGATTTATATCAGGCTTACGGCTTTTTCTTATTTTTTTTTTTTTTCATAAATATAATCTTCAAGTCGTAGATGCGTCCCTGAAACTACATGCTAGTATTGTATCTAACTTTCGACAAAACTTGACTTGCCCACCTTTATTTAATATTAAACTCTCATGTAGCACAATATTCGAGAAAGTACCGTGGCTGCTGGCACATGTGTCGGCGTATAGCTAAGTCGAACCTCGCGACCGTAAATAGTTGCGGACCGAGATGGGGCTACGGTTGAGTTGTTTAAACTCATATTTTGCATCTCGACGTACGCGAGTTCATTCTCGGCAGTAACTCACCGCGTTTTGATTTAGCGCTCGCGGTTCCTGATTTAATGTATTCTATACGCAGCAATGGACGCGATTTTTAATAAAATTTTGAAACGTTTTCGTGATTAGGTCTCCGAGGAACTATAAAAAAAGAAAAAAACCTTATATAAATGACTATAACGATTTTAGTCCTTGGACAATATATAGCTTTATCGGGCAGAAAGCTCGTGGAAACTTAGCCCTTTGAAAGGTTCTGTACCTATGCTCATTAAATACCACAGTCTACGTATTTTACTAAGATACACGCACAAATACATCCTCAGATACATGTGTGTCACCGAACAAATTTAAGCATTTCACACATGAGTTTTTAAAACAGGATTGCACAGATGTTTACATTTGTATATTAGAGATGGTAACCACGTCTCGTTGTTGCCATTATTTACGGAATTAGCCAGCAACAGCGCAACGATTAGGGCGACTACGCACGCGATACTCGAGTAGCAATTATTCAGTTTGTTTACGATTTGAGCACCGCCTCGCGTCAGTTAATACAAACGAGAGAATCACTTCGTTTAAACCGTTAAATCATGAAAACAAACGGGCCAAGTGAATGAATATTTGAAGGTTGTTTTCTGATCGTATCGACTTTTGTAAAGTTTTGTTTATTTCTCTTCAGCGACTGTATACAGTTATACAAATCTCTTATCCCAAATAGAGTTCCTAAAGGTTATTAACATCTGTACGTTTTATTCCATAGCATCACGTGAACCTTTTTATTAATAGAATACGACCTTTTGTGAATTCATCTAAAAAGGTTCCGACCTCTGACTCAAATAGTCTCTAAAAATCTAAATATATCGACTTTTATATATACCTAACCCATTCACTGGGTAAAAACTTTACTACAAGTGTTGAATACCCATACCGGGTTACCTCTACTACCTATTTATAGAACTATGTACCTATATTTAACCAAAAGTTTTCCATTGTATAAAGGACTCAGCTTAATTTTATTTCGCTCAGTTTCGGTAACAAGCTCAGTATTAAAAGTTTTGGTAACAAGGGCGTGCTGCTGATAAAATGTATGAATAACATTTATTTGGTACCAACAAATCTTTCCGTTTCAGGATTGCGTGGTGAGAAGCGGGCGATTTATTGCACGCGCTGACTGCGATTTACGGGAAGCTGTCCCGACGTGCCGCTTCACAGGCTGAGCACGTTCCGAAACAAAAGGCGAAAATATCAACTCGCTTCTAGTAAATTAATTTTTCAAATTTAATATAAAAGCAATCTCGATTGCAAGTGTTTGTAAAATCAAAAAAGACTGCATAAACAGTACTAAAATACTATAATTTTTAAACACTAAAACTATAGCCAATTGTGAACTCATGTTGTTTAGCAAGTGACTTTACTTAGTATTAGTAAGTGGAGGTATGATGAAATTATCATTCAGTTCTATTAACCCTTAGAACTTTTTAGAACTTACTTTGGTGTGTCATATTCATATGAGTCATATTCAATCATATTTAGTTTTAGATTTATTTCACACACACATATACAAGGGAATAAATCAACCTAAATGATTATTGCGCTTGATTCAAAATTTTGAAATTTAGTACGAAGCAAGGTATCACAGAAAAATTTAAAACTGGATAAATCTCTTCTAAAAAAATGTACGAAATATAGGTACATATTTGAAGTTGATAAACTTACCGCCGCGAAATATATCGATATGTGCAATGAATGTCCTAACGGCAAATTGAGCTCGTCTGTCAATTCAGTTCATATGTTCGTTACAGCGATGTTCGGTGCTTTCTTTGTTTACTACTAGTTTGTGCTAAATTCTCATTCTGCGTATGAGTAAATCGCATTTTAAAGTATTTTTTATTTCATATTTTTAGAATTTCAAAACATCACTCGATTTCTTATTAAACTAACTGTTAAGGCATAAGGATAATCCGCAATTTCCTAATTCTTCCAAAATTCTTTCTCTATAGGCCGTGCATGTCTATGATATATAATTTTAGTTTTTGGAAGTAGGTATATAACAGTTGACTTTAACAAATTGAAAAAGCCAAATTTTATAAAATCAACAATCTAAATTTCAGCTTATAAACACAGAAAGAGCGCTCATGTCCACATCAATGACTTAAAACAAAAAAGTGGTCTGTATATTTTTGCCATGGGACATGAAATATTTTATCACCGTAGTTCATTTTTAATATAGTCTAGTCTAGACCATGGATGAGCAACGCGGCCCCTTAAACATGTTTATGCGGCCCGCCAAGCATTTCTAAAATTGAATTTATTTTATCGAATTTCTCCCATCAATATATTGTTATAAAATTAATTATAATAAAATGGTAGTACATACTGAACCGAAATATTTTTTGTTCGTTTTTCTGTTCTTTCCTTGTTTATTTTTACCTAGCATTAAAGTTTGTATATGAAATCTTTACTTTTTTTAATTTTATATTTTTTTATTCTAATACTTATTATAAATAAAGTTTCGTAAATTATTATGTGCGGCCCGCCAAAATTTGAAATTTAAATTGGCCCATTGATTAAAAAGGTTGCTCACCCCTGGTCTAGACAAATGCTCCACTGTTTTGAATTTCTATTATTATCATGCGATTCTTAGCAATGGTATAAATTTTTAAACCCCTAGCTATCGGAAAGTTGGCTTAAAATCAATTACAAAGTTTGTCGTTATGAACTCTTATTAACTTGGCGTAATTGGGTCTGACTCCGCTTTAATATACGTCTTAAAATTACATCTTTTTGAAATTGGCATAAGAAACTTTGGAAGCAAAGACAACCAAGATAATTTTACAAATGCGAAAGTTTGTGTTGGTGTTACATTATTTCTTCATGCCACATGCTGAATGGCTTTAAATGAAATTCGGTTATAAATTATGGATAGTTATGTTGTACAAAGAAGCCAACAACAAGTAACAAGAACAACAAGAGAGAAGCTACCAGAATATAATTATAATATAAAAATCGATAATATTTCTACCTTTCTATGTATGCATATTAAAATCACTGCTTGAGCCATTTAATGAACCATGCGCGTGTACTTAACAACTTCGTTGTAACTCACCTTCTGAGAAAGCGAAACAGCTTTTGGTACACAAGTTATCATGCGCAAAGTTGGTGCTTTAGCGTGCAGAAATTGTGATCATAAATAGCAGTTGCGAGGAGCGTCTCTCATGAAACGACTGTTAAATAAGTTAAATTGTTAAAATAGATATTTTTTAGTCAAATCTTAACGCCACGTTGTATTAGTAGCGAATTGAGCAATAGAGTTATTTTTCCCGCTGCTCAATATTATACTGTATTAGAATATTTTCTTGTCGATGGTTAAAAGAGAAAATCGAAGAGGTTGCCTTACGAGAAGCAAAAAGGGAAACTCCATCTCACATTTGAAAAAAAAACGAGATCGGAACTATAGGGATATATCAACTGTAACATAAAATACAGGGAAAGTCTCGGTTTACCCTTTGCATTTTAAATTGACTCTTCTACCAGATTGATTTATGCCACAAAACATTTTTTTTTTTTTGTGACAAGTTTTGTTTGACCGCGGATAATTTGTTGTGAACATTGAAAATGCCAAGTTGGAGCGCTGAGTATTAAGATCAATATCACCGTTGTAACTTACCTTCATGTCACGCGTAAATTACGTTATTAATAAACTAAATAACTATTACACTGACTTCACACGCGATATGCCACCAAATTGGCATAACTTTCTTTAAACGGGGTCTGCAATGTATCATTTGAAATTATGTGAGTACACTTGCATATGTCAAGCAAAATTTTTTATCCATAATTTATACAATATAGCATGAATAATTTTGTATAGACACATATCAGATTAACACTTTTTAATTATTTTTTAAAGAAATAGTTTGTTTTATACACCCACATTCAAGTTTAAGAAAAATTTTTTAAGTAGTTATTTATTTAGACTCTATCTAATCGTTTGGTAATATATCGAACAAAAAATTATTACTTTAAATATTTAATGCAATGAAGCCTAACCATTAATTGAAATCGCACGGAAAGACTGAAAGAAAACATAGACGTTTATTAATTCCTATTTAATTAAAAAAAATCTAAAATCAATTATTTCATAATAACTTCTGGCTTTTACTGACTAGTAAATGCACATGGGATTTTTCCATTCAGAATTTGCTTTTAAATACTGGGAATATAGCACACGTTTAGTTCTCGCTTCTCGATTTAGCGTAAGAACTCAATAACTTCGTTTTTTTTTTATCTTTATATTAATAAGTTTATATTAATATTTTTAAGTTATTTTATATTAATAAGTTTGACCCGAATGGCGTAGTGGGTAGTGTACCTGCCTCCTGCGCCAGAGGGTGTGGGTTCGATCCCCACTACTGGAAAAATATTGTGTGATGAACATAGTGTTTTTCTAGTGTCTGGGTGTTTATATATGTATAATATGTATTTATTTACAAAAGAAAAGTATATTTAAGTATGTTTATCAGTTTTCTAGTACCCATAGTACAAGCGTTGCTTAGTTTGGGACTAGAAAATGTTGTGTAAAAATATGTCCTAAAAAAAAAGTGAAGCGAAAAGTTCGATTTTATTAGTAACATTGCGCGCTCGTATGTATTTTGTCATTGTTTATGTTTATATGAAGAAGAAGTGCAGAAAGGTTAATTACGTACGTTATGGTACAAGAGCTAGTAACGTCGGGAAAACAAGAATTTCAGGTAGGCCAGTTTTTAGACATGCTATCTCTGTCACTCTCCCGGACGTCATACGGACTTACTGGCTGGCGGTAGAGGTTAGAGTCGCAACAGTGCGCATCCTACTTTGTACTCTTCCAACATGCTCAATTACTTTTCACTTTTGGATCGGTCTGGCTGAAGGTTTAACAAATGAATTATTGTTTGGCAACGCTTGCTAACGGCGGAGTCACAGACCAGGTCCACCGCAGGGCACCGGGAGTCTGGCTGCTTGTTAGCGGTGGCTCTCCTGGCTGCCATGCCCTTTCGGGCCGAGTCCGAATGAAGGCAGTTATCCTCCGATGGGCTAGTGAAACGGTCAGCGCTGGCGGCGTTGTATGCGAATGCGTTTCCGTGACCCTGCCAATCTGCGCCCTCGGTTGAACGTCAAGGAGGTTTTAATCGTTGTCACCAAGATAAATCGAGCACATGTACAGCGTCATAAACGAGGAAAGGTGCTGGAGATGGAAGAATATTTTTTCTTAAGCAAACCCTTACGAATACTTTGACGGAGTGTTATGCATGATATGTATACTGGGCCGCAACAATTACTAGTCATATTAAAATGTCTGGATATATCCGAAATTTGTTTAGATCTCGCTCGCATTAAAAGTTTGTTACTAGCTGATACCCGCGACTTTGTCCGTGTTGCTTATTATATTAACAATGTATTTTATGTGCCGAAGAAAATCATCAAAAAGAGCAGAAGCAAAAATATAGCATATAATACATATTATATCATTAAAATACATATAATAAAGAGAGTTGGAGCAGAGGTGAAAAAGCACGGGAATAAAACACATAACTGAACACAAGTAATTTAGAGAAACGGTGTTTATATAACTTTACATTAAATGAAGATACACCGTAATAAATAATAAAAAGATATACGTGTAAGAAATTAACCTTACAAAAATTTTTTGTAATCTACTCGATGTACCTACTTAACTTGCGATAAAGCTGTTATCAAGAGCTTGATCATTTTATTCGTATAGATAGAATATGATACATAGAGATTACTAATGCTATTTATAAATCTGAAAAGAAATCTTCATTTGTATAATTAACCTTTAAAAAATATAATTAAAAAAACATCCTTATAAAATATAACAAGCACATAATAGTGAAAAGTAAATAAACATATCGAGTATGTAATCATTAGTCCAGACCATTAAAAAAATAATACTACGCCTTTAATGTAATGGACGTGAATGAATGACCCTAATAAAACCAACTAATGCCTCGATCCTTAAATATAAAAAGCTAGACACCATCGCCTTATCATCGCGTGACCTCTAGACATTCAGATTATGGAGAAGCAC